>JAJAGP010000531.1:299767-371894 GCA_025084515.1 Ancistrus triradiatus
GAATAAAGGTGTGTTTAATGGGCTAAATCTCACTAAAATGAGTGCAATTTATCATTTATTTAAGAAAATTAAAACTCAAAATCAAGAAACAAATTGTAGGCAAAATGTTAGTTGTCGTAAATAGCCAGCAAAGCCTATTTCAGAGGTTGTGATTTCTGCCAAAAGGGATGTCACTATTTGTTTTACATTTTATCTTTGCTTAAACCTGGTCAAAGTAGAAGAAAGTATCCTTGAGAAAGTAGGGTGCAGACATAAGCATGCACTGGATGATACCCTGACCGGCTTCCCCTTTCTCAGACACATACAATCGTGCGTGTATGTGGCATCTTCCAAGAGCCAGACTCTCCTGGTCTACCAATATGTCAGCTCTGGGAATGACGAGCCCCCTCGTAAACTCAAACCTCACCTCACCAGAGAACACTGGTATGGTAGAGGTATGGTAGAACACTGGTTCATGGTGCTGAAACACCATAAGTTCTGCCTTGCCAGGGGCTACTGAGTTAAAGGGCCAACTTGGGAATGGTAACTGGTACCGTCACATCTGACACAGATCAGGGATGCTCCTGAAAAATAGCTTTATAGAGACCTGGGTTGAAAACCATACATTTCAGGCTAACATAACACTGACAAAACTCCCTTAGAAACCTATAGGGGATGCAGCACCCGTGACTCAGAGGTAGAGCCAGTTGCTTGAAACAGGAGTTTCCGAGAAACTGGGTTTGAACCCCGGGGATCTAGCTTCGGAATCCTGCAAGGGACAGTCCCCATGTTCAGGGTGTATTTCTGCAGGCAGCTAGTGAATTCAAGGACAGGCTCTATTGTTTATTTAGTTTATTTTAATGTCGCACTCCAGCATCAATGGCCATTCAACGACAGACACAAGGTTACATCAATACTCAAGGTTATATCGACGCTAGTCTCCTATATCTAATCAGATCGGGGCCAATTTAGTGTAATCAACTGACCTATTGCATGTCTTTGGCTTTGGGAGGAAACCGGAGTACCCAGAGTAAAGCCATGCGGACACTGGGAGGACATCGCAGAAAGGACCCAGATCACTCCACCTGGGATTGACCCAGAACCTTCTTGCTGTGAGGCAGGAGTGCTACGATCCAAGCCACTGTCCATTTTAACAAAAGAATAACTGTGATTTATTGTGAAGGGGTTTGATTATGACATCAGTTGATTTTGATTGACATATTTTTCTGAATAACATGTGGCTAAAGTGTAATCCAGACTTCCTCAAGAGGTTTGAACCATTTAAATCTGCTTCAGTTACATCTACAACCCCTGGCAAAATAATAAAATCACCACAGTGTGTTTACAAACCCTAGCAAGCTGTTGGATTTGATTAATTGTAAGAAAACATTGAAGGAAACATTGAAGGAAAGCCAACCTGGAGTGTGGGATAAAATGTTGGTTGTTCTCGGTGAAATGGGTCTAAAATGTGGTGCAACTACAAATCCAATGGGAAGTTTATAAAAAGGAAAGATTAATGGGTAGACCAAGGAAGATGCCAAAGTGTCAGGAGAGAAAACTCAAAGCAACATTCCTTGAAAATAGAATGCACAACTAAACATGTACTATAATAAATCGATTGAATGACATGGGATTCATATGTAAAAAAGCCAAATGAAAGCCAGCAGTAATGTCTAAGCAGAAGGAAACAAGATCACAGTTGGCTAAAGAGAAGCAATCATGGAGTGTGGATGACTGGGTGAAAATACGCAGCAACAACTCACAAATCTTCATTGGCCAAGGAGATCATGGTGATCTATAGATGACTCCCTGAAGAAAAATATAAAATGTCCGCTCTGATTTATGATATGGGGTTGTATGTCAGGTACAGGACCAGGGACAATCATTACCTCAACAGTCACAGTGCACAGGTGTACACTGAATTTTGGGCACTTTTCTCATTTCATCAATGGAAAATAAATGAATTTGGTCATAATGAAGTCATATTTCAGGATGATAATGTCACAGAACTTGCCACAAAGAAAAGAGTGTTAAAGGTTTTCTTCAGGAAAGGCATAAACTCAATGATATGGCCAGCAAACATTCCATATCTCAATCCAATTGAAAATTTAATGGTGGAAGTTAAGGCCTTTTCACATCAAGTACGATTTTTATGCAAGAAGAAAAACAGATGCAATTTTTTAACGCAGTGGGACTTTCACACCAAGTCCTATGCGTTTTTTGTCTAAACATTCAAAACTCCCTTTTTGCTTTTGCTTTCTTTAATTTCCCCTCTCTTAATGTGTTACAGAGATTTTGGCATGTCTTTTTGTCGTCAACTTGAAAAAACAGTTAGCGATGATTAGTGCAGGAAGCTCTAGTTTGTGTTTTAGTGAGCATGAACAGATTAGAATGTACGTAGATAAACAAAAAAACTACTCCATCCAGTCACTGTGAGGTTTATCACCATCATTTCCAGCCCTTCAGTTATATTCCACCAGATATTTTCTTTAATATCCATGTTTTATAGTCAGCCTGCTTGTCATGTCTTCTGCTCTGCTACTAGCAAGATGAGCTCTTCTGCCTGACAACAGAGCTCTGATTGGTCAGCCTGATTTTAGCACATCCGAACAACGCAGAAATTAGAACAGGCTCCGATTAAACATTTCATGTAGCGTCACAATCCGTCTGATTCAGATTCAGTGTGAAGGATGGCATTAAATGTGCGTTCTTCTTGGAAACTCGATGTGAAAAGGCCTTTATGGTGGAAACTTACACAAACTTATCTATACACTAGTGTTGAAATGAAGCAGGTGTCGGGTCTGAACTGAAGGTGTTTAATAAGTTGTTTCTACACTGTCTTCTGAGTTGGTGGGAAAACTGGTAGCAAAGGAATGTGCTCCCACTCTTGCACACGTGTCCTCACTCTCGCACTCTCTTTCTGGGTCATGGTCTAATGACTGGATTATGCATCTACGTGGCCTCCTTCTCAACCACAGGTGTCCCAATACAGGGAAGCACAACTTCATGTTGTTTTAAACACCTGATTATCTGGCTACTACACCTAATTATATTATTTGCCATTTAAGCCTCTAGACTGATCCATTTTTGCCACAGGATACCCTGGTGTGGTGCTGCCTGGGGGAAGGGAGGGACAGATGGGCTAATACTGTACATGTAGCCCTCCCCCCTCTAATCTCCCTGGGTAAAGAGAGAGAAGGATACTGGGCATCCAGCTTCGATCACACTATCTGTACTAACGGCCAGTTCTGGATGATTTTAGGTTTATGGAATGATGATTGCATGTAACATTTGGGATCTGAGGACAAAGCATCAGGAGAAGTCTGGATTATCTCCTTAACCATTGTGACTGGTCTTCCATCGCTTTAATCATTCCTTTAGGATGCTTTTCATTAAGGGTTTGTACAGTCTGGAACTCCCAGTTTGGATTAAGACATTCTCCTAAGCGTGCTGATCAAATAAGTGGCCATGTCATCTGCTCAGGCAATAAACCATAATGGTGTCTACAGCTACTTTCTCAACATGGTGGCCTACCAGGTGAGAGTGACTCAATTTATGCAAGTCAGCTATTAGAGAAGTGCTAGTATTTTCTACTTACATCTATTTGCATATACAGTCTTGGCCAGCTTACATCTCCGTCATTTAATAGACCATTAACAAGACAGTTACGTTTTTAAATCCTACAATTACACTAATCGCTCAACTGGATAGATGCGCATTTTATTTTTGAAATACGTTTTAAAATGTATGTATCATAATGATAAGAAATGTTATATTACAGTTCACTTCATTTCATTTAGAAACTCTTTTAACATGTCATTTTACCAGGGCTGCCTAAGCTTTTGTACAGGACTGCAAATGCATACACATTGTCAGCTAATTACTGTAGAATTATTATGTTTTGTTTTGTTATATTTTAACTTTTGGTCAAACTTTCCGATTAATTCTGCTTCGGCTGTATTATACATTAGATTATTTGGAGAAAGAGATTAAAGAAAACTTTGTTAATTTGAGTGAAGCTGGAAGGTAAACCCTTTAAGGTTGTTTATTTGGGGGAAGATGTAAAAGGAAAATATTGGAGGTTGTTCCTTTGAGAAAGTATGGTCTGGGTTTTTAACAAGACATATACTAAGAGAATAAAACTTTTGAGGTTTTCCAGATGCAAGGGGTATTTTATTTTTATTTTTCTTTGAGAACAGATAAAACTATTTTTTTTGGTTGTTCATTTGGGGGATGGAAAGCAACATGCTGTGGTTATTTATTAGTGAGAAGATGGAAGCAAAAACCATTCATTCAGAGGAAGATTAGTTGTTTGTTTGGGCAAAATGAAAAGGAAAACAATGAGAGTAGAATGGCAAACATGGCAAGAAAATCTTGTGAGGTCGTTTATTTGGGGAAAGATTAAGAGCAGAATGGCAAACATGGAAGGAAAATCTTCTGAGGTTGTTCACTTGGGGAAAATATGAACTGTAGAATGGCACGGTTTGAAAGAAAATCTTGGAGGTTGTTCATTTGGGGTAAAGATTAAGAGTAGAATGGCAAATATGGAAAGAAAATCTTCTGAGGTTGCTCATTTGGGGTAAAGATTAAGAGTAGAATGGCAAATATGGAAAGAAAATCTTCTGAGGTTGCTCATTTGGGGTAAAGATTAAGAGTAGAATGGCAAACATGGAAAGAAAATCTTGTGAGGTTGTTCACTTGGGGAAAATATGAACTGTAGAATGGCACAGTTTGAAAGAAAATCTTGGGAGGTTGTTCATTTGGGGAAAAGACTAAGAGTAGAATGGCAAACAAGGAAATAAGCTCTTCTGAGGTTGTTCATTTGGGGAAAAGATTAAGAGTAGAATGGCAAATATGGAAAGAAAATTTTCTGAGGTTGCTCATTTGGGGAAAAGAGAGTAGAATGGCAAATATGGAAACAAAACCTTATGAGGTTGTTCATTTGGGGAAAATATGAACTGTAGAATGGCACGGTTTGAAAGAAAATCTTGGGAGGTTGTTCATTTGGGGTAAAGACTAAGAGTAGAATGGCAAATATGGAAAGAAAATCTTCTGAGGTTGTTCATTTGGGGAAAAGATTAAGAGTAGAATGGCAAATATGGAAACAAAACCTTATGAGGTTGTTCATTTTGGGAAAATTTTAAGAGTAGAATGGCAAAGATGAAAATAAGCTCTTGTGAGGTTGTTCACTTGAGAAAGAAGGGAAAGCGTTGAGGTTTGTCTGGGACAAAGATGGAGAGGCACTTGTTGACCTCACATGACATGACGGTGTTCAATATCGCCCTGTGGACCCTGCATCGAGTTTCCCTTCAGTGTCAGAAGTGATTAGCCTTGCATGGTTGCATTTCTGAGTGGAACGGCTTTCATTAGTTCAGAAATCCATATTTTCCATAAACCTCATACTAATCAAATGAGGCTATCGTGGGGTCATAATATACTGTATATCACTCTGTGAAACAGTGGACGGTATCTTGTGGAATGAATAAACACAGAAAAAATGATTTGCCTGCACCTTTATTCTAATAACTGGATGTAAGATAGGAATATTTTCTCCACATGGCACTACAGTTGCAGTGAGAGTTGCCAATCTGGATGGGAGGAAACTGGATATTGGAGGAACATACCAAACTCCACATAGGAACTCCACATTATCTGGAGGTGGGGATCAAACCAGCAAGTGCTCGTAGGAGGAACTTGTCATAGCTGAACCAAAAATCTGCACAGCCTACCCGCAGGGCTGTGCTAGAAAAATCCAATTGCTTCAGCTATATGGATTAATCCTGACCTGAACTTCCCCTCCCATACTGTAAATGCTCACGCATCTAAATGTAGGTTATAGTCTGCTGACCTGATCATACACTATATAGACAAAAGTTTGTGAACACTCAAAAAATTACATTAAAAAAAGGGCATTAGTATGGCGTTTGTCCCACCTTTACTACTATCACAGCCTTTGTTCATCTAAAAGGGCTTTCCACTAAGATTTTGAAACACGACTTCTTCTTCTTTCGGCTTCTCCCTTTATCAGGGGTCACCACAGCGAGTTAAACGTTTCCACCTCACCCTGTCCTCCACGTCCTCTACTCCTCACCCCAACTCCCTGCATATCTTCATTTACCACAACCATATAACTCCTCTTTGGTCTTCCTCTCCGTCTCTTGCCTGGCAGCTCCATCTCCAACATCCTCCTACCAATACGACTATGAGGTCAGATTCTGATGTTAGACAATAAGCCCTGGCTCACTTTTGGCAATCCACTAGCATGAGAATATGTCTCCTCAGGAAAACACAAAGCACCTTGTAAGTTGTAAGTTCCTCTGGATAAAGGAACCTGTAAAGGCACTGTAAATCGGAAATGACTCATCAAAACTTGGAACTGACATTCTAAGACAAATCATTTTAGCATCCTCTGACCTCTTCCCAGATATGTTGCTGCTGTGGTCCTGCTCCTTGCTCACTGTGCTGCTCCTTCTGCCCACCTATCAAATCATCGTCCAGCACCAGACTGATGTACACTCTGTTCCACATCCTGGCCTGCACTGTCTCATGCCTCATGCTGTCTCGCACCGTCTCAGAGGCAGTCAGAGAGAACGTAAGTAGATATCTAAACAGCATTTTTCAAGTTTTGCAACCCCAAATCAGAAAAAGTTGGGATAGTATGGAAAATGCAAAAAAAAAAAAAAAAAGACAGTATGAATGAACCCAGTAGATTTCATGTTTTGTCTGGTCAATTTCATTTCATTGCATTTCAGGCCTGTAACACATTCAAAAAAATTGGGATGGGGGCAATTTAGGTAGTTAGGTAGCTAGTAATGAGGTAAAAAAAACTACAGAATGATGTGATTTCAAACAGGCAATTATAATTATGATTTGGTACAATAGCAGTATCCACGAAAGGCTGTCATTGAGGAGCACAGACGGGCAGAGGATCTCCAGTTTATCAACAAATTCGTGACAAACTTATTGAAATGTTTAAAAACAACGTTCCTCAAAGAAAGATTGAAAGGGATTTGCATATTTCTTCCTCTACAGTGCATAATATAATTAAACATTTCAAGGATTCTGGGCACAAGCCTAAACTGCAGAGGTGTGATCTCCGATCCCTCAGATGGCACTGCATCAAGAACCATCATTCATGATATAACCTGATATAGCTGATAGAACCACATGGGCAAAGGATTACTTTGGCAAACCTTTGTCAAGCACTACAATACGGAGTTACATTCACAAATGCCACTTAAATCTTTATTGTGCAAAAAAGAAGCCTTATGTTAGCCAAGTCCAGAAGCAGCGTAGACTTCTCTGGCTTCTGCTTTTCTAGGGACGTTGATCCATATTTTAACAAGACAGTGTGAGACCACATGCTGCAGTCCTGACCTGTCCTCAAAAGTGAGGAAAGAAATAAAGGAATGGCAACATTACAAAGTGGTAAATGCTTTAACGTGTCCTGGAATGTGTTGCAGACCTGAAATGCAGAAATGGACGTTACCAAATGAAATGAAACACTGCATTTTTTTTTTATTTCCAAACTGTTCCAATTTTTTATGATTTCTGGTTGTATATTAATGTCAGTAAACATTCACACAATCCCTCATTCAAGGTGCATGAACATGGCTTCACACAACTGTGTACTCTAGGTGCCTTTCTTTAATGTGGTTTGTGACGAGGCCCACGGTGGAGGGAACTGTGACATGCTGGTCGGATACTCTGCTGTCTACAGGGTTAGCTTCGGCACAGCCTGCTTCTACCTGATCATGGCTCTTCTGCTCATAGACGTGAAGTCCAGCCAGGATATCCGAGCTCTCATCCACAACGGGTCAGTAAACACCAAGCCTATTTACACAGCCTTATGAAAGACACTAGGTATCCTTGGTCAGATTATGTGCTTTGTTGATTTTTAAAATGAAGAGAAGTTAACACATGCTGGGAATTATTTCGATCATTTCATACAATACTGTGCAAAAGTCTTAGGCTCTCTAGGTTTAGATATAATTTTTGTCTTCAGTATTAGTGTAAGTACAGAAGGGTATAGCACATTTTACTCTTTGAAGAGTATGAGTACCGTATTTTTCGGGCTATAAAGCGCACCGGGTTATAAGGCGCGATATCAATGATCGACTTCTATGAAATGAAACAAAAAAGCTCAGTTTGGTCTTTACCTGGCGCAGGGCGTCTTCTTGCTTCCTCCACTTCCGTACCATTGATTCGTTAATGTTGAATTCTCTCACAGCTGCTCTATGTCCATGTTGTACTGCGTGACTGATAGCGTTGGGTTTGAAATCCGCTTCGAAAATAAATGAATGAATGCACACACCCTAATGCTGAAGCACATACCGTATTACTCCGCTATGCTGCGCACTACGGTGGCCGTAAAGCTTCGTAACCTACCAAGACCGTGCTAAAACATTTTGACAGATTTATGAGCGCCGTGTGTTACCATCTACAATCGGTTCTAGGTCAGAAAGCACAACCAGAATTAATTCATACATTAGGCGCACTATCGATTTTTGAGAAAGTTAAAGGATTTTAAGTGCGCCTTATGGTCCGAAAAATACGGTATGCCAATGTGCACCTAAGGATCGAGAGAAGCCAGTTGAGGTGGTTTGAGCATCTCTGAAGGATGCCCCCCGTTAGCACCCTCTAGGGCTGTTCCAGGAACGTCCCTCTGGACAGATACCCCAGGGAAGACCCAGGACTTCCTAGAGGTACTATATCTCACAGTTGGCCTAGGAACATCTACGGAAAAGGCCATAGTTCGGATAATAATTATCCATCCTCAAAGGAGATTTTACTGCATATACACTACAGAAGGGCAGGCACTAATCTGATCGCATTTTGCACAAAAAGCTACTGTTAATGTGGCTGAAAGGAGAATTTAAAGGCACCAACGTCATACCAGAATCACACTGTACTACTATTTGTTTTCTGCTTCAGTATACAGTACAATAGTAGGACCCACAGGAGTTGTAGGGATTACGTTATTAGGGACTGTAACAGGGACACATGGTGTGATCAGCTATATAAAGCTCTTACATGTCAGAGCAGAGCTTGACCAGGGGTCAAACAGGGAGGAGACACACACACACACACTTTACTGTGGACTACAAAGAAGTTTTACACAGCTTCTAAATGTAGCTCTATTCTCACACTGTTTACTGTTTTTCTTTATAGATTTAATAAACAGGCTTTGAATGGTTCAATCCTGGTTAGCTGTGATGCCAGTAATGCACCAAATCATGATTCATTAGATATACAATACTATGCAAAAGTCTTAGGCCACCATTAAATTAATCATTGCTTTAGTGTTATAATGAGCATATTATAATTATTTCTCAGTCGCATTATTAGAACACAACCAGAAATTCAGAAATCTTGAATGCAGTTATAAAAATCTGAAGAAAATCAGGAAAAAACAGCTTCTATAGGCTACAGTGGCAAGTTCTCCTTACACTTCAGCAATATAGCAGTATCTGGTAGCTTACTTGAGATGCCAAGTTGACCATTCAGTCCAAAGAAGCTTGATCAGGAATAGTCTTTTTGGCAGAGTAGCAACCAAGAAACCTTTTCAGAAGGGGAACAGGGTGAAAAGGCAAAGATGTGTTAAAGCTCACAAAGGCTGGAATGAAGATCCATTGAAAAGAGTATTATGGAGTGATGAATCCAAGTTTTTGAAGTAAAGAAATTTATGAGTCAAATCATCGACAATATGCTATATATGGTCATTATTAGGGGTGCAACAATTAATTGACTTAGTCGACTACCAAATGAGTTGGCAACTAATGTAATATTCGATTAGTCAGAGCAGATCCTCCATGTTGGAGCATTTAAAGAGTAAACACGTCTGAATTAACAGTTAGCTAATCTTAAAAACTGTTCTACTTCATGATATGCACATTCTTTTAAACTCTTAATGGAGATGGATATGGATATTTTTCACAACGATACTGTTCACATTCCAAATAATGCTGTCTTAACATCAAGGCCACAGGTGCGTTTCTGCATTTTCTGCTATCTGTGTGTGTACAGCACTTCAAAATATAAATTGAAAGAGGTATTAATCAGAGTTGTGAAGACTTAAGAACTTACAGGGGTTGGACAATGAAACTGAAACACCTGGTTTTAGACCACAATAATTCATTAGTATGGTGTAGGGCCTCCTTTTGCGGCCAATACAGCGTCAATTCGTCTCGGAAATGACATATACAAGTCCTGCACAGTGGTCAGAGGGATTTTAAGCCATTCTTCTTGCAGGATAGTGGCCAGGTCACTACGTGATGCTGGTGGAGGAAAACGTTTCCTGACTCGCTTCTCCAAAACACCCCAAAGTGGCTCAATAATATTTAGATCTGGTGACTGTGCAGGCCATGGGAGATGTTCAACTTCACTTTCATGTTCATCAAACCAATCTTTCACCGGTCTTGCTGTGTGTATTGGTGCACTGTCATCCTGATACACGGCACCGCCTTCAGGACACAATGTTTGAACCACTGGATGCACATGGTCTTCCAGAATGGTTTGGTAGTCCTTGGCAGTGAATGTGCAATGAATGTAGATTGGCCACCAGACTGGTCCAATTTAGCCATGAAACCTCCCACACTGAAATGACAGGTTTCAGTTTCATTGACCAACCCCTGTAGCTGTTCAATGTAAATAGAGCCTGGCTTATCCCCTGTACAGGTTCTGGTTCTTGAAGTTTCTCTGTCTGCTCGGGATGGTTGCAGCTGCCTTCTTCATCCCAACTGATTCGTTCCTGCATGGTGAGTCTGCAGCAAAACATAATTCATATGAAAGTGCAAATCCTGAAATCCAGGATCAAACATTAACTGACAGGATTGGTTCTTGGTGGAGTACCTACACTGGAAATGAAATTAGACTTATACAAATACATGGACTAAACTATAATATCCTCACTATATACTATAATATGCTTTTTTTTTTTTAAATGGACGCCATGTATTCCAGACTCAAGACTAATAGGACCATCCAGACTGTCATCAGCTACAAGTCCAAAAGCCAGGGTCTTTCATGGAATGGGGTTGGGTCAGTGCCCTTAGCAAAGGTCATTTACACTTTTGTGATGACACCATTAATGCAGAAAAGTACACTGAAATTTTTGAGCAATATTAATTCCTTCAAGATGACATCTTTTCCAGGGACGTCCATGCATTTATCAACAAGACAATGCAAAACAGTTGTCATGATGGATGACAAGATGCCATTTTGGTTCAAACTATTTCGCATTTTGGTTTTGTTGACACCAATGAGTGAAAAGATGCATAATAAGGTTCAGAATATTTCCATTTAATATTGGTTATATTTTTTAACAATGGTTTGCAACATTTTAATACCCAGGTAAGCTGCTTCACAAGGCCTCTTCATCTTCTGCCTCTTCTTCTTCTTTGGAGTTCAAAAGTTCCACATAACTAAAACACGCCCATCAACAAACTGAGTCTTGACACTCACACACGCAGCATTTGACGTACGGTGGGCGGAACCAATGAGGTATTAACCAATCAGCAACTTGCCCACTGCTTTGTTCAGAAACTTGGATCCAGCAATTACCTAAATGTAGTTGGGAGAGAGTACAGGCTTTGAGGCAATGCAGATAATGATGGTAGATGAAAGGGCCTGGCTCACAATCTCTGTTTTAGTTCATCCCAAAGGTGTTTGATGGGGCTGACGTCCTTGCTTTGTACACTGGGGTCATGCTGGAACAGTAGAGACCTTCCCCAAACTGTTTCCACAACGTTGTAAGCATACAATTGTCCAAAATGTCTTGGTATGCTGAACGATTTCCCTTTACTGGCACTAAGGGGCCTAGGCCAAAAACATCCCCACAGCACCAAATTTTACAGTTGGCACAATGCAGGTAACGTTCTCCTGGCATTCGTCAAAGCCAGACTCGCCCATCAGACTGCCAGCTAGAGAAACGTGATTGGTCATTCCACAGAACACGTTTCAACTGCTCCTATTACAGTACCATACTCGAATCCAGTGAGCTCTTTAGAACGACCCATTCTTTCACAAATGTTTGTAAAGGCAGACAACATGGCTAGGTGCCTGATTTTATGCACCTGTGGCAATGGGACTGAACAAAACACCTGAATTCAGTGATTAAGATGGACTTTTGTCCATATAATGTATATTGATCTTGGCTGTATTTTATTTATTTATTTGTTTGTTTGTTTCATTTTATTTTTAAAGACTGATGGCAATGACAATCCCCATAAATGCACTTCTCATTGAATTCCCCCAGGGGGCAGTGTAGACACAATGATACGTTCACAGCCACATGCTACAGTGATTTCTCTCAGTTCCTCAGCTGTTTGTGAATTGATATCGAATCTCAAGATTTATGTCATGATTTTCAAATCGACAGCACATTTTATGAATACGACGTAATTCATGGAACTCTCACTGAAAATATACAAATGCTCACTCACATTTACCCTGCTCATTCTCAGATTTGCTGTGCACTCACAGTCTGCTCACACTTGGATTTGCTTCTCCTTCATTTGTTTACTGCTTGTTCACTCTTGGATTTCTGCCTAATTGCCCTTATATAAATAGGATGTAACTATAACCTTGCTTATTTTATGTCAGCTGCCAAGGTTAACCTGCGTTCTGATTGGTGGACAATGGAACGTTCTCATTGGCTGAAATTTTTTAACAAAATCATTTCTGAAAGGTAATTTCTGAAAAGATGCCAAATGATCCGCTCTTATTGATTTAATTTTTTTCTAAGGTTAGTTCTCATTGGATGAGAAATAGATCATTCTGATTGGTCAAAAATTCTTTGAGGTCATTTCTGATTGGACGCCAACTAGATTGTTCTGTTTGGTTGAAATGTTTGAGGTTAGTTTTGATTGGCTGACAAGTGGATCATTCTGCCTGGTCAAAATTTTTCCTAGGTTAGTTGTATTTGGACTCGAAATAGAGCTTTCTTATTTGGTGTAATTTTTCTGATGTCAATTCTGATTGGATACCAAGTGGATCGCTCTGATTGGTCTATTTTTTCTGTTATCAGTTCTGATTGGTCATTTTTTTAGATCAGTTTTGATTGGATTCCAAATGGAGCATTCTGGTTGGTCAACATTTTTCTGAGGTCAGTTCTGATTGGTCAATATTTTTCTGAGGTTAGTTCTGATTTCATGCTATCCTTCTGAGGTCAGTTCTGATTGGCTGCCAAATATAGCATTGTCATAGCTACAAACAATCAGAATTGACTTTTGAAAAATTCTCCTGTGCAGAACAGAAATGATTTTCTGCCCTGTCATCCACTGAAGGAAGGTTCTTGGTGTCAGAGGGTAGAACAGTTCCCTCTAGCTCAGGTGGATTAAAATCTAAAAAATTCAAAAGGAGAGAAATTTTTAAGGAAATCCATTTTCTTAACCATTTCAATGAAACAAAAACAATAAACACCATATTTTGTCTTCGCTATCTGTTAGCACCACTTCACGTACATTCACTGTCTTTCAAGAACTGGACAAATACTGGCAAATTCAATATTGCCATTGCCTTCAGTATTGTGTGCTCCATCCTGATTTAACTGAGAAAATATCTTAAAGAAACTGAAACTTTACTTCAATTCTTGGAGCAGATCTTGGAGATGGTTCATCAAGGTCATCTACAGTTGTTCCCTATTTGAGCCCTTCTCATTAAACTGACATGGAAACAGAAATGACAAAGTCTAAATCAGTCTGTTGAATTATAGCATATGAACCTTTAAAACTAAACTTCATAAGAGTTTGAATGACCAATCATCTTTCGATCGGTTATTATAGACTAAAAAACACTTGTCAAGAATATATTACATAGAAAATCAGATTATGTAATAGCCAGTCTTACTTTTGAAATCAGATCAGTAAATCAAATCAGTTTTGTAGAGGTCTTCAAACTGCAGAGAGACTTGTAGCGCCGTGATGTAAGAAAATTTGGAGATGGTTCACTTTGGACAAGATTGGCAGCCATTTATCCTACAGCCCTACACAGGGTACCAATCCATCGTAGGGCACAGATATTCACACTCTCATACACACACTAGGGGCACTTTAGAGACTCCACACAGAAAGGACCCAGAGCGCTCCACCTGGGGACTGAACCCAGGACTTCCACGCTGTGAGGCGACAGTGCTACCCACCGAGCCACTGTGTCACCCATTAAAGATGCTTTTTAAAATCATCTAAATGCCAACTCAGGAAGACATACAGTGGGGCAAAAAAGTATTTAGTCAGCCACTGATTGTGCAAGTTCTCCTACTTAGAAAGATGAGAGAGGTCTGTAATTTTCATCATAGCTACACCTCAACTATGAGAGAAAAAATCCAGGAAATCACATTGTAGGATTTTTAAAGAATTTACAGTGGTGCTTAAAAGTTTGTGAACCCTGTAGAAATGTCTATATTTCTGCATAAATATGATCCAAAACATCATCAGATTTCACATAAATCCTAAAAGTAGATAAAGAGAACCCAGTTAAACAAATGAGACAAAATATTATACTTGGTCATTTATTTATTGAGGTAAATGATCCAGTATTACATATTAGTGAGTGGCAAAAGTATGTGAACCTTTGCTTTCAGTATCTGGTGTGACCCCCCCTGTGCAGCAATAAACTGTAACTAAACGTTTCCTGTAACTGTTGATCAGTCCTGCACACCGGCTTGGAGGAATTTTAGCCCATTCCTCCGTACAGAACAGCTTCAGCTCTGGGATGTTGGTGGGTTTCCTCACATTAGCTGCTCACTTCAGGTCCTTCCACAACATTTCCATTGGATTAAGGTCAGGACTTTGGCCTGGTCATTCCAACACATGAACTTTATTCTTCTTTAACCATTCTTTGGTAGAACGACTTGTGTGCTTAGGGTCGTTGTCTTGCTGCATGACATCCACAACATTCTTCCAATAGCCTTCTGGCTTGTCCACATGATCTTTAGCAAACTGTCGACGTGCAGCAATAATCTTTTTGGAGAGCAGTGGCTTTCTCCTTGCAAACCCTGCCATGCACACCATTGTTGTTCAGTGTTCTTCTGATGGTGGACTCTTGAACATTAACATTAGCCAATGTGAGAGAGGCCTTCAGTTGCTTAGAAGTTACCCTGGGGTCCTTTGTGACCTCGCCAACATTTACACACCTTGCTCTTGGAGTGATCTTTGTTGGTCGACCACTCCTGGGGAGGGTATCAATGAACTTGAATTTCCTCCATTTGTACACAATCTGTCTGACTGTGGATTGGTGGAGTCCAAATTCTTTAGAGATGGTTTTGTAACTTTTTCCAGCCTGATGAGCATCAACAACTTTTTTTTTCTGAGATCCTGAGAAATCTCCTTTTTTCCTGCCATGATACTCTTCCACAAACGTGTTGACTTTGATAGATCCCTGTTTTTTAAATAAAACAGGATGCTCACTCACACCCAATTGTCATCCCATTGATTGAAAACAGCTGACTCTGATTTCACCTTTAAATTAACTGCTAATCCTAGAGGTTCACATATTTTTGCCACTCACTAATATGAAATATTGGATCATTTTCCTCAATAAATAAATGACCAAGTATAATATTTTGTCTCATTTGTTTAACTGGGTTCTCTTTATCTACCTTTACAAACTTGCGTGAAAATCTGATGATGTTTTAGGTCATATTTATGCAGAAATATAGAAAAAGGTTCACAAACTTTCAAGCACCACTTTAATTGTAAAATTATGGTGGAAAATAAGTATTTGGTCAGTAACAAAAGTTCAACTCAATACTTTGTAACATAACCTTTGTTGGCAATGACAGAGGTCAAAACGTTTTCCTGTAAGTCTTCACCAGGTTGGCACACACTGTAGCTGGTATTTTGGCCCATTCCTCCATGCAGATCTCCTCTAGAGCAGTGATGTTTTGGGGCTGTTGCTGGGCAACACGAACTTTCTATGGGATATGGGCAACAAATTTTCTATGGGGTTGAGGTCTGGAGACTGGCTAGTCCACTCAGGACCTTGAAATGCTTTTTACGGACCACTCCTTCGTTGCCCAAGTTGTGTTTGGGATCATTGTCATGCTGGAAGGAGACCCAGCCATGTTCCATCTTCAATGCTCTCACTGATGGAAGGAGGTTTTGGCTTAAAATCTCACGATACATGGCCCCGTTCATTCTTCCCTTAACACAGATCAGTCGTCCTGTCCCCTTGCAGAAAAACAGCCCCAAAGCATGATGTTTTCCACCCCATGCTTCACAGTAGGTATTGTGTTCTTGGGATGCAACTCAGCATTCTTCTTCCTCCAGTTGAGTTTTTACCCAAAAAGTTTTTATCTGAGCACATGATATTCTCCCAATCCTCTTCTGGATCATCCATATGGTCTCTGGCAAACTTCAGACGGGCCTGGACATGTACTGGCTTAAGCAGGGGGACACGCCTGGCACTGCAGGATCTGAGTCCCTCTCGGCGTATTGTGTTACCGATGGTAGCCTTTGTTATTTTGGTCCCAGCTCTCTGCAGGTCATTCATCAGGTCCCTGATGTATGTGGGATTTTTGCTCACCGTTCTCATGATCATTTTGACCCCACGGGATGAGATCTTGCGTGGAGCCCCAGATCGAGGGAGATTATCAATGGTCTTGTATGTCTTCCATTTTCTTACAGTTGCTCCCATAGTTGATTTATTTACACCAACCTGCTTGCCTATTGTAGATTCACTCTTCCCAGCCTTGTGCAGGTCTACAATTTTCTTCCTGGTGTCCTTCAACAGCTCTTTGGTCTTGGCCATGGTTCGGTTTGGAGTCTGACTGTTTGAGGCTGTGGACAGGTGTCTTTTATACAGATAACGAGGTCAAACAGGTACCATTAATACAGGTAAGGAGTAGAGGACAGAAGAGATTCTTAAAGAAGTTGTTACAGGTCTGTGAGAGCTAGAAATCTTGCTTGTTTGTGGGTGACCAAATATTTATTTTCCACCATAATTTACATTTAAATTCTTTAAACGTCCTACAATGTGATTTTTTTTCTCATTTTGTCTCTCATAGTTGAAGTGTACCTATGATGAAAATTACAGACCTCTCTCATATTTCTAAGTAGGAGAACTTGCACAATCAGTGGCTGGCTAAATACTTTTTTGCCGCACTGTACAGAACAGTATGATGTAATGTTTATTTGTGGAAGGTTTCCTCTCAATATTTCTGTACATCAATATATATGGGTAAAATAATTATATGTAAACAACACATTCTTGAAGTGACCTTTGTCCAAATCAGACAATGAATACTTGTGCTTCTTACAATGTTTTCTTCCCTAAAATGCATTTTCCAATGCCTTCTTCCATTCCTTCAACCACAGAACATACCATCATACATTACAAGCTCAGACTTGTCACATACAATTACATACCGGTAACTGTTACATAAGGAGGATTAGGCAAATCATTGCATATCGAAAAATGAAAACAGGTATGTTATGAACAAACATTTATATGTCCCCTTTCATAACACAAGCTGGCATAGATTTCTAAATTATCTAATGGAAAACCTATTTGACACACTGGACTTGGAGGCTGAATTGAATGTTATAACAAGGAAAATATAAGAAATAGACTACTTTATATTTATAGACATTCATTGTTTGTTATCTGTACTGGGTTGGACTGATATTATGAAGATCATTATTGCCGCTATGGCCTAGACTACATCTGAGAGCAAATCTGAGCATGCGCAGGGTAAATAGGAATGAAAACATGTACAGGTGTGCGCTGTACATGAAAGCATGAGTGGAACACGACCATACACACAACATCCCTAATGGCACTGGCTCTGAAGACTAAACTGGCATACACATGCTAAATCTTTATTAATGATTGGCTGTTGAGGTGACTAGATGTTTATAAAAAAAAAAAATTGGTAGTTAAAATACCAATTTTTATTTCCCATTGTAATTTATTATAATTTTTAAGACCTCAGTCCTTGAGCGAATGGACGCTGATCTAATGGACTTTAAACGTTTTCCATGGGAGATGCATGAATTTCTCCTTGCAGTTAAATAACCTAGGGTTTCATTGAAGCCAAATGTTAACCACAGCTATTAGTCATTTGAAGACCAGTATCGTTTGATTGAACAAGTGGAATCAGGTGTAGCTCCTGCTTTGCTGGCATTAAAACTTGGAACTACCCTGAGTCTGTGCAGATGTTGCAAACCACTGCTCTAGAAACTCTGGAGTTCCAAGCTACAAAAGCCTGTTAGTGGGCTAATACCCTCCAGGGCATGTCTTTTATATCTTTAGTAAGAGGAATGTCATTGCAGAGAACAGCGTTAAAGGGATAATTTCCCATAATCCCAAGTGGAATTCAGCCAACAAAAGTCTGACATGCAATGTTTGTTTTTCTTTTTTTTTGTGACATGCTGTTTTTCCACCAGACAGCACAGTGCAAGTATCAATTAAAACAGTGTTCGAAGTTCACAAAATGATTTTTGTACTAACAAAAACATCCCATAACTTATTTAATATTACCAGAGCCAGTTGATGCAATACTTAAAAATAAAATTGTCAGATGTTAAATGGAACAACGAGCAGACGCTTGGCTCCAAGAAGCCAGATTTCAGAATCCAGCATATACAGGATTTATTCATTGTCTTTCAGCTATGTCCGTAGGTGGGTTCAGCAACTCAGTTATGATGAAAGATAAACATACATAAACAAACTGCTTTCTTCTTGTGTTCTTGTTTACTTCTCTGCTCAAGACAACATAGAACAAAACAGGCAAGCAGGTTAATTAAGGACAGGTGGTGGCATTCAGGTTCCATCCACATATTCGTCTGATTTGCCCCCATTGTTGCAACTCATGGTAAACCATACACTACAATAAAAAATGAGTTACTGTTTATTTTCAGCAGTTGGATGTATTATCATGGGTATGTGGTATGTATATATGTTCTGTATGTTCTGCTACCCCTTGCAAACATTATACCTTTTTAAAAATTATGATCAAGCTATGTCACCAAACAACATTGTTTAACTGAACATTCTGGCTTCAGGAGGTATACCTCAAACCAATTCAATTATTTTATTTCAATTAATTGCATATTTTTTTCCAGAGCAAGAACTCAATTTTCAAGGAAAAATATAGAATAACCTTGCAATTTGCATTTTTAAAACAAATAATGCTACAAATCTAAAAAATGCAAATACGTCTGCAGTTAAAGGAGAGCGCTTACAAACCTTAATCTATTGAACTTGACTAATTGAAAGATAACAAATTTTATAACACAAACAAAAGAGTTGAAATAATGGAACAATGAACAACTACAACAATGGAAATGATTATAAAACTCCATCAAGAAGGAAATCCATCATGTTATGTGGCAAAAGCATGAGGAGGAGCAACAAAGTACTAATTGTATGTTGTTTGGGTTGATGATCCCATAATTTTTAAATCAATTTGGTAAAATATACCATTAATGAAGTAATTTAATGTAATTTGTTAAAGTACAGGGTGGGCCATTTATATGGATACACCTAAATAAAATGGGAATGGTTGGTGGTATCAACTTCCTGTTTGTGGCACATTAGTATATGGGAGGGGGAAACTTGACCATGGTGGCCATTTTGGATCCAACTTTATTATTTCTAAATGGGAAGAGGGTCATGTAACACATCAAACTTATTGAGAATTTTACAAGAAAAACAATGGTGTGCTTGTTTTAACGGTACTTTATTCTTTCATGAGTTATTTACAAGTTTATGACCACTTATAAAATGTGTTGTCCCATTGTGTTGTATTGTCAATGCAACCCTGTTCTCCCACTCTTGACACACTGCTAGCAACACCGCAGAAGAAATGCTCTCCCGATCTGACCCCCTTAGACTTTTATCTTTGAGGTCATCTGAAGGCAATTGTCTATGCTGTGAAGATACGAGATGTGCAGCATCTGAAACACTGGATACTGGAAGCCTGTGCTAGCATTTCCTCTGCGGTGTTGCTATCAGTGTGTCAAGAGTGGGAGAAGAGGGTTGCATTGACAAACCAACACAATGGGCAGCACTTTGAACACATTTTATAAGTGGTCATAAACTTGTTAATAACTCAGGAAAGAATAAAAGTTCTGTTAAAACCAAAACACACCATTGTTTTTCTTGTGAAATTCTCAATAAGTTTGATGTGTTACATGACCCTCTTCCCATTGGAAATAATAAAGTTGGATCCAAAATGGCCGACTTCAAAATGGCCACCATGGTCAACACCCATCTTGAAAAGTTTCCCCCCTCCCATATACTAATGTGCCACAAACAGGAAGTTGATATCACCAACCATTCCCATTTTATTTAGGTGTATCCATATAAATGGCCCACCCTGTATACTGTATGTCATGAAACCAGAATGTTCAGCTATTAAGCAAGAATTGTTTGGTGTCATATCTTAGATTTAGAAGCCATTTGGGATGCAACCTAACATCATGGGTGGATTGTTGGATGGATTATGAAATTTCTTATTTTTCAAATTTTCTTCTTTCTCCTAGCCTGGCACTATGTTGGAGTAGTGGGAGGATTTGCCTTCATCCTAATTCAGCTCATCCTCATCACTGCGTTTGCTCATACGTGGAATAAGAACTGGTGAGTACAGTGCAGGTGTGTTAATGCTAAGGTAATTGCAGATAGAAGAGGTTCTAGCAGTAAATGTTCACAATAATAGTTTTGTTCGTTAGTTTAGGAAAAATGTGTTGGTTTGTTATAACTTGGACAGTCAGCAAAAATACAGGAGATTCTGAAGGGTTCACACACTTTTTTTAAACAGTATTAAACCTTAATTACTGTGTGAATACAGTTTTGTGAGTATTCCTAAATGTTAAATAGAAGAATCTCATTGTCCATTTCATCAGTTCCACTTACCATATAGAAGCACTTTGTGGTTCTACAATTACAGAATGTAGTCCATTTGTTGCTCTACATACTTTGTTAGTCCTCTTTACTTTGTTTTCTAATGGTCAGTATCCCCACAGGGCCCCCACAGACCAGGTACTACACTCTTTGACCAAAATAAATAAATAAATTAATACATAAAGATAAATAAATAAAAATAAAAAAACGCACCTAGATAGGGATGTCGGAATGCTGCAAAACTCAACATGCAGTTATGTCTTGCCACAAGAGGGTGTAAAAGTGCTTCCCCCGCTGCTCCACAAAAAAAAGGATACTTTTGGGTAATGTACCTCTTGATGAGAGATTGTTGACTGCTAGACTTGCCTCTACGGCGTACCCAAAGACATTCGTGAACGAGAATCCTGAGGTGAAACCGTATCATCTTTAGTCCACCAACCAAAAATGTCCAGCCACCAGCATCCTGTGAGCACTGATGAAGTATTAGAGGATGACAAACACAAACCGTGCAACAACAGATGAGCTACTGTCTCTGACTTTACATCTACAAGGTGGAGAAATATAGTACATGTGTCTAATAGAGGGCAAAGTGAGTGACCACAGTGTTTAAAAACTCCAGCAGCACTGCTGAGTCTCATCAAATCGTACCTGCACAACACACACTAACACACCACCACCATATTAGTGTCACTGCAGTGCTGAGAATGATCCACCACCCAAATAGGACCTGATCAGTACTGGTTAGAGAACAGAGTCAAGGGGACTAACACAGTGTGTAGAGAAGCAGATGGACTACAGTCTGTAACTGTAAAACTACAAAGTGCTTTTATAAGTGGAACTGATAAAAGGTGCACGTCATAAAGTGACCGCTGAGTGTATAGTGTATTGTAAAATCGTGTTCAGTACCGTTTTGCCATTTAGCCCACCTCTACTGTATAGCGCGGATATATCTTTCAAGCCCTCGACTCACTCATCACACAGCTCGGTGGAATCTGACTTGGCAACGTTAAGCATCACTAAAATCATCAATAATGACATGATTCTTACTGCACATGAAAAGTAATGCAGAACAGGGCACCAGTCCAAGAAAAACAAGCGCTAGCAAAGTGAAGTCAGACTCTGCTTTTGTCTCGCCGCTCTTCCGCAGGTTAACTGGGGCAGCTGAGGATAAAAAGTGGTACGTGGCGGTCATGTGTGCCACCTTCTTCTTCTACACCATCGCTACTGCAGCTTTCACCTTCATGTACAAATATTACACTCACCCTGTAGCGTGCCGGGTCAACAAAGCTCTGCTATTCACCAACCTGGGCCTGTGTGCGGTGATGTCTTTCATCGCCGTCACTCCCTGCATCCAGCAAAGTAAGTTCAAAGTAAATGGATCCAACATGTAGTAGTATGTCAAGAGTACTGTAGTGATGAAGGAGAACATCTTTAAAATTAGGTCACATTTTAACTACCCTTAATTATACAGTGCTTCAAAAGCACTGTGTAATGTTTTCTCTCATACTTCTTATTATTTGCGATTCTTCTGCTTCCATTAATTTCTGTGATTAATACGTCTCGAACCAGTTAATGCACAGTCACGGTTCAAACACCGTTATGTAGGTAATCACTCTGTGTGGTGTACCATGTCTTTTGGAGTCGATCCCATTTATCGTTTGTAAGAGATTTAAGTTTAAAAATTAAAAATCTCCCACTGGCGAAATGTTCAGAATGATTTATCTACTGATACATAAACATGTAAAAGTATTAGGACACACCACCGCACACGGGCAAAAGTATTGGAGCACGGCCCCGCATGCGGCCAAAGTATCTGGACACATCCCCACACATAGCCAAAAGTATTGGGTCACGCCCCCACACGCGCCCAAAACTATCGGGACATTCCCCCAAACGTGGCCAAATCAATCGGGACACTCCCCTGCATGCGGCCAAAAGTATTGGGACACTGCCCTGCATGCGACTGTGTTACAGGAATACTCCACTTGTCGTCAGTAGGGTTGGGTATCGTTTGCATGTCTGAATCCAACTCTGCCTTTTTTTTTTATTTTTTTGTACAATGGAACATCTTTCCACACATTTTGCAATTAGCCGTTTGTTTTTTTATGAAAGTGGAGCCAAACTTCTGAGCACTATTCAGAGTCCATCTTCCACTAATGCTCTTGGAGAAGTGTATTAGAACAAAGCGACATGATGAAGTACGTGATTACATGACAGAAAGGTCCTGGGAGATGTTTGCATGCTTACAGAATTTTTGCACTAACCGCAGCTGTGTATTCAAGTCATAAAATGCATTAGTAGGACCCGATAGGTGAAATCGAAAATCAAATTTTTTAACCAGTATACCTGGTTCTTGGAATTTTGGTACTCGTTCCGAATTTAAACTGGGTTTCGATACCCAACTCTAGTTGTCTGACTTGGTTGATTAGTCAGTAAGTTTCTCTATACAGTATTAGGCATAGATTTGGACTGTTTCATAATTAATCCTACTATGTCCGGGTCAGGGCCTATCGACAGCTTCCCCTCACTTAGATGAAGGCAATCATGCATGCATGTCATGGTTGACCCAGCCAGAAGCTGGGCAATACAATTGGCCAGAGGCGCCCAAACATTTTCAGCTCCGGTCAAATTTCTTGCTGATGTCCTTAAAGGCAATTTATGAGCAGTGAATGAAAAGAAAAAATTGGTTTGGCTTCTCTCCTGTGTTCAGAGCAGCCACGGTCAGGACTGCTGCAGGCTTCCATCATTAGCTGCTACGTCATGTACCTGACTTTCTCTGCTCTCTCCAGCCGACCACCTGAGAGAGGTACACACACACACACACACACACGTTTGTCTTGCTATCCTTGTGAGGACTTTCCATTACCATGAAGAACAATGAAAGACTACTGCAGCTCATTAATGCTACACCTACACCAAACCTTGACGTCAGCAACCAAAAGCAAATATTTTGGCTCTACTGGTCTTTCAAAAAAAAGTTGCCATTATTGTAAAAAAGCAGTTAAAGAAGTGAGGACCAGAAAAACAGTCCTCACTAGTCAAACTTCCAGGTTTTCGTACCATTGTAGACATGATACATACAGTATACACCGATGACCCAAAACATGACATAAAATAAATGTAGAGTCATCAAGTGGACAGTTAGTTCTCGTCGTCAACGTTTTGGATGTGGGAGAAATGGACAACCGTATATGTCTGTACATGGTAATATATGTGGGACTGTGGTAGCCTACTGGTTAATGTAATGGACTATGGACCAAAAGGTCCAGGGTTCAAATCCCACCTCTGCCAAGCTGCCACTGTTGGGTACTTGAGCAAGGCCCTTAACCCACAATTGCTTGGATTGTAAGACTGTACCAATTGTAAGTCGCTCTGGATAAGGGCGTCTGCTAAATGCTGTAAATGTACAATGTAACTGTAAATATCTGCCTGACTTTGACCAATCTCAAATATTATGGTCAGATGAATGTTGGAGCAGTGGGATCATCTTCGAAATCGGGAAACTTTTGTGTGCTCCCAGTCAGCAGGGGATGAGTTCCTAGCAGCAGTGGAGTGAGAAGGGACAAACCACTAACCAGGCAACAGGGTGTTTTAAGGCAAGGTGCCCAAGGCTCACGCGCTTGATGTGCGAGAGCAACGGAACTGTATCCTTGTTCATTACAGGCATGACTTTGTACATGTGCATCATTTACTTCGGGAAGTGAAGGATACACAGTGGAAAGAAGTGTGATGCCCTGGGCTATGTTCTGCTGGGAAATACTTCAGTCTGGGTATTCACGTGGATGTCAGTTGAGACGTGCCACCTGTGTAAATTTTGTTACAAATCAGATGGTCATAATGTTTTGGCTTATCGTGTATAATGTATATTTATATAGCTAATGTAGCTGGCTGATGTTTGTAGAGAACATGTTCCTGCTATCTTAGCTTCTAGTTCCTCCAGTTAATGACAACACACGCACCATCTAACATCTGTTAAATTCGTAACATCGGCCAAGCTGTCTCCAGGCGGTATGGGGAAATGCTTCAGCCTGTTTCAGAAATGCCGAGTCAGCCTGTGATAATAACAGACCTATCAACATGCGTGTGCACACGCAAACACATTTACA
Source organism: Ancistrus triradiatus (assembly GCA_025084515.1). Lineage (NCBI taxonomy): Eukaryota > Metazoa > Chordata > Actinopteri > Siluriformes > Loricariidae > Ancistrus > Ancistrus triradiatus. Next base: position 324,697 of record JAJAGP010000531.1, read on the forward strand.
GTGTGCTGTGCATTTATTGGAACGTTTTACTGCTGCCTTTATGTGGAGAGCTGAGGCACGAAACTGTCAGTGGCCAAAATTAACTCTAGATGTAACCATGTAGATGAGGCCATGGTTTTTACAGGTAACTAAATGTGCAAATATAAAACATGTACAAAAATATATTATATGAATTATAATAATTATAACAATTATAATAAATCATGATAGGAAATAAAAATCTGTCTCGTAGATCATTCAAAGTCCAGGCTACAAAAAGTAAATGCATCTTTGTACTTCATACACAATACAATCAATCTAGAGTACAATCCATTCCCATTGTGAGATAAACAGCCCTTTTCAGGTCACACTGCAGCATCTTAATTGAGTCCAGGTCTGAATTGTTCAGTTTAAAATCTTATTTAGTTTAAGTCATTGTTTTGAACCTTTAATGATTGCCCTCCATGTGGAAATGACTTGCAGATAATGCCCAGGTCATTAGAAATGCTATCCCTTTCAGCTTCTTGCATCTCTGCAGCTCTTCTAAACTCCTCTGAAATGTGTCAGGCATGGTTTACATCAACAGATGTTCTGTTGAGAAGCTGAGACTCGGGGTAGGGTAGGACATCTTTCCAGCACACATGTCCCATCCCACTTGTTTACTGGGCCTGACTGTTGGGCGTCTTTAACCCAGAGGCTTATTTTATTTTTCCAACCCAGACTATAAATACAGTCCAAACTCATTATCGTGCCCATGTCTGTTTCATGGCTATTTCTGGTGAGAGGCGAGTTTGGCAACTTAAAAAGGTTACAAAAAATAAACAAAGTGACATTCATACCTGATGCTGACATTATGTGTTTTACTGAGCAGCCCGCGTGATGGTACAATCATATTTGCTATGTACAGTGGGGCAAAAAAGTATTTAGTCAGCCACTGATTGTGCACCACCCTACTTAGAAAGATGAGAGAGGGTCTGTAGTTTTCATCATAGGTACCACTTCAACTATGAGAGACAAAATGAGAAAAAAAAAAAATCCAGGAAATCACATTGTAGGATTTTTAAAAAAGAATTTAATTGTAAATTATGGTGGAAAATAAGTATTTGGTCAATAAAACAAAAGTTCAACTCAATACTTGGGTCAAACGTTTCCTGTAAGTCTTCACCAGGTTTGCACACACTGTAGCTGGTATTTTGTGCCCCTTCCTCCATGCAGATCTCCTCTAGAGCAGTGATGTTTTGGGGGCAACATGGACTTTTCAACTCCCTCCACACATTTTTCTATGTGGTTGAGGTCTGGACACTGACTAGGCCACTCCAGGACCTTCAAATAATTTTTACGGAGCCACTCCTTTGTTGCCCGAGCGGTGTGTATTTGGGATCATTGTCCCATGCTGGAAGACCCAGCCACGTTCCATCTTCAAAGCTCTCCCACTGATGGAAGGAGGTTTTGGCTTAAAATCTCACGATACATGGCCCCATTCATTCTTTCCCTTAACACGGATCAGTCGTTCCTGTCCCCTCTTCAGAAAAACAGCCCCCAAGCATGATGTTTCCACCCCCCATGCTTCACAGTAGGTATGGTGTTCTTGGGATGCAACTCAGCATTCTTCTGCCTGGTGATCTGTGGTAGCCTAGTGGTTAAGGTAACTGGACTCTGGACCAGAAGGTCAAGGGTTCAAATCAAATCCCACCTCTGCCAAGGCTGCCACTGTTTGGGTCCTTGAGCAAGACCCTTAACCCACAATTGCTTGGATTGTAAGACTGTACCAATTGTAAGTCACTCTGGATAAGGGTGTCTGCTAAATGCTGTAAATGCCTCCAAACACGACGAATAGAGTTTTTTTTACCAAAAAGTTCTATTTTGGTTTCATCTGACCACATGATATTCTCCCAATGCTCTTCTGGATCATCCATATGCTCTCTGGCAAACTTCAGACGGGCCTGGACATGTACTGGCTTAAGCAGGGGGACACGCCTGGCACTGCAGGATCTGAGTCCCTATCGGCGTAGTGTGTTACTGATGGTAGCCTTTGTTATTTTGGTCCCAGCTCTCTGCAGGTCATTCATCAGGTCACTCCATGTAGTTCTGGGATGTTTGCTCACCGTTCTCATGATCATTTTGACCCTATGGAATGAGATCTTGCGTGGGGCCCCAGATTGAGGGAGATTATCAGTGGTCTTGTATGTCTTCCATATTCTTACAATTGCTCCCACAGTTGATTTATTGACACCAAGATGCTTGCCCATTGTAGATTCATTCTTTCTAGCCTGGTGCAGGTCTATAATTTTCTTCCTGGTCTTCTTCGACAGCTCTTTGGTCTTGGCCATGGTTGAGTTTGGAGTCTGACTGTTTGAGGCTGTGGACAGGTGTCTTTTATATAGATAATGAGGTCAAACAGGTGCCATTAATACAGGTAACGAGTGGAGGACAGAAGAGCTTCCTAAATAAGAAGTTACAGGTCTGTGAAAGTGAAAAATCTTGCTTGTTTGCGGGTGACCAAATACTTATTTTCCACCACGATTTTCCACCTATGATGAAAATTACAGACCTCTCTCATCTTTCAAAGTAAAAGAATTTACACAATCACTGGCTGACTAAATACTTTTTTACCCCACTGTACATAAACATATGCATACATGTACAGTTTCTATTAATTTACGCAAATTGAGAAATAGTCCATGATTGATGATTGTTTCAATGATGTATTATCATATTTGCAGTTAGAGAGTGCAAGTCATTTATTTACCATCAAGAGGACACAGGGTTACATCAGGGCCAGTCTAAGCACAAGGCATGTCTTGCATGGCTCAGTATCATCAGCTGAAAATCCACCGGGTCAACGAGCAGAGATGCTTAGAGTCACTCCCCATGGCAGAGTTTAGGCACTGCTTACATCTCTTTTAGGACCTAATTTTCATGCTTTTGCAATTTTCCTGGTGTGACTACTTATTTCTTAAGTGCTACAATATTATTGATAGTTGTAGCTGACAGAATGTTTTATCTTCTCTTCCTTAGTGGAGTATCAGGGGCTCAACGTGACCGCATGCTACCCCAATGTGGGCAGAGACGAGATTCAGAACGAAGGCAATGCTGTAGCTATCATCGGTGCTGCCATCATGTACTGCTGTGTGCTGTTTGCATGGTAGGCATTCGCCCAAATCATCAACAGATCAGTTGTCTCAGTGTCTATGTAGTTCATTAATTAGTGTTTTTCTTCAGTAATGAGGCATCATACTTGGCTGAAGTTTTTGGACCATTCTGGATGATCAAAGTTTATCGATACGAGTTCCAGGTGGGTTGAACATCTCCTTAAGTAGTTCCTCAGTGTGCTATATTCTGGTGGTAGAAAAGCAAGAAGTACTAATAGTACAAGCCCAAATCAGAAAAACTTAGGACAGTATGGAAAATACATGTAAAAAAGTGCTTCTTACATTTACTTTAACTTTTATTTCATTTCAGAAAGTAAGAATCTAACATATTTCGTGTTTTGTCTGGTCAACATCAATTCCTGCATTTCAGGCTTGCAACACATTCCGAAAAAAGTTAGGACGGGAGCAATTTAGAACTAGTAATTCATAAAATAAAATAAAATAAAAATCACCTTTTTGATGTCATTTCAAACAGGTGATGTCAACAGGTGATTGTAATCATGATTTGGAACAAAAGCAGCATCCAGGAAAGGCTGAGTCTTTGATGAGCAAAGATAGGCAGAGGATCTCCAGTTTATCAACAAATTCATTAGAAAGTTTTTTTTTTTTTTTAAAACAATGTTCCTCAATGAATAATTGGAAGATATTTGCATATTTTCCTTCTACAGTGCATAATGTCATTAAACAATTCAAGGAATTGGGACGAATTTCAGTGTGTAAAGGCCAAGGCTGCAAGCTTAATCTGAACACCTGTGATATTCGGTCCCTCAGACAGCACTGCATCAAGAACCGTCATTCATCAATAGCTGATAGAACCACATGGGCAAGGAATGACTTTGGCAAACCTTTATCAGGCACTACAATACAGAGTTACATTCACAAATGCCACTTAAAACGTTACTGGCCAAAAGCGACATCGACTTCTCTTGGCTGAAATGCATCTACCATGGACCATCACACAGTGGAAATGTGTACTGTGGTCAGATGAATCAGTATTCCAGATATTTGAATGAAAAAATGGACATTTGTGCACTCCTGACCAAAGACGAAAAGGACCATCCAGACTATTATCAGCAACAAGTCCAAAAGCCAGGCTCTGTCAGGGTATAGTGTTGGGTCAGGGCTCTTGGGAAAGGTTAAACTTCTGTGATGGTAGCATTAATGCAGAGAAGTACACCGAGATTTTTGAGCAACATAAGCTGCCTTCAAGATGACATCTTTTTCAGGGGCATCCATGCATTTTTCAAAAAGACAATGCAAAACCACATGCTGACACACATCTTAAGACGTGTCTACAATAACACCTGAAACACTAAATCACTTGGTATCCTCAGTGTCCAAAACGTCTTGTAAGTGTGGTGAAAAGGAACGGCAACATCACAAAGTGGTAAATGCTTCACCATCCCAACTTTTTTTTGGAATGTGTTGCAGGCCTGAAATGAAGGAATGGATGTTTATTAACAAATGAAATGAAGTTAACCAGACAAAACATGAAATATCTCAGGTTCATACTGTCTGCAATAAAAAAAAAAGTTAAAGTAAATGTAAGAAACACTGTTTTTTATATACATTATTTTATATGCACTCAATATGACTAGCGATGAATATTCTTATGGCTAGTCATATTAAGAAAGTAAAAATGTAGTTTAAGGTTTTATACATCTACCTAGACTGAAAATAATTTTAATTCAACAGTAGAGGCACTTACAAGGCTAGTTAGCTTAGCTCACAAGGTTTTCCCTAAATATTCTTGCTCTGAGAATTCCCTAAAACCAATACACAAGATACACTTCCACATGGTATACTAGACATAGTATACTACTTTCTTTCACATTTAGTAAATATATAGGCAAAAATAACTATCTGTACTGATATCTGTAATGATCCTTCTCACTGCTTCTAATCTCAGTGTTTTCAAATTCACAGAAAGCCACTTGTTGTTTCTGCTGCCCTGAACAAGAGGAGGGTAAGCACAGCACTGTGAGTACTATTTCCCAATACACTAGAGGTTCAATATTTATGTGTGTGGTCCATTTGTCTGGTTGTAGTGATGGAAGAGTTTGTGATTGACGACGAGAGCAAAGGCTGCCAGAAGGTGATCCATAACGAGAGCCAGCGTGTGGCATACAGCTACTTCTTTTTTCATTTTGTCTTCTTCCTGGCTTCGCTGTACGTCATGATGACCCTGACTAATTGGTTTAGGTAAGTTAAAGAGCTTAACAGGACTGATTAGCATTATCACTAATGTGTCTGCTGCAAGATCCCTGACTGAAAGTAAACATGCTAGATATGGATGGACCTCAAATCCAGGTCAGTTTGAAGTCATCTTACCCTCATTTACATTTACAGCATTTAGCAGACACCCTTATCCAGAGTGACTTACAATTGGTACAGTCTTACAATCCAAGCAATTGTGGGTTAAGGATCTTGCTCAAGGACCCAACAGTGGCAGCTTGGCAGAGGTGGGATTTGAACCCTGGACCTTTGGTCCAGAGTCCAGTACCTTACCCGCTAGGCTACCACAGTCCTCACATCCCACCAATGCGGTTACATTAAAATAATGAACAACAGCGAGTCATCGTGCAGCCCTGATGTGAAGGAGATTATATTTCTATACGAGTACAGTCTAGATTGTTTTATTTCAGTTAAGGTATGTTAACCTGCCTTTACACTGTTTTTGTTACAAAACATATTATATATTCATTGTGTAGCAATTGTTGGCCAGACTCTAAGGTGCATTAAGGTGATATCGTCGTTGGTCTAGGGGTATGATTCTTGTTTCAAATAGGAGAGGTCCTGGGTTCAAATCCTGAACCAGCCCTATGTTGTTGGGCACTGACTTGCTATGCAGTTTATGACTTTGTGGACTGTGGTAGTCTAGCGGTTAAGGTACTGGACTATGGATCAGAAGATCCAGGGTTCAAATCCCACCTCTGCCAAGCTGCCACTGTTGGGTCCTTGAGCAAGGCCCGTAACCTACAATTGCTTGGATTGTAAGACTGTACCAATTGTAAGTCGCTCTGGAAAAGGGCGTCTGCTAAATGCTGTAAATGTAAATGTAAATATCTGATTGCCCAGATCACTTCAGGAGGTGGTCCAAGATGCATGGTAGTCACTTTAAATGCATCCATCTCTCCAAGACTGAGTGCCAAAATCCGCCCAATACTTTACGGCATAGCACACGGCCGTCTATGACGCCCTGTCCTGCATGGCTGACCAAACAGTCAAGGAGGATGTGCAGAGGTGGCAAACACTAGAAACTTTTAAATTCTATCAACAATTTGAACAGATACCACCATCCAATTGGATGTCCGGTTGGAATCCACCATTGGTACGGCCACAATCAAAGTCACTGCTGTAGTAAAGTTTTTAACAGCCATCTACTTTTATACATTAAACCCCCAAAGATAGTTATTTTGAAAGTTTTTATGAAAGCGATGATGGCATATTGAGACTTTTGATGCAGCAACCATTGTTCGCAAACAAAAACCGCAAACTGCATGGAAAATGGGTCATCCAGTGTTATGACCTGAATTGAATTTGGCTGACTGGAGACTATTAACCATAAATAAATATTGTTAAAAATGTACCAGGATACAATCCAGATACAGATGGATGAAAAGACCAAATGCAAACAGGTTCACAAGATAAACCTGCCCAAGGAAGCTGTGGGAACCAAATTAGTAGAGAACAAGCTAAAATTGACAAAAACTCAGTAAGACACGGGTAAAATTCTTACCGAACAGAATTGTCTCTGGAGAGGTCCAGCATGGAGAAGACAGGGGCGCAGATGTAAGCATCTCAGGTTTGGGTAAGGATCACTCTTGCAGCACCAGGAGATGATTCCCCAAGTGACCTGGGCTTCCACGGATAAAGCCAATTGTGCCTGTATGTGAACAATGACCTAGTTGGAAGGCCCTGCCAGGACTCGAATCTGGGCAAAGCTGGAGTTTTTAAACACCTCACTGTCACTGTTGGACTGAAAACCCACCAACTGAAAATGTCCAGCCACCAGCATACTGTAGGCAGCGTCCTGGGAGCACTGATGAAAGATGAGAGGATGACTAACCCAAACTGTACAACAACAGATAAGCTACTGTCTCTGACTTCCATCTACAAGGTGGAGCAATATAGTAGATGTGTCTAATAGAGTGTACAGTGAATGACCACAGTGTTTAAAAACTCCAGCAGCACTGCTGTGTCTGGTCCACTTGTACCAGCACAACACACACTAACACCACCACCACCACGATTAACAAAGTATGTAGAGAAACAGATGGACTACAGTCTGTAATTGTAGAATTGATAAAGAGGGGCACCTAATAAAGTGACCAGTAAATGTATAATAGACATGAACATTATACAGTATTTATTTACCCTGTACCTCCTCCTGCAGCTATGAGACGGCAGTCTTGGAGACCACGTTCACCCAGGCAGCTACTCCACCTTCTACGTCAAGCTGTCCTCGTGCTGGGCCTGCGTCCTGCTCTACCTGTGGCTCCTCCTGGCCCCGCTGTGCTGCTGCTCCAATCGCAAACGGCCGCAGCGCTCCCGGGTCAAACGGCGAAAGGCTTCCCAGCGGCACGTGAGCGTCAGTGTCTGACTGTTCCTCAGATCTCAGGAAGAGCTAACAAAGAACGGGTCCACGACTTGGTGCAAAAGACTTTGAGAGTCCCACCAGCACACCCCAGGAGAACTAAGAACAATAAAAGATGTTTACGACGTCCTAGGGTTCGCCAATATTGCCAAAAGGATCACAAAGGTGAACTATAAATCTTCCACAATGTCAGAAAGGTGATGGATTGTTTAGACGTTTTAGGATTAAGCTTAAGTTAGTTTAGTTTTAAAGAAGGACGAATAGCTTTATTGAACCAATATGGTTTTTAATAGATTAGGTTTTTTTTTTACGACACATCCTTGGAAGAACACGGTGCAAGAGTAAGTGTGCACTGAACTTGATGCCAGGCCATCGCAGGGCTGGATATGAGTCCCTGTTGCAACGCAATGGGATGATCCCTCATCCGACCTCCCCTCACAGTCAAAACTTTCTACCCTTGGCCCTATAATTATAAATTTCACCACATTGGGGACAGGGGACGACTCGCAGCCATCGGCCACTTCTTTTCACCAGCAGGTGGCACACTTGGTCAGAACTATAGTGAGATCCAGAGGCACCACCATGATTTGGGACTGGAGTCTCCATGGTGGTAGGCTAGTTAGACTATTGGACCATCTGAGAGCCCTGTTAAATGGATTTTATGCTCTAATGTTGTATTCTATTAATGCTCTAATCATGTATTCTATTAATTTCTGAAACAATGCATAGAACATTAGGATCAATGTTTAGTTTTTTGGTTCTTTATAAGAAAGCCTTCCTGTTCCTCGACTTTAGTGAGCTTACATAAAGCAGCCACATGTCGCAGTAAAGTAGCTCATTTCCTTCCGTTGGCTGCAACGAGTCCAAGCTTTCATCGTTTTACAAGTGTAACTTAACCCACTTGATCCTAATAACAAGTTTGAGCACATTTTATGTCACATCCAACAAACAAGCTATTTATGTAAATATATTTCTATTAAAACACCTCTTAAAAGCAGTTTGTGTAGTTATTGGAGAGGAAGTAGGTTTGAGGGAAAAACAGACCTGTTAAGAGTGGAAAAAAATTAAGCGTCTCTGCTACAGAGGAAAGACCTTTTACAAGCCCAAACTGTTCTTTACAAGGGTAGAGCATCCTCATAATTTAGAAGGCATCGCTGGGACTGATGGGCAAACGTATTCCGTCTGATTTTTCCTAAATAAGTGTAAATCAATTATTTCAACATCTAAAACAGCTAATCCCATATACAGTACTGTGCAAAAGTCTAGGGCCACCATTAGACTTGTAATTTTAGCAATGGTATAATGACCATTTATAATTATTTCCAAGTCTCTTTATTAAACTGCAATCAGAAAATACAGGACATTTGTACACAAAATTGTAAAAAAATGGTTTCAAAAGTCAGTATTTAGTGTAGAATCCCTGGCAAGGTGGTTTATTGGCTGCTACCTTTCCAAAAAGGGCATTCCTTATCAAACTTCTTTGGACTTTAAAAGGGTCAACTTGGCATCCCGATGAAGCTGCCGAATACTCCTATTACTCATTTACATTTACATTTACAGCATTTAGCAGACGCCCTTATCCAGAGCGACTTACAACTGATACAATCTTACAATCCAAGCAATTGTGGGTTAAGGGCCTTGCTCAAGGACCCAACAGTGGCAGCTTGGCAGAGGTGGGATTTGAACCCTCTACCTTCTGGTCCAGAGTCCAGTACCTTAACCGCTAGGCTATACTAATACTAAACAAATACTAAATACTTGCCACTGTAGCCTATATGCTGTTTTTTCTGATTTATTTCAGCTTACAAATTTCCTATATTTTCTGTTTGTATTCAACTGAAGAGACTTTTTCATTATACTATTGCGAAAACAACAAATCTAAAGGTGGCATGGTAGCCTGAGACTTTTGCACAGCACTGTACAGTGCCTATAGAAAACCATCATACCCTGCCCAAGTCCTTACCTTTTGTCACATTACCTTTGGTCCCTTTTTTTCAGCTCTTCAACTCTATTTACACATTATAACAATCAACATAACAGTGAAAATAACATTACAAATTCTGAACAATTATTATATACTTGCTCAGGTACAACCAATCACCATCTAGAACACACACTAGGCTATTTGACCACTACCTGACATCAGTTATGGTGGTTCTGACTACTTAAGCATAAAACAGAGTGTTCTTTGAGGATTCGACTACTAGCAGTTTATGGTAACGCACACAATTCACCATGGCTGAAAAGGACCTTTCAATGGAGCTACTGGAATGGGAAGATTAAAGATAGGAGAAAATACAAAACGATTTCTCAGGATCTCTCAGAGTACCACAATAATCATTGAGAAAAGTGTAAGAAAGTCTATGACAGAACCAACTCCTTGCCTAAAATGGGTTGATCCTCTAAAATGGATGACTGAGCTAGGAGGTTATTGATCGGTGAAACTAACAATACTTTGGCAACTTTGAAGGGTTGGTTTGTGCGTGTGACAACAACATCAAGCTTCACAAAATGGAAGAAAGAAGCATCTAATGGAAAATGTCCATTGTGCTTCTGATTCCATGTGGCAAAAGGTTTTATGGTCAGGTGAGACCAGACTGACTTTTTTGGACTGAAATCCAAAATAACACACCACTAAATATACCATCCTCACTGTGAAGCACAGTGGTGACAACATTATGTTGCGGGGGTGTTTTCCTTCAGTGGGGACTGGCCAGCAGGTCAGAACTGAAAATGGATGTTGCCAAAAAACCACCTGCAGCACTGGTTCACCTTCTAGCATTTACATTTACATTTACAGCATTTAGCAGACACCCTTATCCAGAGCGACTTACAATTGATACAGTTTTACAATCCAAGCAATTGTGGGTTAAGGGTCTTGCTCAAGGAGCCAATAGTGGCAGCTTGGCAGAGGTAGGATTTGAACCCTGGACCTTCTGGTCCATAGTCCAGTACCTTACCCGCTAGGCTACCAGAGTCCCAGAGTCTAGCATGACAACAACCCTAAACACACCGTGAAGAAAACTAAAACAAAACAAAACAAAAAATAAAACCATGTAAGGATAGAAGGCGAATGCCCATGAGTGGGTTTGTCAGTGCTCTGACTTAAAATCTGATAGAAAACCTGTGGATGAACTTTAACAGAGAAACCCATTCCTGCTCACCACAAAATTTGACCAAACTTGAACAATTCTGCTGGGAGAATGAATAAGTATGAATAAATAATCTAGGTGTAGAGCTGGAATAAACACATCCAAACAGACTGACGGCTGTAAAGTGGAACCTCGGACTTCAAACTTAATTGGTTCCAGAAGGTCATTTGAACTCCCCATAAGCAGTAATGTGAACAGGATTAATCCGTTCCCAACCCCCAAATGATTTTTGTTATATTTTTGATATATTCGTATGTAAGTAATGATTAAAAGCATGATTAAAGGAAAGGAATGTAATACAATGTATAAAATCAATAAATACATGAATGAATACATGAAGTGAACCTTTATAGCCACTGAGATGAACACAGTTTCATCACATATACAGTACATATACATAATCTAATATTTCTAATAATAAACTAATATACGTAATATGCCTATGATCACACCCTAGTTCTTCTTCTCCTTTTGGGTTTTATGGCAATTGACATACTCTATTGGTGCATTATCGCCACCAACTGGACTATGGGCATCGTGGTTGGCATCACTGAGTGATTTATTTAGGGTGCTCATGTCCGAAGTTCCAGTGCAATTAAAGATATGGTGACTCTATGAAGTATTACGCTGATCACTTTTCCAACTTCTTATTCTAGCTTTTCAGTTTTTATTAATTTCTTCAGCAAAATGTATAAACAAAAGCAGGAAAAATATTTTGAATTTTGGGTTTTGGGATTTCAGTTTTGATTTAAGGCTGAAAAACAAGGAGTTTCAAAGAGTCTGATGATTTTCGATAGGCTCTGTATAGTCTTACAGCTTACATCTTAAGTTCAGGCACACAGATGTCTACAAATGATTTGTTATGTGTAATGCATTTTATATAACATTAACATAGATAAAGATACAAAATCTTTCTGTACTACTCAGTAAGTCCAGAACATTTCTGCTCGAGGTATTCCAGATAATTATTTGCACAAATATATAGTAAAAATATATATATATGTATCAAATGTAAATAACATACATCAAGATAAGTACGATTACTGCTTGTACTAATATCATAAATATTATAAAGGTCAATAAAGTAATCACATCAAATGTAATACAAATGGAGTGAAAATAATAAAATATGTTCTTCTTTGGTATATGCCTTTTTAAAGGTAGGTCATAAAATCCACCTAAAGTGCTTTTAGTGGGTAGAATAACTTTGGTACGTTGTAGTTCTTTTAAATTCCATAATCTCACGATCAGTTTTGCAGCTGTGTTCTTTGGAATGAGAATTAAATACCGAACATAGCAAGTGCACGACAGTTTGAGGTGATGGGTCTACGCTACCCTCTTTGGAGGGGTCCCTTGTTGTCGCAGACGTCCTCCAGGGGGCGCAGCAGGCTGTCCTCACGTGGCCGGTAAGGCTGGGTATAACTGTCTTCTTCCAACAGAATGCGATCCCGAGTGTGCTCATGGTTGACATGTCGCCTGACCATGAGTACGTACTCTTGGCCCTCCTCCAGCGGGGGGCAGTCGCATCTGTTGGGTGACCATAGGTACTCCCGCCGTTCAAGACGGAAACGGTTGCGGTATGTGTGGATGATCTGGACATCGTATCGAGTCTCTTCACCGACGAACAGCTTCCCCAAGATCCTGGCTCTGAAGACTGGAACAGCAATGCAGCCAAACATCAAGAAAATGGTAATTCATCATAACTTTTTAATTGTTCTGCCTTTAGATTACAGATTGTCCAAGAAGCATTAAATCTTCTTACTTTCAACTTCACTTTGTGATATATGAGACATCAGACTTCGATAGATCCCTACATACAGTGGGGTAAAAAAGTACTTAGTCAGCCACTGATTGTGCAAGTTCTCCTACTTAGAAAGATGAGAGAGGTCTGTAATTTTCATCATAGGTACACTTCAACTATGAGAAACTAAATGAGGAAAAAAATCCAGGAAATCACTTTGTAGGATTTTTAAAGAATTTAATTGTAAATTATGGTGGAAGGCCCCCACTTTGTGTATTGTGGAAAAAAGTTTCTCCCTTTAACTTAAGGAAAAAAAAAATGATTTTTGGGAGAAAGGAAGGTCTGTAAACATTTCCATCATTAGGTTTAAACCCACTTTTCAAAACTTTTATGGGGGGAGAAACTAAAAAAAAATGGAGGGAAAAAAAAAAAAAAACAATCCAGGGAAAATTCACTTTTTTAGGGAATTTTTAAAAAGGGAAAAAAATTTAATTGTAAAATTATGGTGGGAAAAAAATAAAGTATTTTGGTCAGTAACAAAAAAAAGTTCAAAAACGGCTCATTTTTACTTTTGTAAAAACACTTTTTTTAAAAACCTTTTGTTGGGCAATTGGGACCAAGAGAAATCCCAAAAACGTTTTCCTGTTTAAAAAAAAAAAAGGGGTTCTTCAAACCCCAGGGGGTTGGGCCCCACCACAACTGTTTTAAGCCTTGGTATTTTTGGCCCCCCAATTTCCTCCCATGCAGGAATTCTTCCTTCTAGAGCAGTTGATTGTTTTGGGGGGGCAAAACCACGGGGGGACTGTTTCCAAAACCTCCCTTTCCACAAACATTTTTCTATGGGGGTTGAGGTTGGGGGGAAGGGGGGGGGGACTGGGCTAGCCAACTCCAGGGGGGGGACCTTGAAAAATGGGGGCTTTTTTTTCCGGGGAAAGCCCACTTCCTTCGGGTGCCCGAGGGGGTGTGTTTGGGGATTCATTGTCCATGGGGCTGGGAAAAGGGGGGGGGGGGGGGGGGGGACGCCACGTTCCAATTTCTTCAAATTGGCCTCTTCACTTGGATGGAAAGGGGGAGGTTTTGGGCTTAAAAAAAAAAAATTCTCACGATCCCCCATGGGGGCCCCCCCCCCGGTTCATTCTTTCCCTTAACAACGGTCCTGAATCCAGTCGGGTTTCCTGTCCCCCTTTGGCCCAGAAAAAAAAACAGCCCCCCCCAAAAAAAGGCATTGATTGTTTCCAACCCCCATTTTTGGCCTTCCAACCAGTAGGGTTTTATGGTTGGGTTCCTTTGGGATTTTGCAAAAAAAAAAAACCTTCAGGCATTTCTTTTCATTCCCAAAACATGGGGACGAGTTGAGTTTTTTTACCAAAAAAAAAAAAAAAAAGTTTTCTTAATTTTTGGGTTTTTTCATTGACCCCACATTGGATATTTCAATTTTCTTTTTTTTCCTTTCTGGATTTCAAATCCATTTTATTGGCTTTCTTTCTTATCAAAAAAAACTTTTTTTTTTTCAAAGGGGGGGGAAACGGGCCGGCTGGGGGAAACATGTTTTACTTTGGCTTAAGCAAGGGGGGGGACCCCCCAAACGGGCCTCGGGCCACTGGCAGGGGAAAATCTGGAAAGGGTCCCCTCTCGGCGTAAAGTGGGTTACTTGATGGTAGGCCTTTGTTTACTTTGGTTCACAAGGCCTCTCTTGCAGGTCATTCATTCAGGTCCCTCCATGTAAGTTCTGGGATTTTTTTTGGCTTTCCAAACCGTTTTCTCATGATTCATTTTGGAAACCCCAACCAGGGATGGAGGGATCTTGCATTGGTGCTTTTTCCAGATTCGAGGGGGGGGAGATTTATCAAAATGGGGGTTCTTGAATGGTCTTCCCATTTTTTCTTTACCAATTGCTTTTCCCCACAGTTTCTCAAAATTTATTCAACACCCCAACAAACCCTGCTTGGGGGGGGGGGCCTATTGTAGATTCCACGCTTTTTTTTTTTTTGATCATTTTGACCCCACAGGATGAGATCTTGCATGGGGCTCCAGATCGAGGGAGATTATCAATGGTCTTGAATGTCTTCCATTTTCTTACAATTGCTCCCACAGTTGATTTATTCACACCAACCTGCTTGCCTATTGTAGATTCACTCTTCCCAGCCTGGTGCAGGTCTACAATTTTCTTCCTGGTGTCCTTCAACAGCTCTTTGGTCTTGGCCATGGTTGAGTTTGGAGTCTGACTGTTTCAGGCTGTGCACAGGTGTCTTTTATACAGATAACAAGGTCAAACATTAATACAGCCATTAATACAGGTAACGAGTGGGGGACAGAAGAGCTTCTTAAAGAAGAAGTTACAGGTCTGTGAGAGCCAGAAATCTTGCTTGTTTGTGGGTGACCAAATACTTATTTTCCACCATGATTTACAATTTAATTCTTTAAAAATCCTACAATTTTTTTTCTCATTTAGTCTCTCATAGTTGAAGTGTACCTATGATGAAAATTACAGACCTCTCTCATCTTTCTAAGTAGGAGAACTTACGCAATCAGTGGCTGACTAAATACTTTTTTACCCCACTGTAAAACAGGGTGCCTACTGATGCCTGAATCGCATCCCATTGATTGAAAACACCTGTCTCTAATTTCATCTTCAAATTAAGTAGGGGATCACATACTTTTGCTACTCACAAATATGTAATACTGGATCATTTCCCTCAAGTAAAATATTTTGCTATCATCTGTTTAAATAGGTTCTCTTTATCTACTTTTGGGACTTGTGTGACAATCTGATGATGTTTTAGCTTACATTTATGCAGGAAAAAAAAAGGTAAAAAATAGCAAACATTGCTAAGATGATGTAAAACCTTATGTAGTCAGGCTGTGGTAGGATGTCATGCTTGGGAATCTTGAGAGTCACATGATATGTTTTGTTGTTTTACTAAACAATGTTAACTATATGACACATACATAATTCGATTTTTGACACAATAACAAAAAAATCGAAAATAAAAACAAACCCCCAAATTAAAATGCGCTATGCAAGTGCAACTGAGCTCACCAAAATCCTTCTGGCAGTACTGCCTCTGGCGCTCTCCACGACCTTTCACCCTTCTGCATTTACCACAGTAAGCTAGAACGGAATCAGCAACAAATACGCATAAGGATGACAGAACTAAGCAGAGAATCTGATCTGATGAATGGTGGCTGACGATAAACTGAAGGAGTTTAAGCAGCAATGAGTAACGTGTACTGACCCGTGTGGTGCGTCTGGGGCAGGTAATTGCTCTTCCCGTCTCGTTCAAGACGTGGCAAAGGCTGCTTCTTATAGGGAGGTCTCACTGGCCGGCTGCCTCCAGGACCTGAAAAGGACCAGCAGCTTTAGGTCAGAGCCACATTCCCAAATCTGCAAACAAGCCCCATCGATCAGCCTCACTCTATGTACATACCAGCTAAAAAAAAGAACATGCAATTATATTTTATATTTTGAGTCACAAACACTCGCTTCAGATTACATCACATCATGAGGCTAATGCCCAGGAAAAAAGGGAGCGGCGGGCAAGCATTCCAGCATTCTGTCAGGCATGTATGCACAGATATGTGCGTCAGGGCTGAAGCGTAAAAACCATTTCCGTGTCCTTCAAGAAAAGAATGTACCTTTTGAGAAACTTAATCAGTCTGTACACAGGTCATCCATCACCCAGTGTAAGAAAATATGACAGCAGCTGCTCAAGTTTTAACATGTAAAATAATACAAATGTAAAAAAACAGGGTTAAAACCAGTGCACAGACGACAGACGTGTTTACAGTCTCGTGGGTCAGCTGACATTTTGTTGATGTTTGAAATGCAGGTTTTACCGATGTTCGAATTTTTGAACAGGCCAAATTGTTTCAATAACGAAGCGTTCGAATTCCGAGCTTCCACTGTACAAACATCACCCAGTGCTCATGCCACCCCTTAATGTCAGGGCACATGCCTATAACTATCAGGTCAGGAATCCCTCAAGCATGTCCTGAGTCTGCCAGACTGACAATTTCCTCACCCTGTCATGTAGAGTGAGCTCTGCAACCTTGCACAGGAGCCTCAGTTCTGCCACCTTACTCCTTTGGCCATTCCTGACATTACATTTACATTCTACGATGCACTGCATTTTCGTAACCCTAACCCTTAACCCAGGTTTCTATTATACAGATAACGAGGTCAAACAGCTGCCATTATACAGGTAACGAGTGGAGGACAGAAGAGCTTCTTAAAGAAGAAGTTACAGGTCTGTGAGAGCCAGAAGTCTTGCTAGTTTGTGGGTGACCAAATACTTATTTTCCACCATGATTTACAATTAAATTCTTTAAAAATCCTAAAATGTGATTTCCTGCATTTATTTCTCATTTTGTCTCTCATAGTTGAAGTGTACCTATGATGAAAATGACAGACCTCTCTCATCTTTAAGTAGGAGAACTTGCACAATCAGTGGCTGACTAAATACTGTTTTGCCCCACTGTATGTTCCGACAAATCTATCATGAGTTAAATCCATCATGAACTGATGAGTATAATATAGTCTATAAGGTATCATAGCTGAGCCTATTACACATTACTACTTCCATTAACCTACAGTTATTAAAAGTTGAAGTAGGATGTCTGCTTAACCACTTGTTAGCACTTTGTGTTGACTCTTCGATACTTGTTAGTCTGTTTTTAGCCCATATGAACGCATTATCCTATAGCACTTTGTTAAAATTTGGCTAACTGCTTCTCAGGCCTTGAGGTATTGTTCAGCTGTCAATAGCCTTTACATACTTGTTAGCCTTTAGCTAATATTACTCCTTTGCACTTTGTTAGCATTTAGCTCTTTAGCCTATAGACTCTTGTTAGCCTCTTGTTGTTAGCCTTAAGCTCATATTAGCCCTTAACAATTGGTAAACTGAACAGAGTTAAATGACAAGTCATCCCTTGCCTGGCCTGGCCTTCACTTATTCTAATAAAGTCAATTGTGTCTGTGCATTGCTCAGCCAATCGGGAGGCATACTTACTTAACTAACATTCTGTAAGCATTAAAACACATTTTATACAGTTTATAGCGATTTAACAACAGGTCTTTACCCCAGTTATGTCTTGTAACAGCAAGTGTCGTAGTGGTGGCAGTTGTGGTAGTAGTTGGCTGAGCCCAGGGCAGAAAGTCTGGTGTGTAGTGGTGTTGGTGATGCACATTCCTCCCATGATACTGGGTGTAAAGTTCAGAGGGCAGCCAGTATTCATACTCAATCCCAGAGTTTTTATCAGTAGACAGAACCTGCAGATCATCAGCACAACACAGGAATCCATCAGATAATTACACTAAATTACTCTTCATTTCTATACAATGTGTTCTCCAAATGCTATGTGGTCTCCAAGGCCTCCCCCCACAACTGGAGGTTCTTTCTTCTAACAGTGAAACCATCAAATGCTATAATGTTTCATAAAAGCAAATAAAAATGTAGAATAAAAAATGTGAAAATGAAGGCAACCAATTTGGAGAGTTATATAAAATACCTAGCACTGCAAGGACAGGTTCTCATTGAATTCTGTTAGCAAAACTCAAATAGCTAGCTAGAACAAAAAATAAGGTAAAAAAATAAGGCAGCAAAGCTATAAGTTTAACTTCATTTTCCAGTAGTGGCTTATTGGTCCACCCTTAATGTAAAATCAGAGAGAGTAGCTCACATTTTGGTACACAGTTTGATGTAATTCATCCTCTAGTCCTTCATCAGTTGTCACAGTTGCTCATACAATGTTGTTGGCTGGATATTTTTGGTTGGTAGACAATTCTCAGCCCAGAAGTGATGCTGTTTTATTTAAAAACTCCAGCAGCACTGGTCTGTCTGATCCACTTGTACCAGCTCAACGCAGACTAACTAACCACCACATCTGTGTGGCAGTGCCGAGAATGATCCATAACCCAAATCCCACCTGATCTTTGGTGGTCCTGACCATTAGAGAACAGGGTGATAGGCAGCTAATAAAGTATTCAACACATGGACTACAATCTGTAATTGTAGAACTACAAAGTGCACCTACATTGTAAGCGGAGCTGATAATATGGACAGCGAGTGCAGAAACAAGGAGGCATTTTTAATGTTATGGTTGATCAGTGTAACTAGCTCAACCCTACACTAAAGGGATGTTCCACGCTGCGTACTACAACCTAGTTTGTATTGTATCATAGTAAAATGTGTGCTATTTAAGTCAGTACTTGTATGACCTGAGGCACCATTGGAACCAAATCTCACCCACCTGTAGACGGAAACGGACCCATTTAGACCCCACCCATTTTAAGTATACATGACCCTTTGCTGCATACCCACATTGACTAACTCACCATAATGTGTAGATCCTCCTTTGTTGGCCCAGGCACCTCAAAGCTCTCCCATGTATCAGCAGAGCGACGGTACACCAATTTCGTTCCAGCAACGTTATACTCTCCCGGAACACTGATCTTCCAGTTGCCATTGATCACGAACTGCGAGTGTCCATTCTGAAGAGCTGATTGATTACAAGTTTAACTTCGTTACTGTTGTGGATGCCAATCTTTTTTCCTTGGAGCCCCCCCAACCAGTATCAAAGAAAAGCTGTGCCCACCCCCCACACAGACCAAAAGAATAACATAATTCAATGCAAATTTTTAGTGGCAAAAAAATAACACAAATTACAGCCGTTTTCCTTTTCTCTTGGATTCCTTTTATAGCTTCCCCCCTTTAAATTTTGGCTCCTTTTTTATTTTCAAGACAGCTAAACATTCAATGATCAAGCTTTTTTTTTTCACATGGGGGACATTCCAACAGAGTGTACACACAGGTGAGTGAGAATATCTTAAAGTAATTTTATATACTAATTTTGTGTGTACATACATGTGCAAATTGTATTTTGACAAACTCACAGCAACTCAAAGCTTGGAAACCATGGCTTGAATGTGCTATAGGCAACATTAGGAAATGGCTAGATAGCAAAACTGCATCAGTAAGTGAGATTCACTGTTAGAGGCTCAATGTGCAATATAATATTCCATCTGTAAAATATAGTATGGGGTCTATTAATCACATTGTTGCTACAAAACTAACTAGGTAACTGCTAATAAGCCTGTTTGTCACATATTTACATAAGGATTTCAGTGTCGGAGGCTCAATATAGACTCTCATATTTTGAAAAATTACTTGTACTCTTGCAAGTCTGCTAAAACATTGCACAATAACAACATTAACATTAGTTTAGCTAGCTAGTTAGCATATTATACAGGCTGCAGTTCTGTTTGGTGGCACATCAAGGTTTTCTAGCCTGTTGTTACCAGAGTTGATACCATAATCAATTTTATTAAATCACATTTTTAGTTTAAGTCTAAAAACTTTTGTTATGCCTATATTAGGTGCCCATGTATTGACTACCCTGACGAATAATCACAGACTAGCATTAGCTAGCTGCTGGAGGTTTCTGGAGGCCAGTGCTGGCAATGTAAATAACAGAACAAAGGCTAAATCTGCAACAGCTTAGGCTAGTGACTAAATTAAATAAAGCAAAACAATTATTTCAGCCAGCAAGTCTAGTTGGTTGTTGTGTTTTGGACATTTTTGCTGATTTCTCAGCATAAAACAGTTCTCCAATGCATTATAAACCAGCAACCACTGGTAAGAAGAAACTAACTTAGGTCAGCACCCAGCTAATGCTAACCTGTGCTGCATTCTTCAGCAGTATGTAATAATGAGGGTATGTCATCAAACTATTAGTAAACCAAAAACATTTGTCAGCCAATCCGGTCATAATATATCACAAGTAATACAGTGCTGTTCACACTAATGTTAGCAAAATCACTTGCTAGCTTGCAAAGCACCAATCCTGTAGTTTTTTTTTCTTCAATGACTACCATATCAACTAATAATGTTCTTATGAGACCATCGTATGTTCGAGCTATTTGAGCTTATTTCATGACATCGCTGTCTAACAAAGTCTATTTTTGAAATAGTAGAAAAATGTCAATTTAGCGCTGTGCTACCAATTCAACCCAGACAGAAACCTGTGTAATTTGGTGAGGTGTCCAAGGGGAGATCTTGGGAAGAGGACCCCAATTATTGCTTTACTTCTTCAACTCCTGGCTATGATTTCCCAAATCAGAATTAAGATGCTAGTCCAAGATGATCTGGAGCTGGTTATTCTAATGAACTAGCTTGGTGTTCTTGGTTGAAATGCTTGGTCCAGCATACAAGAGCAGCCTAATCATAAAGTCAAAGTCAGATTTACTTCTACAGCGCTTTTTACCATGGAGCATTATCTCAAAGCAGCTTTAAAATGCTCTGTTATCTGCTATTATCCAAACCCAAATTGAGCAAGCCTAGGGCAACAATGGCAAGGAAAAACTACCTAAACGTTATAAGGAAGAAACTTTGGGAAAACCAAGGCACAAAACGGGACTCAATCTCCTTGGGAGCCTAGATGTTATACGTAAGAATTTAAAGTTATGTAATTAATAAATCCATAGTAACAGTTTAAATATACAGAAGCTAAATACATATTAAGAGAAAGAGCATATTAAAAACATAATAATTAAAATAAAATATAATAATATGTAGACTTATAAATTAAATATATTGTAATATTATGTATAGTATAATAAAATAGACAATATAAAACTACGGCAGATAATAGTATAAATAAATAAAACATTGAAATAAAATAACGTAGAAAATATGCTTAATGAGGACTGCATCAACATATTAACTAATGCTAATTCCCAGAACTGGAAGGTTTGGTTCGTACTGAGAAACTGGGCTTGCACAAACCTAAATAGTTCTTGCTGTTATCAGTAACTCTGATGTGGGTGGCTCCGGCTGGGATCATGGTGACCTCGTTATATCCAAACGGCCCTGTTGAGAGCACGATAAGAAAATTAAGAATTACAACACTGTCATGCTGAGACAACATCAAACAGCAAAAGCACACAATGAAACAGACATGTATATACATATAGCCGGGGTTTCTGTGCACTTGTTTTGTCAGAGATTTACCACATCGCTCATAAAGTTCTCCACTCCACTGGCTTTTGACCCCTCTTCAAAAGCCCCACACTGGTGGCTCCCGTCTGTTAACCTACTCTTAGACATCCAGATGCTGATTGAAGAACGTGAGGCTTTTCCGAAAAGCCAGACAAAGCTGGTTTTATCTTACATCTTCCTCTGTGTAAATGCTAAGCATTTTCTGTGTGCCAGTATAAAGAAGTGGGCAAATAAGATCCTGTTTCAGCTGGTGGAACCAGAAGCCAAGAGTCAGTGCCCTATGTGGAGGTGTGTGTGGGAATGTGTATATAGGTGCATGTCCCATGAACACTCATTCGCTGTCCTGCAGGAACCACTTAGGGTAAGAATTCCCTGGAAAAGTGCCACGCTTTGAAGATTAAAGTCGCCTCTTTCACGCTCTGCCCAACTGGTGCTCAGTAATGCTAAACATAATGGCTTGTTTGATGATGACGGTTTCTTCTGTTTACTGGATGGTGTACAAGTTGTGTAGAAGTTAACTAGTTAACTGGCGCAGCACGATGGCACAAGTGGTTAGTGCGGTCGCCTCGGAGCTCCGGTTTCCTCCCACCGGACACGTTCCAAAGACATGTGTTAGGTTAATTGGTCGCCCTAAATTGGCCCAGTATGAATGTGTCTGCAGCTGTTGATTCACCCTTAGAAAGTACTAAGGAATAAATAGCTACTTAACTAGCATAACTGTATCTAGATCATCTTCAATATGAAGCAGAACACAGGTTAGGAAATTGAAAGTGTTGCTTTAAACAATAATTGTATTTTGCATATTACACAACCCCAAATCAGAAAAGCTGGTAAAGTTTGTTAGTAAACATGCATTCCTTCATTTCAGGACTGCAAAAGTTGGGACGGGGGCAATTTAGGGCTAATAATGAGGTAAAAAAATAAAACTAACTAAAAAAAAATATATATATATATATATATAATAATATATGCTTTCTTTCAATTACGTAATATCGCTAAACTTAGAAATATCCTCTCTTTTAATGATGCAGAAAAACTTGTTTCATGGTTTATAAACCTCAAGGTTGGATTACTGTAACGCCTTACTTACTGGATGCTCTAGTAAATCTATAAATAAACTTCAGTTTAGTTCAGAATGCAGCTGCCCGAGTGCTAACTCCAAACTAGAAAATTTGATCATATCACTCCTGTTCTATCATCACTGCAAACTGGTTACCAGTCAAATTCCGCATTGATTACAAAATTCTTCTTATAACTTATAAAGCTCTACATGGCCTGGCCCCACATTATCTGAGTGAACTCTTAGAGTTTTACAATCCCAACTCGTCTACTTCGTTCGCAGGGTGCAGGACTTCTTTTAGTTTCCTAGAATTAAAAAAGTCACAGCAGGGGGAAAGGCTTTCTCATACATTGGCCCCCCAACTATGGAATAAACTTCCCACTTTCGTTCGAGATTCAGACACTCTCCAAAGTTTTAAGTCTAGGCTAAAGACATACTTATTTACAACAGGCTTTTGACTAGATTTAGACCAGGATGCATGGCTTGGGTCGCTGGGGCCGGAAGTCTGGAGTCATGTCTGGCCTGCCTGCCTTGTTCCGCTAGCCGGAAGTGTCGAGTGGGCTGTCTGGCTGAACTGGGCTTCAGTCCTCGTGATCTTGACTCATGCATCCTTGCCTTAGAATAAGGGCAGAGCTGGGGGTTTTCATAGTCAAAGAGTCTTATGGTGATCAGAGATGTTGGGTTGCTGTCTTCTGCTGCTCGTGGGGTTACCAAGGTGTCTCCATGTGATCCCTCTTGGCTGTGTTTCCTACCAGTTCTCCTCTTTCTAGCTTTCTAGCTATGCTGCTAATAGCTAATGCTGCCGGGTCTCATGCTACACTTGGCATCAGTGATTGACATGGCATCAGTGATTGTTAATAAAACACCGTGCTCTTAATCAATAACTAATTACATTTTCTGTTTTCTCTCCGAGCTGTGTTTCCGGCAGTTCCGGCCCCCACACATGATGTTCATCTGCTGTAGCTCCAGTCAAGCTGCTTCCGTCATCAGCTCCAGCTCCACCATACCCGGGCCACTTAATGTCGATGTGTCATAATTCAAATTTTATTCGACCATGACTCCATGACTGTAGTTCGCTCTTAGATTTAAACATCTACGCCGCTCAAGGAGGTTTGGGTCCCTTTTTGAGTCTTGGTCCTCCCAAGGTTTCTTCCTAGAACTAGGGAGTTTTTCCTTGCCACTGTCGCCCTAGGCTTGCTCAATTTGGGATTGGACGTAGTTATTAGGAGATAATCTAAACTTGTAAAGTTGCTTTGAGACAATGCTCCATTGTAAAAAGCGCTATATAAATAGATCTGACTTGACTTGACTATATACATGAATATGAATATGATTATACTTGTTTTGCATTGTCTTGTTAAAAAATGCATGGAAAAGATGCCGCCTTGAAGGCGCAAATTCTGCTCTAAAATCTC
The DNA here is from genome assembly GCA_025084515.1 of Ancistrus triradiatus. NCBI lineage: Eukaryota > Metazoa > Chordata > Actinopteri > Siluriformes > Loricariidae > Ancistrus > Ancistrus triradiatus. Next base: position 348,789 of record JAJAGP010000531.1, read on the forward strand.
AGTGTACTTTTCTGCATTAATGCTGCATCACAAAAGTGTAAATGACCTTTGCCAAGGGCACTGACTGCTGATAACAGTCTGGGTGGTACTTTTTGTTTTTGGTCTAAAGCGTCCATTTCTTCAAAGAATATTTGGAATACTGATTCATCTGACCACAATCCATTTTTACACTGTGTGATGGTCCATCCTAGATGCTTCCATGCCCAGAGAAGTCAATCCTGCATTTGGACATGGTTAACATGAGCTTTCGTTTTTTGCACAGTAAAGTGGCATTTGTAAATGTAACTCCATACTGTAGTGCTTGATAATAGTTTGATAAAGTCATCCCTTGCCCATGTGGTTCTATCAGCTACTGTTGAATGACATTTTTGATGCAGTGTCCTCTGAGGGTTCAGAGATTTTGCCTCTTCAGTTTAGGCTTGCGTCTTTGCCCTTTACAGACTGAAATTCCTCCAGATTGTAGTTCATGAGTTCAATCTCTAATCACCACCTTGAACTCGGAGTAGAATTTCCTGTGAGCGATTTCAGTAATTTCCAAAATATACAGACACTATCACACACTATACACTTTCAAACCCAAGTATCTGGACTCAGTATGAACTTCTCTCGCTGTAACAAATGAAGTATTTTAATCCCCCTCTACACTATCCAAGCCACAAACCTGCTGTAACCAATAACCTGAGAAATTCTGTACCAAGTGAGTATCAGTATAATCTAACTGACGTAGAAGGGGTCTCTGAATGTTGGCTCTGCACAAGCCACATAAGCTTACAGACTATTGTGTGTAGCTTTTTTTTTTTTTTTGCTTGAGCACTGACTGTTGTGCCTTGAGTTCGGCTAAACTGGAAGTTACTTTGTTTAAAAGTTTTGGGAAGCCCTTGTTTCTTCAAGAAATATTTTGCAGAGCCTGGTGTGGAAAAATTTGATTGGCCTGTACAGAGCCCTGGCTTCAATACCTTCCAACACCCTCGGGATGACCTGGAACACCGCATTGCGATTCAGGCATTCTTGCCCAACAACAGTGTCCAGTGTCGCTAACGCTCTTGGCTGAATTGAAGAAAAGCCCTTTCCCAAAATAGAACGAGTAGATAGAGGCAGCTGTCAGATCACACCGGGTATGCTAGTGGCTTTGCACTGCTCAGTAATTTATTTATTTTTTTATGCCGAAATTATCACAGATATGATCGTTTTACCTCTTTAGTTTATAAATGTCATAGGTTAGTGTTCAGAGGGCTGTGTGTCCACTAGTCACCGAGAAGTGTGTCAGATCATTCTTGGTGGATGTAATACCAGGACAGTGGTAACTTAGAGATCAAGGTTATGAACTAATAACCAAAAACATGATGGTTTAAAATCACACCAGTGCCATGCCGCCACTACTGCACAAGGCCTTTAACCCTTGGGTATGTCTAGACCAAACAGTGGACTAAACCTACTGGGTTTACTCCTGGTACTCTGGTTTCCTGGCCAAAATAAAAGTCACTACCTGGATTTAGCTAAGCTAATAGGTAAGATCCTCCCATTGGATAATTACTGCATTGGTGATTATGGTGATTATTCAGCTGGCAAGTTATTTAACCCTAACTGATGCAGTGAGCAGATTCTCATTTGTTAAACACCCATGTCAAAAGACACATCCTGTGGACGTGGAAAAGATGTGGAAAATATGTGTTTGAGAAGGGTCAAATTATTGGCATGCATCAAGCAGAGAAAACATCTAAGGAGAATGCTGAAACTGTCCAATGGCATTATTTAAAAGTGGAAAGACAGTGGAGAAACATCACCTTTTAGGAAGGATTGTGGTCGGGGAAAAAAAAAAATCTTGAATGTATCATGATCAGCAAATACTTAAACATTTGGTGAAATCAAATTGTAGAAAAACAACAGTAGAACTCAGGGATAGGTTTAATGGTGAAAGTAAGAGCATTTCCACACACACAATGCGAAGGGAACTCAAGGCATTGGGACTTAACAGCTGTGTAGCCTTAAGAAAGCCACTTGTCAGTGAGGCTAAGCATCAAAAACGGCTTCAATTTGCTAGGGAGCATAAAGATTGGACTCTAGAGCAATGGAAGAAGGTCATGTGGTCTGACGAGTCCAGATCTACCCTGTTCCAGAGTGAGGGGTCCATCAGGGCAAGAAGAGGCGCGACTGAAGTAATAGACCCTAGTGCCTACCGTACGAGCCTGTGGGGGTAGTGCTATGATCTGGGGTTGCTGCAGTTTGTCAGGTCTATATACATCATCTAAGCTGCCCAAGGAGGTTGGGTCTCTTTTTGACTCTTGGTCCTCCCAAGGTTTCTTCCTTATAACTGTGAGGGAGTTTTTCCTTGCCACTGTTGCCTCAGGCTTGCTCAATGTGTGCTTGGGCTTAGATAGCAGAAGACTGTAAAGTTCCTTTGAGACAATGCTCCATTGTAAAAAAAAAAAAAAAAAAAAAAAAAAAAACACTATAAAAATAAATCTGACATGACATGTCTAAGTGACTAGTTAATTCTAAAAACTTTAAAGCATCTAAAATTTCCCCCTGGAGAAAATATTTCTTTTCTTTTCTTTCTATCTATACATCCATCCATCCCATTCTAAGACTTGTTTCTGCCCATGGATTTCACAAAACCTTGGGTTATAGAGATGTCCATCTTCCCAAGAAAGTGCTATTGATTGAAACCATGTTCCTGTCAGACCTCTCCAACCCAGACAATAGTACTGTACAATGGTACCTCGGTTCACGACCACCTCGGAACTCGTTAAATTCAGTTTTCAATACATTTTAGAAAAAAATTTGTCTCAGTTCTCGTCGTTGGCTCGATACTCAGTGCACTTGCTTAAACTTGTATGAGTCGAGCCATGCGACTCGTTTCAGCCGAAATCATGATTCACGATTCACGATTCAGTACCAGTGATTCAGATTCACGACAGCCCTTTGTGCAGTGAAGATCTCTGCTATGTAATCACATTTTTCTTTATTTTTACATCTACTGTATTCTTAGGTGCATCTTGGTGATCTCACTCCATTGGTCATAAAATGTTAGTTTTAAGAGATAACCGAAAGGGAAACAGGAACTGAATAATCCATAACGCAGGCTGAAGTTAGCTTAGCAGCTATGCTAGAACCCGGAGTTCACCAACAGAGTAAGTGTTTTGCTTTTACTTTTCACTGTCAGTCTATTACTCACTAAATTGCATGAGATCTTTCAACACTTAATTATAGAATAAGCTTTGTGTCTGGAGAACACAGTACACAGGCGTGAGCTAGTCCTGGATGGGACGCCAGTCCATCACAGGGTCAAATAGGGGTCACCTTTGTGGCACCAAGAGATCCCTGACTGGCCTCTCCAACTGCAGACACAGACAACTGTTTCTGCAAGTGACACCCAACCCGTCAGGAAGGCGCCACCGGGACTATACTGGTACAATGTTCTCTCAAGCTGGCTTCATCCTAAAACTTTTACTGTTAATGTGTATTATTAAGATGTCCATTAATAATATTTGCACAGTATTGCAACCACTGAGGGGTGTTACCTTTCATTATAAGAGAACTTTGTGTCTGATTTATTCTGTCAGTACAATCAAACAGCTACAGACAGGATACTAACCAAACTCCTGGCCGCTGCTGCGGTACACGCTGCGGTGATGGAGGCAGGTCGTGTTCTGGCCTCCACATACCATGCAGGCATCCTCCTGCTGCTGTGATCCAAAGATCAGGTCACAGCCTGGTTTCTATAAACACACATACAAACAAAGCACCAGGATTAGAAACCCAAAAGCATATCAGCACCCGGCCTATCAGCACTCTCCAGTTTAGATATGGAACACAACACACCCATTACTGCTAATGTTAAATACACTGGCCAGGAGGAACACAGGGGATTTTTTATTTTTTATTGCATTGTTACATTAAAAGATGTGGATTTCGGCTTTACTTACTCACAATATTTTGTCTGTTCTGCAGCCTAGTCATAACAAAAACACAGTCTAAAGCAACAACACTTTTCAATTATTAATCTTCTCAGTCCATGTAGCTCTTCATCTAGACTTTTCTTTAGTGAAAACTGCAGGTCCACAGGACTCACACAACCACACTGCAGCATGACTCTATCCGAACAAACCCAGGCATGGAAAAACACAGTAAGAAAGGTTCACATAGGATCAGCCAGGGTGGATCAGGTGCAGGGCTTCAGAAAACATTATAGGAGGATTATCAAATTCTCAGGGAGGAGTTCACAACGCTCTCCCTAGCAACCACAGAGACCTATAATTAGCAAAACCTCCCTTCTGTTTCAGGCTCACTTTATCACATACTTGAGTATGGTGGGTCGAGCTGGAAAAATCCGACAAGTAAAACTACTGTTAAATAATATTAATAACAACAAAAACAATATATAAGTGGCTGTGGTTAGCACTGTTGCCTCCTAGCTCCAGAGACACAGGTTCGAATCCCAGCCCTGTTGCAATCTGTATGGAGTCTCTCTGTCTTCATGGACAGAGGGCACTTGTGCCCTATGTTCTCAGAGATGGGCACCATCCCCCAAGATTGGAACCCTGACTAGGAAAAGCAAGGTTAAAAGTTAATAAAAAGTCATCCAAATCCAACTTTGAGTTCACCCGGGATTTTGGTTAGAAAAAGGCATTATAATCTTGATTCTGTCCTTTTTAGATCATATTTGTGGATTTTGATACGTATTTTGTATCATGCACCTACTGGAAGATCCAAACATAACCCAGTTGTAGGTTTTTGGCAGTGGTTGCCATTTAAAATCTCATGGTATTCCATGGCGTCAATGACGCCAACGCTGTTTCTAAACTCTTCGGATTACCTTAGTTTCTGTTCAAGCATCATTCCAAATCCACCAAAGCTCTGTTTTATGAGGTTTTCGTCTGGCACACCCACTAAACACATATGAGCCAAGGGTGCCAAGCCATTTTACATCTGTTTTTTTACACACTAGGTCTGGTCTCAATCTATTCTGCTCTGCTAGGCCACCTGCTGCTCCTGCAGTTCTCCAGATTGGAAACTCCTCACAACACTTGGGAATTTTTGACCTTACAGCCCATAAAGTCAAGGCGTGTAAATATATGCAGTTTCAGGACTCATTTCGACCATAAGTGCCTTTTCAAAACAAAATTTTAAAGCAAAAATAAAATTTCATGTCTGTTCGGGGAACCACAAGTCTAGACCTTAAACATAACAGGGAAACTAAAAAAAAATCACTTGGTTCTAAATATCAAGAACATATCAAGGTGAGGTAACAGGGACTGGTCAGGAGAAATGTTCTCCATATGGAACAGTTTAGAAGATGGATGAGGAAGTTTTCTCATGGAAGAGCCTGAGAAAGCTCTTCTCTGACTCAAAGCCTTAAATGGTCAGTAGCACATAAAAAGAAACTGAAATGGCACCTCTACATCACTGTGAGGTGGGCATATGATCACAATATTTTCTAGAATGTACTGCGCTTGGGTACGACTGCAAATTATCCAGACCCTTTTAAAAAAGCAAAGCAGCCCCAAGCAATGATGCTTCCTCCACCATGCTTCACAGTTAGGATGATAATCTCCATTTTGAAGCAGCTTCAGAATACTTTAGCAGGTTTAGAATAAGGTACTGATCAGAACATGATTCACCTAAACATGCTCCGATCGATTGATGATAATGATCTACAATAAAAGCAGACTTAAGGAGCAACGTTTTAAGTTCATGCAGAAGAAAATGTGCCATCTCTCACCAGGCATTTGCCATTCACGCATATCGCCCCAGGATCCGTCGGGCAGGGCGTACCATCCAGAACTCGCCCAAAGTTGTAGTAGAAATTGTAACCCAGAGCCAAGCAGCTGAGCTCACAGGGGTCAGAGCCTGGGATGAGAAGACAAAGAGGGGGCAACAGTAAGGTCAGCTAATGTCCATCATCAAAGGAAAGCCTACACATGACACGTCGACGCTTCACTAACCTCCATGAAAAGTGGTCCACTGATAACTGTTCCCAGCAACCAGAGGTTTATCATCAAAGGCTTTGCACTGCAGCTCTCGGAAGTGCGTGGTTCCTGGAGGACAAGTCTGATGAAGAAGAATCAGAGGTTATTAAAGACTGAGGTGTTTTTCCTTTTTAATAAACTGGCAAAAACTACTTGAATTCTATTTTCACTTTCTCATTATGGGGTATTGAGTGCAGATTGATCAGGGAAAACCTGATTTTTTATTTTTTTTATTTTAGCACCTCAAGAAGGCCTCAACATAAAATGTGAAAAAAGTGAAAGGGTCTGAAGACTTTCCGAATGTATTGTATGTGCATGTTCCAGTTCACCAGAGACCTCAAGTTACAGGGCCAACATGGGTAATGGGGGCTGGATCTGTGGTGTACAACACAGACCGGTGTTGGTCCTGTTACAATATGGTTAAAATGCCAAGCTTGATGTGTACCTCAGTGTTGCAGATCTTGTACTGCCTGGGATCACCTGAGCACGGGCCTCCAACTGGATTCCTAGAAGGCGACGCAAATAAAAATGCACATGAATAAACCATGACTTAACAATAAATGAAAGTGCCCAAACATTTTCTCCACTGAAAGCTACCTGATGATGCAGGTCCTTCTGCGGATGGATGCTCCACCACCACAGGAGCGGGAGCAGTCAGACCAGAAGCTCCATGGAGCCCACTCATTTTTATAAAGAAGCTGCCAAGCAACTTGTGATGAGTGGTCGATGTGGTTCCTCTGAGCCTGGCACAAAGCAAACAAAAACAAACAAACACACCTGTATTAGAATATTAGATCATTATGAGGATTCTTCCTTCAGGTCATGAGATGCTATGTAGAGAAGGTTGTGTATAAAATGTTGATACAATTTTTGTTAATAAGCTGAAATAAGCTTTTCTTTACATCATTGATTGGACTCTGGCACTTGAGCCAGGTCCCCAAATTTACACACATACTCAGAAATAGTAACTAAAGACGTTAACTAAGAAAGTCCCCAAAACACCATACTGACGAGCTTTTCTGATACCTAACACACAAAGTAACACACAAATGAAAAACACACGAACATTAAATACAACCCCTAAAAGAAGATACCACTAAACTGCGGCCACTAAATGCTATGATTTATTATTTATTTACATGATTTATTAAATACGTATCAGATGAAGTCAAAAATGACTTACATTTCTCTACCCTGTTAATAGAGATGCTTGCTCATGATCTAACATGTCACCCTCCATTATGCGTGCAGTATAGCCATCGCGTCTCTGGAGAGGCAGATTAATTGTCCTGTTGGATAACATTACCCTGGCATCCTCCTGTCTCTGTGCGGCTTTGATCTGAGGCAAACAGGCAGCGAGGAGAGGCAGCAGCTTTCATCAGGTCGCTGGGGCCACCCTGATCCAACACATGAGCATATTTCAGAGTGTGTGTGTTGATGTGAGAAGTGCGTGGAAGTCAGGAGTGCACACCCTGGTACATCTGTCAATAAAAGCACCTCAGGCACAGCAGTTGGTTTCGCACTAAATATAAACCAGCTGGCGTGCGGTGCTACACACAGTCGCCTGCAAACTTTCGACACCCCGGTAAGTGTAAAAAGAGTTCTCCTTTTGGCCAGTTAGATTAATCTCTCACTGAGAAATTCAACCTCAATTGAAGTAAATTAAAAAATAAATAAAGAAAGAAATGTGGTGGCCTAATGGTTAAGGTACTGAACTATGGAACAGGAGGTCCAGAGTTCAAATCCCACCTCTGCCAAGCTGCCACTGTTGGGTCCTTGAGCAAGGCCCTTAACCCACAATTGCTTGGATTGTAAGTCGCTCTGGATAAGGGCGTCTGCTAAATGCTGTAAATGTAAATGTATTTCATTTCACCAAATGACAAACCATTTCATAGTTTTCTGGAAGAGGCAGGACTGGTACAACCTATGCTCAGGGTCAATTGAATTATTGTGTTTCTCTCTGTGTCCCTGCATGTGTGGGCATGTCACATGAGCCAGAGCATGTCAGAGGTCGCTGACGTCACGTTTGCTCATGTAGTTTGAATCCTTGCTTTTTCACACTTGAGATTCTGGTGCCAATGTCTGCCTGTTCTGATCCTGATTATTTGATTTCACCCATTGGATTTCAGATGTCGATTGTACATAGATTTTGTGTATTCTTTGGGGTTGTGTGTAATGACAAGCATTGTTGGCTATTTTTCCCTTTAGCCGTTTCATATTCCGGCATCCAAAACTGGTATATAACATGGACATATTTTGATTTTAAATGTCCTGGTAGTTCATGGAGTTCATGATGCCATGTACCCTAACAAGGCTCATGGAAAATCAACATCAGGCCCTCTACCTTACTTAACAGTGGGCATCAGTTTCTTTTCAGTGTAATCATCCTTCAGTTTACACCAAACCCACATTGAGTGTTTGTTGCCAAAAAACTCAATGTTTGACCATAGAACATGGTTCCAGTCAAAATCCCAGCAGCATTTAAATGAGAGGAAATGCTATTTCCTGGCAAACCCTCCAAATAATCTGATGGTATGGAGATAGCATCTGATGGTAGCTTTGAAGTCTTGGTGACCCTAAGTTTCTACTTTTCTCTCTAACTCTTCAATCCTTGGGTATCTTTTTTTCTTACCATCCTCCTCACTGTATACAGATCCAGCTTATTGGAACTTTTAATCAATTGTAGATATGGCCATTTTAGTAGCTAATTTTATAGCCATTCCCTGACTCATGAGTTTATGAAGGTCTACACAATTTACTCATATTTGAATTGTGTTTTCTCTTGTATTTCCCATCTCGGACATTGACTAAGAGAACATGACTTCTGTGTCACCTCATAGATATACTCAGGTGAAACAAGAAGTCATGGATTGCTGCTTAAATGATCCTAGACACTCTGAGTAACTTAAAAATAAAACATAAATGGAAATACTTCACTTACAGAATAAATGTACTTCAGTTAAAGGCTGGATTTTTCTCATTTTGTCCGTTTGAGATTAAGCTAACCCTTTGTTTGCAAATTCTTGAGTAACTGCTGTTAACACGTAAAGGTGGCACAGAGGTTATTGCTATTGCCTCACCAGCTTACTGTTGTAAACTCTATCTTTATCAACCCCTGATGGGAATATTGCTGTGCAGCCAGATGTATTAAAATAAATACTACCCATACAACACAACCAATAACACTAAAGGCTAAAGGCAAGATGCAAAAGGTACACACCAACACTGACAAAACCTATACATTTTATCTATACATTATGGACGCAGTATAAATGAAAAGAAATCCATCCATTTAAAATTATATTAAAATTCCTCGAGCAAGCATGAAATGTATCTATTTAAATGCAACGTAATCTAAGAAAAAAAAAATCAGAGTTAATTATTTAGAAAGCCAATAGTTACTGGGACAAAAGATTTATTAAATCTATTAGTTCTGCAACTAGGCAAATTATACCTGCATCCAGATGGAAGCAGAACAAACTGGCCAAACAAAAAGATTATAGCTTTCATATCTAATCAAGAGTGTGTGGGGAATGAAAAAACCACAAGAGAAACAATATTAAATGATTATGCTAGATAAGCCGCGTTCCAGATGTATCACAAATCTTTTCTGAAGGTGTGTCTGACTGACTCACCTCCAATTTACCTTTCATGCAGAGGTTCATACATGTTCCTCTGTTTAACCCTTCAATTGCTCAGTGCACTTTACACTAAAACTTTTACATCTTTATCACTACTTTGCAAAGCTGGGCAAAATTTAGCCTCGCAAGTGTAGTATTTAAGCAACAAGCATGAAGTATTTGTCTACTGAGAAAAATAACTGACTTAATCTCAATTCTAATGAAAGATGTTAAACACCACAAATAAACTAACACTTCAAAACCAAGATCAATACAGTGAACCCCAGTTACTGAAATTTTATGGTTTTATCCATCAGACCAATATGACATCACTGGTAACCCACTACCTCTTTCTTTCCTCTAATAGTAGTCCTACCTCTAATGCTGTGCCAAAAAAAAATTGTGAAATCTCAATTCACCAACATATCAGCACCACTAATGCTGAATGAGAATATAATGCAGAGTACTATTTAGGTTTTTTAGGTTTCCATTAGGATTTAGGTAATATGAGTGGGAATCATTAACATAAAACTCGTTTTATAATAAAGTATTGAATATCTTACAATTTATTGAATAATTTTTTATAAGTGCAAAATAAAACGATTATTGCGCGTCCACGGATTTTCCTCCATTTCTCAACGGTCATCACTTCTGCCACGACTCCCTACGTCACCCACTGCCGACTTCCTCATCCGAGTGTGGGAGAGGACTCGTTTACTGCGTATGGCTTGCCTGGGAAAATTTGAAATTCAAAATTCAGAGTACGGTTTCTGCTGAATGTGCATTTACGTTTATCGGATTCATAAAGTCGAAATATCGTAAGTTGGGCCATCGTAAAACGGGAAGTACCTGTACAGTGCCTATAGACAATCCTCATATCGTGCCAAAGACCTTACCTTTTGTCACATTACAATCAGAATATTAAAATAAATCTACATCTTCCAGCTGTACACATAACATGAACATGAAAATAACATTTCTAATTAAAAAATTTAGTTAGTAAAATGCATGATTTGGATAAGTGATCAGCCCTTTTTCGAATCACAAAGCTAACTGTCCCCCATCTGACATCAATTGTAGCCATATTAACATTAATTTAAGTCATTGTTAACAAACAGAATACACCAGAATAGCCAAGGTTGGAATGGCGCTTAAAGTTGTGGAAATGTACAAGTTAGGAGAAGGGTCCAAAAGGAATATAGAGGCTTTGGCGATCTCTCTGAGCACGATTCAGGTTTAAGAAGATTGGATCAGATTTAAGAAGTGGAAAGTGTATGGCACCACCAACACCAACCAACACCAACACTGTGGTAGCCTAGCGGCTAAGGTATTGGACTCTGGACCAGAAGGTCCAGGGTTCAAATCCCACCTCTGCCAAGCTGCCACTGTTGGGTCCTTGAGCAAGCCCCTTAACCCACAATTGCCTGGATTGTAAGACTGTATCAATTGTAAGCCGCTCTGGATAAGGGTGTCTGCTAAATGCTATAAATGCTAAATGATAATAGAGCCAAGAGGATAATGATCAGGGAAGCTATCAAGAGACCAGTGGCAACTTTAAAGGACTTGCATTTCATTACGGCTGATATTGGTCTGTGCTTACAGCAACAATTTTATAACAAATCAGGCCTGTATAGTGTAGTGTTCTATAACAGTGCCACATAGAGTCTCATTTGACCTTCTGTTGCTGTATAGCTTCAATGGTCAGAAGAGACCAAGTTTGGACTGAAATCCAAGCATTATGTTTGGCGAAAACCAAATGCAGCCCACCACCAAAATACACCATACCTACTGAAAAGCATGTTGGTTGAAACATTATGTTATGGGGTGTTTTCTTCAGTGGGGCCTAGGCCAATGTTCAGGGCTAAAGAGAAACTTTGGCAGGAGATACTGCCAAATACACCCAAATTCCTGGATAAATTGCAGTCCTCTGCTAGAATGCTGAAGATGAGCAGGTGGTTAACTTTGCATCATGGCAATGACCCTAAACATACACGCAGTGGCTTAAGGATAAGAAGGTGAATGTCCTTGAGTGGCCAATTCAAAGCCCTGAAAAAGGGGTAATAGTAAATTTTGGGATTTGACTGAGCGTGAATAATTCGTATCCAAACATACTGATGGCTGTAATTAAAGATAATGCAAAGATAAGTATTAAATCAGGGGGCTGATCACTTTTCAAATTCTGTTTTGATTTTAGACTACAAGACAAAAAATGACTATTTCACCCCGTGATTCAGAGTTGCTTGTAGATAAGCTCTAGACAGAGTTCCTCACAATCAGGTGAATTGAGTCGTCTCATTTATTTTTCATTTTTAAAACTTTAAAATTGTATTTACGATTTTGAAATAATGAATCTTGCTGTGTACGTTCCTGAACTCCCATACATGTCTGAAGTGCAGCACTGCGACATGAGGGCTCACACTCAAACTTTTTCCCAGCAGATGTAATCTGAAGTCAGTTTTTCTCCCACCACATTGTTCAGGGAAGAAAACTCCCATTCTGAAGGTTAAAGGTCGATTTCATTAATCCAGCTTGGCCAGTGGCCCCATGGCGGTTTGTTATCAACACTAATTTGAGTCTTTGGCACTTTAATGAGGCCATTCGCAGGTCACTCTGCAATAGTAAATGATTGAGTGCAGTTCTCGGCAGTGACCTTAGTTAGTGCCGTCTCACGTCATGTCACCTTTCCCACTGCCGCAAAGAAATGCGCTGTGTGCTTCTACCTAAACTTTATAGTTTGAGTATATCTATGTGGAAACTGCTAAGGAATAGAAACCAGATCTATCCACCACATTTGCAGTTCGTTTCTTTAATCGATAGATTATTTGACTATTAAAAAATAGCCATTTGTTGCAGCCTTAATTAGCACATACTTCTGTGTTCTATGCTCTTAATCCTAGTCATCAGGGGTGTCATGATACACACAGTAATATAAATTTTTTCCGATACAGAGGTTTCGATATGATACAAGCTGTGAATCAAATACATTAAGCTTTTGTTAAAAAAAAAATAATAATAATTAAATAAATAAAAATACTGAGCCCTTTGTCAATCGGCGCTACTGAGATGCAGTCATCTGCACAGCAGGTAAGTCAGACACGGTTCTAGACCAATAGTTCAGGCATGCTGAAATGTTATACATGCAACATCTAGCAGCAGGTTCTGTGATAGGGTCTGTGCTCCATCCAGATACTGTAAGTAAGGAAAGAACATATAATCTCACCACAGAGATTTTAAGCTTTGGCCAGCATCTGAAACAGGTTAGCTTGATGCTGTTTTTGTTAATGTGAGGAAATAGAAACTCAAATATAATAAATAACTTCTCATAATTTATCTCTATAGTGCTAAGCTAGAGAAAATATGGAGACAAATCCTTCAGAAGAGAGTGTGGACACTGAGCTGCCTGGACCATGCCCTTCAAAAAAGAAATCAGCAATGGCAGAGCTTTTTAATGTAACCCCAGCAAACCAAGCCATGTTCCAAGCTTGCGGAACAGGAAGTTGTATTGGCCTCCTTGATCTCTACATAAAAAATAAAAAAAAATTTCTTTCTTAATTTCGTATCGAAAATCTATCGTATTGTGGAGCAAAAACAGCAATACGCATCGTATCGTATCATGAAATTTCTGTATCGTTGCACCCCTAGTAGTCAGGGTCATAGATGGGTTCTCGAGCTACTTCTGGACTATGGATTGTAAGACCAACTTCAGAAGCACCGTGGAGGAAACTTCATGGTTTGGGGCTGCTTTGATTTCAAAAGGTCAGAACAACTTGCATTTTGATTCCAGTTTTAACCCCGCTATCACTGATCGGGGCTGGCATTGATGGAGATGCACACCAGTAGAATGCAGGACAGAAAGGGGTTACTGCTGAAGACCAGCGTCTCCTTTGAAACAGCAGATTGTTCCTGCATGTGATGCCTGACCCGGTCTACAGGCACTGCTGGGAATGTAATCCGGGTCACATGGTGGTGGGCTTGCATATTAGACCACTGTGTACCCGAGTGCCCCAGATGACTAAATGTAAAGTCGAACAACTGCCCACCAGTTCCACTATATGTGAGTTTTGACAAAGCAAATTCTGTTCATTTCAATGTGGGAAGGAGCGCTATCGCAGGTCCTTCCTTCCTGCTGCTGTAAGACTGTACAACCAGCACTGCTCCAAGCTCACACACTCACTTTAAAATACTTATGAAAATAGTTTGACTTTTTTTCCCATGGGAAATTATCACAATCACAATGTGCAATATTTCTCCTAAGTGCAATCATTTGTAATTATTTGTAATTATTATTGTAAGGTTTTGCTGTACTCTTTTTCTTATACTGAGTGCTGTACTGTTCCTTTGCTGATGCAACGAGGTGAATTTCCCCACTGTTGGACTAATAAAGGATTATCTTATCTTATCTCATCATGGAAAACTGTCAAAACTCTTTGTCTGAGGTTTTCACCTAGACTCTACTAGAGATTGCAATTTTCTTGGCCGATTCCAATTTCCGTTTTATTATACACTGCTCAAAAAAAAATAAAGGGAACACTTAAACAACACAATATAACTCCAAGTAAATCAAACTTCTGTGGAATCAAACTGTCCACTTAGGAAGCAACACTGATTGACAATCAATTTCACATGCTGTTGTGCAAATGGAATAGACAACAGGTGGAAATTATTGGCAATTAGCAAGACACACTCAATAAAGGAGTGGTTCTGCAGGTGGGGACCACAGACCACTTCTCAGTACCTATGCTTTCTGGCTGATGTTTTGGTCACTTTTGAATGTTGGTGGTGCTTCACACTCGTGTCCAGGTAGTGTCCAGAGGCTGGAGGCGCTACCAGGAGACAGGCAAGTACACCAGGAGACATGGAGGATGAGGCCGTAGGAGGGCAACAACCCAGCAGCAGGTCCACTACCTCTGCCTTTGTGCAAGGAGGAACACGAGGAGCACTGCCAGAGCCCTGCAAAATGACCTCCAGCAGGCCACAAATGTGCATGTGTCTGCACAAACAGTTAGAAACCTACTCCATGAGGATGGTATGAGGGCCCGACGTCCACAGATGGGGGTTGTGCTCACAGCCCAACACCGTGCAGGACGCTTGGCATTTGAGAGAGAACACCAGGATTGCCAAATTCGCCACTGGCGCCCTGTGCTCTTCACAGATGAAAGCAGGTTCACACTGAGCACATGTGACAGACGTGACAGAGTCTGGAGGTGCCGTGGAGAGTGATCTGCTGCCTGCAACATCCTTCAGCATGACCGGTTTGGCCAGTGGGTCAGTAATGGTGTGGGGTGCATTTCTTTGGAGGGCCGCACAGCCCTCCATGTGCTCGCCAGAGGTAGCCTGACTGCCATTAGGTACCGAGATGAAGATCCTCAGACCCCTTGTGAGAACCATATGCTGGTGCGATTTGGCCCTGGGTTCCTCCTAATGCAGGACAATGTTATACCTCATGTGGCTGGAGTGTGTCAGCAGTTCCTGCAAGATGAAGGCATTGAAGCTATGGACTGGCCCGCCCGTTCCCCAGACCTGAATCCGATTGAGCACATCTGGGACATCATGTCTCGCTCCATCCACCAACGTCACGTTGCACCACAGACTGTCCAGGAGTTGGCAGATGCTTTAGTCCAGGTCTGGGAGGAGATCACTCAGAAGACCATCCGCCACCTCATCAGGAGGATGCCCACGCGTTGTAGGGAGGTCATACAGGCACGTGGAGGCCACACACAATACTGAGCCTCATTTTGACTTGTTTTAAGGACATTACATCAAAGTTGGATCAGCCTGTAGTGTGTTTTTCCACTTAATAAATAAATTTATATATAAATAAATAGAAATAAATAAATTTGATTTCCATTGATGATTTTTGTGTGATTGTGTTGTCAGCACATTCAACTTTGTACAGAACAAAGTATTCAATGAGAATATTTCATTAATTCAGATTTAGTATGAGTTATTTGAGTGTTCCCTTTATTTTTTTGAGCAGTGTATATACATACAATTCCGATTCTGATTTTCTTTCTGTCTGAGAATTATAAATGACAGCACACAGAAAATTTGTAAAGTCTATTACCAGTTCATGCAAGCGTACAAGTACAAGCAAAGGCGCTGAATTGCTACTCACCCCACAGGTAGCATCGTAGGCTACACCAGCCAAGACTGTTAGTCATACATACTGAATGCAGTAAAAACACACTCTCATGCTAAATTCCGGGCAGAAATGGTAGAACACAATTAAAAACACGCACAGTGAGCTTTAGCAACAAATAAAAAACATCTATTGTACACATAAAACAGATCACAGATGCACAAGAACCCAAAAATAAACAAACCATCGAGCTGTGCAGTAAACATTGGCACAGCGAAACAAACACGGAGTGGCTGAGCATTAACTGTTTAAGTTTAAAACTCCTAACGCATATGAACTACAGTTGTCACAAGTGCACAACTGTAGGCTAAATGTGACCGGAACAGAATCGGTTATATGAAACTGATCAGCCGATTATCAGTTACAGCCAACCATGCCGAAAACCGGTCGATTCCAGTCACTCGCCTTATTGATCGGTACATCTCTAGATTCCACAGATATGCTAACAGAAGATACTTAGGAATTCCTGTAACAAGAGCTTAGGAACATGAGTTAACAGAAAAACTGTGTGGGGGGCACCTTGGATCTAGGGGTGGTTGAATTGTAAAATCATACATCTACATGCAGCCTGTCCTGCAGCTGCCACTTAAGTCATTTGAAGAAGAAACACGGGAAATAGCAGACCTTTCCTTAAAACCACAAACTGGTTCCTACTGACAATCATGCGCAATAACACATCAGTTTTCCCTCTATGCCTTTGACAGCTATACAGTCAGTGATGAAAGCTGATAATGATGCATGGATGAGGTACAGGCTACGCTTACACTACTGACAGGGTAACCTGCCAGTCAGAATATACTATTACCACACTATGCATACAATCCTGTCAGCTCATCTTTCAAACACCATTAAAAACAAGCCAGGTGGAAGATTTAGGAATTTCTATCATGGAATAGTTTACCTTAACATGAAAAGTACACATGATTTAACTTCTGTCCTAGATGCCGTTGATCAGCTGGGACAAGTTTGGTATCTGAAGTTTGCTTGTTTAGCTTTGGAACAAATATACTTTTTTGACAAAAGTTCTGGACACTCCTAATTATTGAGCACTGCTATTTCAGCAATGCTCATTTGTAACACATTCATAACATCAAGCATATATTTCTGGATTCTCCATAGACAAACAGTGGCAGCAGAATGAGTTGATAAGTACATCAACTTTCTGCCCTGTTGTTCAAAGTCCATAAAGAACTGGTTTGCCAAATTCGATTGAGAACCAGAAACTGACCACAGCCATGTTTTAAAATCTAGCGGAAAGTCCTTTTAGAAGAACAAAGGCTGCTGTAGCAGTAAAGGTGGAAGGCAAACTCCATACCAATGCCCATGTTTTGGATGCAATTTTTTGGGGTGTCCACAAACTTTTGTCTTTCTCTATGCTAAAACAACAAATCTAATGGTCGCATTAGACTTTTGCACAGTACTGTATATATAAATATATATCAACTGTATATAATTATATATTATATTATATTATCTTTGAGTTTTTTCTCAGAATAAACTGACTTACAGGTTGGATTTTTCTCATTTTTTTCATTGTGGGATTAAGCTGTGGTAGCCTAACAGGTAAGGTACTGGACTATGGACCAGAAAGTCCAGGGTTCAAATCCCACCTCTGCCAAGCTGTAGCAGTTGGGTCCTTGAGCAAGGCCCTTAACCCACAATTGCTTGGATTGTAAGACTGTACCAATTGTAAGTCGCTCTGGATAAGGGCGTCTGCTAAATGCTGTACATGTAATCAAGCAAAAAATGAATTTCTAAAAGCTTTAAAGAACCTTAAAGAAAACGTTAACTATCTACCAAGCAACCACGTGTTACTGTTGCTCCTGAAGTAGTGAAGCTGAATGGATAATAATAATAATAATAATAATAATAATAATAATAATAATAATGATGATGTTTATATATCAGGGGTGATTCTATACTCAGAGCTTTAGGGGTGCTGAGCACCCAATGACACCAGCCCCCTGCACTGGCTTTTCTGAAAAACAAAAACCAAAGTAATTTTAGACTATTATTCCCACACTTGTGATCTGACTTTTTGTGTTGGAGAAACACTGTGTCTAGACAGATGCCAACAAACTTTAGAAAACTTCCTTTAATGCTTAGCCTGTGAACCACAAACCACCACTTGGTACAAATAGTACCATTTGCGACTCAAGGGGGGACTGCTGTTGTATTTTCAATGTCAATGTATTATGTTTAAGCCATATACTTTCTATGGTTTTATCATGTTTTCTAGCTTATCAGAAACAAATTTCCTTTTAAAAAAGGGGACAAGAAAAGGTGCTTGATCACACATTACACATCTATAGACACTCACTGAAGTCTCTATATGCTGCAAAGTAGCTTATCAGAAGGGATTTGAGTTGAATGAATATTCTGTGGATATCGCAAGGATTACTACCATTTAATTTTTTCCCCCAATATTGTTACTAGTATCTCCTGTCCAACACAAAATAAGCCTCAAACATTTTTTGGCTACATTTCATTTTGTACAAGCTACTCTGAAATTGTATGCTGGACACCATCCAGATGCCAAAGAAATCTAGACATATGAGAGAAGTGAAGTAATCCAGAGTAATCAGGGTGTTTGAAGACAAACTGTGTTGGAGTAATGAAGACTCAGGCATGCCAGAGCTGACTGCAATTCCTAATGAGGGAAGCCTGTAAGAAAAAGCGTGGACAGGAGTTGACTTACTTGCTGGGATGACAGGCGAATTGGGGATGCCAACAGCATAAGGAGGGTGAGCGCCTGGCACAGAGACAGTTTCCTAGAGACAAAAGAGAGTTTGCCAGTTACATCCATTCGGGTCTTGATTATGGAGATGTATTGTTTATGCATGGCATCATCTCTGGACTCAATCAACATAATGCTGAAATCAGACAAGGTGATTAAGACTAATCCCAGGGATTTACATAAAGAACGTTAGATGTCCTTTATTGCATATTTATTTAGATACATTTTCCATAAATTGCCTTTATTTATTTTCTCTGTGTTACACACCATGGCACATTCATTTCATTGTAATGTGGGAAAGATGGAACCGCATGCACCTGGAATAATTTCAGAGCGGAATGAACTTAGTTTTTTATTTGCCCAGTTCATTTTTTATAATGCATTATGAACAGTTGTCCAATTGTAAAACAATTGACAGAGCAACCAGTCTGACTCTGACTGGCATATCCTTACAGATCAGTTAGCTAGGTAGCTATCCAGCCTAATAATGCAATAACTGTAACGGCCAGACTTTCATGTCAAGCTCTGAAAAAGAACACATGTATGGTAATGCCGTCCTTAACGCAAAGTCCAAAAAAGATGTTAAAAAGTGGTACTGTGTAAAAGTTTTAATCAGAGTCGGTTTTCATTTCTGCATTGTTTGTATCTTAAAATCAGGCTGCACAATCAGAGCTCTGTTGTCAGGCAGAACAGCTCACCCTGCTAGTAGTACAGCACAAGACCTTATAGGACAAACAACGCGCCGACTATAAAAATGTAGAGGTTAAAGAAAATATACAGCGACACAGTGACTGTATATAGCCATTTTGTTGTTCATCTAAGCGCATGCTAGTTTGTTCATGCCCTCAAAAAATTACACAAATTTATCACAAAGAGAAGGGAAAGTAAAGAAAGCAAAAGCGGACATGGGGTCATACATTGAAACACTTTGTATGAAGGTCTCACTACGTTAAAAATCACATCCCTGTTTTGTGCGAGAAAAAAAATCCTACTTGGTGTGAATAGGCCTTTAAGGTATGGGAACAAGATACTTAAATCCAGATTATCTTCCTAATACTAATTACAGTAGTACCTCGGTTCTCGATCACCTCGGAACTCGTTAAATACGGTTCTCGACGCAGTTTGACTAGAAAAATTTGTCTTGGTTCTCGTTGTTTCCTCAGTACTCGACACACTTGCTTAAACTTGTTTGAGTCGAGCCTCGCAACTGATTTCAGCCGAAACTCGATTCATGATTCGGTACACACTGATTCAGTGATTCAGGTTCACAATAGCCCTCAGAGAACATCTCCGCTGAGTTGATTGTGTTTTTCTTTATTGTTACATCTACAGTACTGTATTCTTAGTGCAAATAAGTCCATGTGGGTCTTAACATGGTTAGTAATGACAGCCAACCAAAAGGAAAACAAAAACTGAATCCTCTTGGCTTTCTTGGCATTTAGCATTAGCAGCTAGTGCCCTGAGTGCACCAATAGAGTAAGTCTTTTGCTTTGGCTTTTCACTTTCAATCCATTGCTCTCTAAATTACATGAGATTTTTCAACACTTTGTTATAAAATAAGCTTTGTGTTAATACCTTTATCCAATAGTAGGTTAATGCAAGTGTTTTAAACATTCAATTACTTATCATTACTTATCATATGTATCCTTTCCAAATCTCCACTATGATACAGTATAGATGCTCTACCAAACACTCATTAAACTCATAAGTTCATGATACATTTAATTAATGATGGATTTGTCGGACCATATCCCCATCGTAAATCAGGGAGCACCTGTACAATACAGCTCCATTAATGCATATAATGGAGAAAAACTTCCAACTGGCCACCTTAACCCTTTCTCATAGTTGGATTCACTTGTGTATGTAGATCAAGGGTCAATGAGCTTACAAAACAAATTTTGTGCTCCAATAATTAGTGCTAAAGGTATTCAAATGACAAGGGTGCCCAAATTTATGCACCTGCCTAATTTTGTTTGAATAATTACTGCACACTTTCTGTAAATCCTATAAACTTCATTTCACTTCTCAAATATCACTATGTTCATCTGCTATATGATATATTTAACTCAAGTTGCTGATCTGAACAACCAATGATTTATAATCTAAAATCATGAAAATTATCAAGGGTGCCCAAACTTTTTCATACGACTGTAAATATTGTATTCTCCAGTGGCTCCACCAAGCACTGTGAGAGGCAGGAGGTCTTGGGCACCCATTATAATACCCTTAAAACCCTAGAATGGGTTTACAGCTACTGTCTAACCAAAGTGGTTGGACATGGACAATAAACATCTAGTCCACTAATTTCTTTTCAGTAAGTTGTTTGTGTCAGTTGTTTTGTTTTTTTCAGGGACTGGAGCTTGGAAACACTGGGCACAAAGCAAGAAAACACCCAGGACAGGGCATCACTGACTCACAATCACTCACAACTAGAGGCAATTTTGAGTAGACTCCCCAAAGACTCCCCAAATGCTCCTATCATGCCACAATCCACACTAACAGTAACCTGACCACTCTGATCCAACAGTATTTTCTATCATGCTTCAGTCATCAAGTATTTATATACATTATACAGCCAAAAGTGACTGTGGTAGCCTAGCAGTTAAGGTACTGGACTATGGACCAGAAGGTCCAGGGTTCAAATCCCACATCTGCCAAGCTTCCACTGTTGGGTCCTTGAGCAAGACCCTTAACCCACAATTGCTTGGATTGTAAGACTGTATCAATTGTAAGTCGCTCTGGATAAGGGCGTCTGCTAAATGCTGTAAATGTAAATGTAATGTAAATGTAAAAGTATTCAGACACACACAAATTACATCCCAAACATGGATATTACAGTAGTTTGCAGTTTGTCATCTTATTTTACTACAGGAGCCTTTAGTATTCTGAAAATGCTTTCCACCTGATTTTGCAACATGATTGTGAGGTCGAGCACTAACGTTGGATGATATGTACTGGCTCACTGTTGGAATTCCAATTCATCTCAAAGCTGTGTGAGAGAGTTGTGAGAGCTCTGGACAATCCAACCAAGTTTTAAATTACAGTTGATATGATAAACCATTACTTTATGGACTTAAAAGGAGGGCAGGACAGAATGTTAATTAAGTGACTTGTTGGAAATCTATGCCAGTCTTATATTGAGATTCACTGAAGTGTTCAATACAAACCAACTGTTTGTCTACGGAGCTTCCATGCCTGTCTACTTCATATTATGAACTTGTTAGCAGTTAATATTCCTAAAATAATAGAGATTCACTGTTTAGAATGGGTGTCTACATCTGTTTGGTCATATAGCGTAACAGTCTGCACAGACCTACTTATAGATCCTGTCTGGTTAATAAGGAAGCACAAAGTGTATTTATAAAAACTCTTCAGTTCTGGAACTTTCTGCCTTTATTCCTAGCTATGGTGCGCTGACTGCATTCATGAAAACTGCCTGAGGTTATTTTTTTCCTCAGTCTCTGGAGTCTGAGCTTAGTGTGTCAGGAAACATGGTTCTGCTCACACGTTCTTATCTCTTTATGAGTTCAAACAGTTGCTTCGGAGAAGTTCATGTTTGCAGTGTAGCAGAACAGTAGCCTCCCTGAATAAACCATGCATGTCTCCACCACAGTCCAACCTCTACGATTTCTGAAAAACAACTGTATAGATACATTTCTCTACAGAACTCTTGATGAACTCTCATTCCAAAAAAGAGGTCTGTACAGTCCAACTAGTGTGTATAACTAACTGGAGTTTGAAATGTACGCTTTCAATTCTAAAGGTAAAATCATCACAGTGATACCCATTTAACCTGAAAAGTATTAAGACCTGTTTCTGAGATCGTACATTATGCACCAATGCTGATGCCATTAAATAAGAAAAAACATTCAAGGATTTGTCTTAAATTTTACATAACACTTGACCAAATGTCAATATCAGATTTACTTTATACACCAAGAACTTCTGGGCTGATGGCATTGCAGATGTTCCTGTTAAGATGAGATCAGAGGTGTGGGATGTACCTTTTTAAAAAGGCCCAAAAATGATCTGGGCGTTTTTAACGGCAAGTACTTTGTATCTCCATATTTAAGAACATTCTTAATATATATTTATACGAGTTTCCTGAAATCCTTTGTAACTCACGTAATACTTAAACTCGTTTGTAAATTTAAGAGGACTCTGACCCATTCGTAGCTCACTAAGTGCTTCTTAACTTGCCGTTCACATGTAGTTCTACCTCAAAAATGATAGAGGCGGTAATTTTTCATTAAAGTACACTTAATGATGCGTTGGTTCTATGCATGGCAACAGCACTGTATATAGAGTATATGCTTTATATACAGTACTGTGCAAAAGTGTTAGACCACCATTAGATTCGATATACCATTGTTTTAGCAATGGTATAAAGACCAAATATAATTATTACTTAGTCTCTTTATTATAACACAACCAGAAAATATAGGAAATTTATATTCAGGATTAAAAAACTAAAAAAGGCTACAGTAGAAAGTATTTAGTGTCACCTCCCCTTATACTTCAGCAATAGCATAGATTGGCAGCTTCGTCAGAATGCCTAGCTGACCCTTCTACAGTCTGAAGAAGCTTGGTCAGGAATGGTCTTTTTGGAAGGGTAGAAGCCAAGGAACCATTTTTTTT
>JAJAGP010000532.1:0-278679 GCA_025084515.1 Ancistrus triradiatus
CATTTTTGCATTAAGCTGGGCGCATTATCCTGTTGAAATAGGTTATATGGTTGCCATAAAGGGGAGTACTTGGTGTGCAACAATGTGTAGGTAAGTGGTATGTGTCAAAGTAACATCCACATAAATGCGAGGACCCAAGGTTTCCCAGTCCATTGCCCAGAGCATCACACGTCAATATTATTCACTGCACCTTTCAGTGATTTTAAAGTTAATTAAATTCATAATCATAAAAGCAAGAAATTCATTTTGTCAGTATATTTTTCTAAAGAACAAAAAACGTGCAACAGATGTGAATACATTTCATACAAACAACCTAAACAGACATGACATCATTTTATATTTTAAATATGTAACTTACTATAGTATATATCCATTGCTACCTGCTCTCATGACACCAACCAGTAAGCAGACTTTCAAGTATGAAGTCAAGTCACTTTTAATGACATATACGGCATCATTTGAAAAAATTATACAACTTGAATACATGGTTGTAATTGGTGGACTTTAAGCTTTAATCCTCTCAGAAAGGGACAGGTATTCCGTAGAGTGTCCTGCTCATTGTTTAGACAAAACTTAAATCTTAGAGGTGTTGATTCCCATTGTAACTGCTTCACTCTGTAAAAGTGCATGCTGAAGATCTTCTCAGATACAGTCAGAGAGGATTATAGAGATGTTTCCTCTTCCTGATCCCCCTCCAGCACACTATCCACGTCCACAACATGTCCGCTGTTCCCTTAACGCTCCCAGTAGCAACAACTTTGATGGTTCGAGGTCATGTGCTGTATTTTTCAAGTAATATAAAGGGTAATGTTAATCAAATAAAGCTTATCACTTTTTAGATCATTTATATTTTACTATATATTTTTTAAGAATCTAGATGATCATTGAGAAACAGTGGTGTAATAGCGGGAGCTTTCAACTATTATTTTTTGTGGTTTTTGTTGCGTAATAATGCTATGAGGATGAATGATGTAATGTAAAAGTGACTGGACGTTCTGATAAACAGGTGGCAAATGGGTGATCAGAAAAACATGGTTCATGTGTAACAAATTCAAGGACACTAAAAGGGACAAAGTATGTACTGAAAATGGAAGCAATTGGGATATTGGGAATGGGAATGGTTTCAGTTATCAAGAAAAATCTAACACAATAATGTTTTGGTGACGTTAAGTGCTCTTTAAATATAGTATCAGTTGATACATAATGGTGGACAGTTGCTGGTAACTGAAGTTAAGAGGTCAAGCAATAGCAACATTGTGATCATTTGGAAAGGGTATAATGGCTTTTGGTTTTCCAGAGCTCTCCAGTCATTGTCTGGGACTGACTCTGTGTGTGTGGTTTGTTAAACCATAAATAAACATATTAATCTGATTTTCTGTAACTACTGACTGTGTTATTAACATTGATTTTATGCTTGCTCTGACTAGGCGATTTTAACACAACAACCAGACAAAGTGTTATTTCCCTAACCTCCATTTCAGGTTAACAGGCCTGGGGCAGAGGTTTGCTCAGATTTCACCTGAAATGCATGTGGTGAAGGGTGGAGTCAGGTTCATTTCAACCCACTCGCTCTATTGTTTACGGTTGTGTTGTGCCTTTTTGCTTACATTTTAGTTTGTTCTATTTATATGTATTAACATTATATTTCCACAAATGTTTTTACCTGACAACATTTTAAGGAATGTGTATAACATGACCTTGAGTCATCCCTACATCAGCACAACTTTATGATCATCATAATTATGGGAAGAAAATGTTTTGGACTGACTCGACCTTGGCATGAAGACAAGAACAAGGTAAAACAAGATAAGAGGAAAAACACTGAAGTGATGTTTTGCAAAGTATTCTGGGAAGCCTGAAATAAATCAGATAACGTGAGAGAAAAACAGTCACGATGAGAAAAAGTATGCAGACACGGGTCTAAAAATGTGTAACCACTGGCACCCTGAGTTAAAACATTGTCCAAAAAGTAGAATGCAATATAATAGGAAAACAACAGTTGCATTGCAGAATGCACAAGAAAGTTAGTCAGTCTATACTACACTGGAAGCTGGTTTTTTTTTAAACAATTATAGGTTTTTGCAAGGAAAAAAACAAACAAACCACTTTTCCTTGTGGGGACAATAGGTTGGTAAAACTTCTCAGATCTTTCTAACCTTGCGGGGATATTTGGTCACCAGGCCACTCCAGGACTTTGAAATGCTTTTTACGGAGCCACTCCTTCGTTGCTTGAGCGGTGTGTTTGGGATCATTGTCAGGCTGGAAGGCCCAGCTACGTTCCATCTTCAATGCTCTCACTGATGGAAGGAGGTTTTGGATTAAAATCTCACGATACATGGCCCCGTTCATTCTTCCCTTAACACGGATCAGTCGTCCTGTCCCCTTTGCAGAAAAACCGTCCCAAAGCATGATGTTTCCACCGCCATGCTTCACAGTAGGTATGCCGTTCTTGGGCATACCTACTGTGGATTGACTCAGCATTCTTCTTCCTCCAAACACGACGAGTTGAGTTTTTACCAAAAAGTTCTATTCTGGTTTCATCTGACCAGATGATATTCTCAGGTAACAAGTGGAGAACAGAAGAGCTTCTTAAATAAGAAGTTACAGGTCTGTGAGAGCCAGAAATCTTGCTTGTTTGTGGGTGACCAAATACTTATTTTCAACCATGATTTACAATTAAATTCTTTAAAAATCCTACAATGTGATTTCCTGGATTTGTTGTTCTCATTTTGTCTCGCATAGTTGAAGTGTACCTCTGATTAAAATTACAGACCTCTCTCATCTTTCTAAGTAGGAGACCTTACACAATCAGTGGCAGAGTAAATACTTTTTTTGCCCCACTGTACACACCACAGAGTAAAATAGTGTTGTTGTGGCTTTCCTCAGATGTTTGCACTGATTGTCCTTGGACTCATAGCTGCGGTTTATTTCTGTGTTGTGTCTTCTTTTGGCCTGTGAGTGTTTACACTAAAAAGCTGACCTGTAGAATGGCTATGTATTTTTGTAAACAGGTCTCTGGTATCTGAGGGACCCTTCTAAAACCTATGAAATGTAACCTGTACTCTTAGATTCATGTAACTCTGTATGTTACATGTGGTGAAGCATTTAAAGTACTGAAATGTGGACAGGAATGTCCAGGGTTCGAGTTCCACCTCTGCCAAGTTACCACCATTGGTTCTTACCTAACAAATGAATTGTAAGGACTGTATTAGTTATCAGATCATCTGATAAATGATTAAATGTAAATGTATGTGTGGTATGTGGGTATGACACAGGCCTGAGCATGCACACACAGAGTACAGAATGCACAAACCCACACACACATATATATACTGTATGTACACAGACAGAAGAGGTTTTGTTATATGTCATTTCTCTGTTATGCTATTGAATTGAATAGAATATCTTTATTGTCACGGCACAACGTCAACTACTTTGGAGTTTGAACTTCCTTCTAGGAGGCTGTGTTTAGAAAATTCCAGAAAAAAAGACATAAAGTCACATACAAACAACAAGCGTACAATTATGCAAATATACTGACAGTAGGAGGACATGCAGACTCCACACAGAAAGGACCTGCTCCACCTAGGATTGAGGAAAGGCGATTCCAATTCATCTCGAAGGTCTGTGATGGAGTTAAGGTCAGAACCCTTGTTCATGATCTTTGTTTTAGGAGAGCAAAGGGCACCTCCTTGTCTACTGAGATTCAATAATGGTACGCTTCTGCGACCCTGAATTATATTAAGTCGGTACGGAAAGTGAATGAGTGAATTGATTATTGCATTATTTTGGGAGAGATACCAGAATAAAGACCACACCAGAGTCAAAGATCGAAACCAGGACACTGGAGATACATGACACCAAACCCATCTACACCACCACAGTTTCGGAAGAAGATTTAACATAAAATACACATTGTAAATGTAATATTAGTCCTATGCAACTCATTGAATTAAACAATTAGGCTAACTAAAGGCCAGAATACTGTAGAGTAGATCGAGTATACTTTGCAGTTAAGTATTCCCGGATCTGTTGTCTGATTTACTAAGAACTCTGCATATTTTCACATAATGTCCTGATATTAGACATTAATCTGCACTTTAATGGGAAAGTAAACGTGAAAATCATTTGTCTAAAGTGTAAGCTTGAGCAAATTCTGAGGAATGTGCTCCAGGCTACACAATAAATCTTAAATGCATGGAAAGCAGTAAATGTGTGTATGATGAAGGCTCACATTCATTCAGGGAAGCTCGGTTGCTTTCCAGCACAGCGGATTTTCACAGTAGTGCAGATGTGCGAGAGAATGTAGGGGAAAGGTCGCTTGTGCTCTGAGCTGAAATGCAGCTGTTTAGTTCCGAGCAAACACATTGTTCATTCACACACGCACACGCTTAACATTTAACACTGTTACAGTATTGGAAAATACCATCATTTAATGATGCCTTTAACATTTCCTTATTCATTGTTTGGACATCATACATTTTACTGGAATCATGAATGGAATTTGACAGTCCAGTTGTATAAATACACAATTCATGATGAATCAGTGCTTTGTGAGGTATAGGAAAATAAACCTCTGTTTCCCCATTACAACAATAAGTATTGCGTAATTCTTCTAAATGTAGAGAATAAAATGGTATTTTAAAGACGTTAACCCTCTGCTTCATCTCTTTGTTATAGGCTAATTTTGAGTCTTTAAGCTGAAATAATGAATACTAGGCTGTGCAATTAACATATTTAATCCTGATCAAGACTGCTTTCTCAATGACTGATCAATATAATTTACCTAAAATGAGCCTTAAATTTATATTGTGTGCTGCTCAGAATAAAACTGTAATAATACTAGGTGTTTAAAAGAACGTTTAGGGTTGATACTGTTTCTTATTCATTTAAATATGGGGTTGGATAACCCTAGATCCAACGTAGAATTAAAACGTGTTGTGTAAAACACAACTGGACCTGAATATGCAGAATAAAATAAAACATTCTGAAGTCGGGGAGAGGGTTCAACTGGAACTTAAAAGGAAGTTTAAACTTAACAGTACAAGAACAGCATGGTTTTACTCTATTAAAGCACAATTACAAATAAGTATATTTAATATGTATTAAAATCTTATTCGGTGCCTTGGACAACATAGAGGACAATTTTGTCAGTGTTAAATCAGCACTGTTAGTTAAATTAACACTAACTTAACACTAACTTAATTTAACACTAGCAGTGTTGATTCCACACCGACAAAGCTGCTGGGTAACAGTGAGCACAGTAGACATATTTTTACAGGAAAATAATCACACACGCGCGCGCGCGCTTCAACCACAGCAAGAATAATGACTCTGTATCGGGTTTGTTCTGGTTCTATACTACGTGACCTTTCCCCCAGTTCTCACACTGTTCCACACACACACGCACACACACACACACACACACACACACACACGCACACACACACACACACACACACACACACACACACACACTCACAAACTCTTCTGTACAAACAGCACGTTTACCTCGTCTGCACCCAGCGCATCAATCAATAAACGTATGAATGTATTAAATCGGTTTACTTTCTATAAATGAATCCATGGTCAGATAAATGTGATGTTCAACCCCTGAGGCTTTAAATGCTGCAAAACCGCATGGCTGTTACATCACCAGACAGAGAGTTAAACGCTGCGATCGCACACCGACCAATCAGAGGCACCCAGCGCTGTATAAATACAGCTGCTGCTGAGAGAGCGCGAGAGAAGCACGAGAGAGACACGCAGGCGCGCGCACAGAGCCAGCCAGATACAGAGCGAACTGAACCTGACGATGAAGCTGAAGGAGCTGCTGTGCATCACGGTGCTTGTGAGCTCCGGCTCCGCCGCTCCGTACGAGAGAAAGGAGAAGAAGGTCCAGTACGCGCCGTGGGAGGACGTGAACGTGCTCGCGCACGGGCTGCTGCAGCTGGGACAGAGCCTGAAGGAGCACGTAGACCGGACGCGCGGACAGATGCGCGACGTCTCGGTCAAGCTCGCTGTCATGAACAGCAGCGTGAGCGAGTTGCGCGCCTTGACGCAGCACCTGCACGCCGACACCGAGGCTCTGAGGACGCGAGCGCAGCGGCTGGAGGAGCGCGAGACGCGCATCCTGAACGTCACCTCCGCGCTGCAGGAGCAGCTGGACGGCATGCAGAAGAGCAAGCAGATGCACAGACGCAGACACCGAAAAGCGGATCGGCGGCACGAGAGCGACTACAGAGACGCGCGAGGCATTCAGGTACTAGCGTGTGTGTGCGTGTGCGTGTGTGTGTGTGTGCGCTCGCGCGCGCTGAAGCGTGCTGTACGTGCACAAACACTTTTCCAATAAACCTCTTGACCGCTCTGACAGCACGCGCACAGCCCTAATCGACACGCTACCTGAACACATTTCAGTACCGAGCTCACATCAAACGTGATGTTATTCTTGTAATCTTTAAATATTTAATTTGTTTCATTTTTAAAAGTTTGCATGGTTCCAATCTTTGAAAGTAGAATATAAATCTGTGCGTCATACAAAAACTGCACAACTCTGTTAGCCTGACTGAACTGACAGCTTTGGTTCGCACTCCGGCTCCGTTTTAATCCGCCTTTATATTCGGGGTTTGGTTTCAGTTGCTGCTAGAGGCTCAGAATAAACGCATCGATGAGCTCGTGGAACAAATAAAGCAGCAGCAGGACAAACTGGACAAGCAAAACATCCACGTCCGGGCTCTGCAGAATCAGGTGGGCTCTTAATCACAGTAAGAATGTAACCCATTTCACAGGGTCTTTATTGATGATATTAGGATTGTGTAAAATAATGAATAATATCATGATTCGTATGAATTCCAGCTGAGAAGCGAAGCAGCCGTGCAGAGCAGTGCAGTTCAAGATAATCAGGAAGATGAAGCAGCAGGTGAGTTTCATATCAAACACTCCAACACGAATGTTACTGAGGAGAGCGTTCTAGATAAAGTATCAGCTCTACTGGATTAGCACCTGTACTACAACTGAACATGCGCAAATTCCACCTTAGTTAATTTTTGCAGCTTGAAAATAGTCTGATTTCATTTTAGGTCTGTGCTGCAATATCAGCTAATGTAATAATAAAAGCACTTTCATTTATCACTGAATTAAGCATGATCAGTTTATTCAGTTTTCTTCCGTATACTATAACATTAATACAAAGTGATCTGCATCTGAAAAATCTCTTCATTTCTCTTGTAGAAAGGTAATATGTAGCCAAGTTGGTGGACTTGGATATATGATTACATGTGCAAAGTGTTAAGCTTTTAAATGATTAATAGGCTAACTGAATAAAGAAAGAAATCCATACTGGGCAGCCAATTGTCCACAAGTCCATATTACCCAATTTATCAAAGTTCAATGCTTAAAGTAGAGAAAAATCTGTGGTTAAACAGCCCCAGCAGTTACAGCATCAGACATATCAGATATAAAAGTTCGGCAGTGGTTCCGAGTCTCAGCTTTGGTTCAGAAGTAACAAAGGTTTCGGCTGGAACAGGTCCATCTCGGTGAAAGTTAGAGCGTGTTACATCGGGGTCAGTGAAAGCTTGGGCAGTGCACGGTTTTGATCTGAGGTCCTGGCACTGATCCAGTGGTGGACACAGTCAGACCAGATTATTTTAGTTACATGATCTTTGTACAGACTTTTCCTAGCTGTTGTATTATAACGTCAGAAAGAAAACCAGACACTTCCTTCAGGGGTGTGTGACCTTTTACCTAAATCTGTCAGACAGAGGGAGAACCCTCCTCCTACAGACAAGCACACACAGGATATAAAAAGCCATCTATAAAGGATGCTGGTAAAGAAAAATGAAATCAATATCGTTACTGTGACCTGAAGATCTATATGCATAGGCCCAATTGTTGCTTTTTATATTTAAATCTGTGAAGGTGTGTGTGATGTGTTATTTACCCTGAAAGCTTATTATTTCTAAATCTTAGGGCGTTTTAATAACACTGTCACTGCCGCATTATTTTACCTGCACCCTTATTATTCTGCTGCTTAATCTCAGTTGATGCTTGGTTTCGGTTTGCCTCATATGGGGGGGAAAAAGTGATTCATGCAGTGTGTCTACAATTACGCGTGTGCCTGTGTGTAGCAGTTTGTCGCCAATGTGTACGTATTATTTCTTGTGTACGTGCTCTGCAGTTCGCACTGCTTTCCACACGCTGTCCACACACTGTACATTCACTCTGACGTCACACCCAGGCTGCTGTGCACGTGAACCAGGCGTGCTCTGGGAGGGGGTTCGGGGGGCTGGGTGTAATGAGCAGCAGATGAGGGAATTCAGCTTGGGAACTGGGGGAAAGGTCGTGTTTACACATTCAGTGTCTTGAGACTTGAACACCGCACAAACCACACAAACCTGACGTTACACCTTCCATATAAACATATAATTTATAAGGTTCATCTAAACAAGCTGAAATGAAACAAACATTTCCAAGTGATTCTGAAAATGATGAACACAGCCCAGTTATATAATACAGCCTCTGTCTGAAATACAGATCATTACTGATATTTGAGGTACAAAACATGTTTAAACCTTCCTCTATAATGTAATTATTCCTCAAATAATAATCAGAACTAAAATTTAAACAATGATGATGATATTTGTGCTACTGCTGAGTGTAAGTGCTGAAATGGTTACAATTGTTTTGTTGATTCACAGCGATGGCGTCAAATTGTCACGAGCTGTTCCTGAGAGGAGAAACCAAGAGTGGGCTCTACACGGTTCAGCCCACCGACTCCTTACCATTCACCGTCCACTGCGAAATGACGTCCGGTACGTACAATACTCTTAATTTAATATTCACGGTTTTAAGTTTCCTATTTGCAGGGTGTATCATACATTGCTGAAGATGTATAAAACCTAAACAAAAACAAATACTAGAACATAAACTAATATCTCACATAACAGCAAATGAAAAATGAATTTCAAATAAAACTACCCTAAGATAGTGTGCACATACACCCAAACTCACTCACTCAAACTGGGGCACTTTAGAGAGACCAATTAACCTGGCACATATCTTTGGAATGTGAGCAAAAACTGGAGTACCCAGAGGAAACCCACACAGAGATGGGGAGAACATACAAACTCCACAGAGACTAAGTCTGGACCAGGATAAAACTGGGAATCTCTGGAGCTGTGTGCCATCTCTGGAGCTGTGTGCCATCGTGCACTGGTTGTCACTGGTTGTCACTGATGTGACCTGAGTGTTTTATTATTATTTATGCAGAAGGTGGTTGGACCACCATCCAGAGACGTCATGATGGATCTGTGGATTTCAATCAGGTGTGGGATGATTATCGGAATGGATTCGGAAACCTAAATGGTGAGTCTTGAATCCAAATACATTCTACAGTGATCCATACATGGTTTACTGTTCAGCAATTTTGTGTCTCACAGTAAACTTGAAGTTAATTCTTCTCTGATCTTCTCCCTGCAGATGAGTTCTGGCTAGGACTCGAGAAAATCCACAGTGTTACCAAAGATGAAGATTTCATCCTAAAGATCCAGATGTCTGACTGGCAAGATGAACATCAGACTGTGCAGTATCGCTTCCGTCTTAGTGGAGAGAAAAATAACTATTCCCTCCACATTCTGGAAAGTCCTGCTGAGAATCTGGACAGTTCTTTAAGCACTGGATCCTCTGGTCTGGCCTTCTCGACCCGTGACAGAGACAACGACAAGAAACCGGACCTGAACTGCGCCAAACATCTGTCTGGTGAGTGTTTGAAAATATATATAACCATATTCATTGCTGTAGAGGGAAAAATTGAGCATGAGATTATAAACGGATTTCTTTCTGCTTGCAGGTGGCTGGTGGTTCAGTGATTGTGGTCGTTCCAATCTGAATGGCAGATATTTGACCATTTCTCCAAATCAGAAGCACCAAAGGAAACAGGGCGCATTCTGGAAGACCTGGCATGGGCGCTATTCACCTCTCAAAAACACAGTGATGATGATCACACCCGTGCAGATCTAATACTAGGCCTAAACATGTTATCACTCAGCAGACTTTTAATTTATTGGTGCATACAAGGTTGAACATCTTACGTAAGGATTGTTTGATTAAAACAGAATGTTTCAGCAGGTTTGACTGATGAAAGACGCTGAGCCCTGTTTTCACTGCTTTTGGCGTACGGCCAGTTTTGCATGTCAGAACGATTCAGTAGAATTATTTTGATACAAAACATCTTTGAGGGATCTGAGTTCAGTTTTCTACGCTTCAGGGGTTTGTTCACGACAGTTATGGTGTTTACAAGACATTGGACCAAATCCGTTCACTCATCCAGTTTAACGGTCTAATGAAAAAATTAAGCACAACATAAGGTCGTCACACAAACTTTCCTGATACAAAGTGTAAAGAATTAAAGTGTAGGTACTTTCTTATTCTGAATCAAAGCTATAAGGAATTGCTGGAAAAATCCCTGTGACTTTTCAGTCATATTGACTGATGTTAATATATTACTGCTGTCCTGTGTTACATATTGTGTTTAAATGTGTGTTTTGTGTAAGAGATATTATTTTCAGTATGCCTGTGTGTTTTGTGATTATAGGTGTTTGTACATGTTTTTTTTAATAATTTATGTTTTTAAATACAAACATTATTTTTACGAGAGGCTCAAACAGGCCAATAAAGTGTATTTTTAAAACTGCTTTGTGCTCTATGTCAGAATGTTGTTTTTGGCTCTGTGCCTATTGAAAGCTTGAGGCAGATCTGGTGGAATATATGGAGCGGGGGCAGGGTGGCTCCAGGACACGAATCAGCACGTTCCAAAGACTGGACTACGTGCCCGCGCGCACACACACACACACACACACACACACACACACGATTATAGTTACAGTTGAAATCTGTACACTTGCACCCAAAAAAAAACCCACACACACAAAGAAAGATACGTGACTAGCCTTTTAGATAATGTTTTGGCTAGTCAAATATTAGCAAGAAATATAACATTAAGCTTAAGATATTCAGTAGTTTATGGCCACCTTATTTTGACTGATTTAAATGTGGAAACGGGAGTTTTATGTCACACCCACACAGTCATACACAATAACTTGAAGTGAAATGCTTAACATAATTTCGTACGACTTGACATGAGACTTGCTTGACTTGTATAGCAGGGACTTGATTATCTGAATTTTACCACAGTAACTTGGGATCTGCTTGAAACCGGAACTTAAGAGTTGAGACTTGTGTGCGACTTGTTCCCACCTCTAATACGTAGATCAATAAAGCACATACGTTCATAAGAAACACAACCTATTAATGCTAAAGAGAAAAGAGCGTTAAATTAACAACGATATAAAGGGTATATAGCTTCACACCTCATTCAAACAGAATTCAGTAGTAGTTAACCTAAATCTGCAGAAACAAATGTGTATCTTGCAACCTTTTGGGGAAAAAATGATTTTCAAGATGACTTGGATGTATACAAGAGTATTATGAGTTTATATAACGTTAACATTTGCGAAATTTCCATTCCATTGCAACTAAACTTCACCCTTTACGATTCAGGTTGTGAGCTAACAAGATGGATCCACGTCGCCATTTTGGGCTGAGTCTGTCCCGGCCCAGCTCCACGGGTGCGTCTGGGTAGCCCTAAATCGGGAATAGAAGTCTGGGCTTACGTTATCAACCTGTTGCCACGGCGACACTCACTACTAAAAGCGAAAGGAAAGCGAAGTGAAGTAAAACCTACACAGCACGTCTTCGAAATAGCTGGGGAAGTTCTGAAGGTGCTGCAGCACAACCTAGTGTCTGGACTGTGTAGCTGCATCTGAGAAACAATAAATTAGTCCAATCAATCTGGCAGAGAGACAATTCATTAATATAAACAATCTTTCTGTAGTGTGTTCTGTAAAGACATATCGATTCTTTTTATTTCTAATGTAAGAGATTAGGACTTACAAAAATATTTTTCCAAATATTACAAAAATAAAAACTATAATTATCACTCAAACACAGTATGTAAAGAAAACCATGGTGATCCAAACTGATAACTTTACCACTGAAATCTGTATTCATTATTTCCATATCAATAAAAAACAACATTTGCAATCCTCGTCACCTTGTCCTGGTCCTCTGTACCCATAAGAACAGTGTCCGTGTATTTTGAGTGAGTACTGAACAAAGCAGAAAAATGGGAAGGGTTGAACTGGACTGTGAACAGATTTTTGCTTTTATTTTGCATCTAACTGAAAATTTACTTAAATCGTTTGCACTGTGTGGAATTTGCACAAATTGTGTACAGAACCATAGTGACGTTACTGAATAGTTTTCCTATTTTTAGGAACTAACGTTTTGTTTCAAAGAATCATATGACTTGATGTATTTAAACTCCTCATCTATTCCAATAGTATTATTTGTTAACTTGTGCCTGGAAGCAATAAAATGTTAATAATTTGACAGAAATAAACCGCTCTGATTGGCTAGGACTTCAGTGAGCTTCAAGAAGGTCTTACAAATCTGTTTAAATGTCATAATAATTGGGCAGTGACAGATGTACCAACCAATCAGGTTTTGATTCGATTAAGACCGCCTGCAGACTTCTGGAAGTCCTAGATACAGTAAGTCTCAGAAACATTACATGATGCTGTTGATCTTTACAGTTAAGTAATTTAGACTGGTTTCAAACTTCATGATTGTTTTGAGCATTTCACAATGAATGATCGAAGATTAGACTGTGTTTTTAATAAATTATTCAGACAGTTCTGGTGAGTCTCAGTCTCAGGTTGAATCTGCTTTTCCCAGTGAGGTCACAGAATCCAGCTCCAACTGGGGGGTCTCTGGATGTTCTCAGACCACCTGTGAGAGATAATCCCTCTAGTGGATCCTGGCACTGCCCTGGGGTCTCCTTCCAGAGGGATGTGCCTGGGTATCTAGTGGGATATCCAGGGGTATCCTTGTGAGATGCCCAAACCACCATAACTGGCTCATCTCATGTGAAGGACGTCTGTACTCCAAGGTTCCCACTACCGACAAACTCTTCACCCTCTCATGGGGAGTAAGTCCAGCAACCCTGCATAGAAACCTCAGTTATGCCACTTCTACCTGCAAGCCTCAGTTTTTCAGTCATTAATCGAAGCTCATGACATTGGTAAGAATAAGAACATGAACTGACAGGTAAACAGAAAGCTATGTCCAAGGATCAAGTTCCTGCTCCCCCACCACAGAGCGGTAAAATGACTGCAAAACTATTGCTGCCAATCCAGTCTGCTTATCATCTGCCACTGCCATCTGAGAGGAGGGCATGTCCACCAGGTTAAGGAGTTCCTAGAGTGTTCTTTCCACTGCTCAATGGTAGCTCCAGTACCTCACACTTCCCCACCCCTGCATCTTCGAGAACATGTTTGAAGTCACCCTAAAGTCTTTTTCCATGACCTTTCCAAACTCTTCCCATGTCTGAGTTTTCGCTTCTGCAATTGCCTTCAAAGCAGCCGGTCTTGCCCACTGATACCTCTTGGCTGAATCGGGAGAGCTCTCCAAGAGATATACCAAAATACCTCCTTCATTGGCTCTCAGTTTGCCACTGCAATGCACTCATGCTTCTGTCCAGAGCAGTGACAAAGTTGTGTTAAACTTGCTTTCATTTAGTAAATTAAGAAAACATATTTTACCAAGGGGTGCCTACAAGATTGTTAATTCACCTTTGTATTACAACTTGTGAACCTGTTGGAGTTTAAGCATGATGAACTGGAGGACCTTTGACTCAAACCAATATGTAATACAATAAGAAAGCCCAGATTACATGTAATGAACATACACAGAATTTAATCCACCATAAACTGAAAAAGGACTTCAATTATATGATTTACTGATTTTAGCAGGAGCTTTAGAGTGAAGCGTTATGTGATAAATGTTTTATTTAAACCTGTAAGCTGTACAGAAGTGACTCTGAACTGTCTGCTCTTTCTCTTTAAACCCTTGATCACAGCACTAATCCTCAGCACTGTATTTTTAACTCAGAAAGATTAAGACTGTGTGAGGTGCTTAAACCTTCTGCTCTCCATCTTCTGCTCAGTTCAGGCTGCACAGCACGAACATGCACAATGGACTAATGGGAATTTATTTTTTGGCTTTGCTCATTTGTTTTATGTAAAGTTTAATACATTTTTTGTAAAGTTTTTCTAATTAGATAGAAATCGTCTGTTTTTGTCTAATTCTGCAATAATGAACTATCCAAGACGACAATTCAAACAGCTGATAAAGAGGCGCTCCAGCCTTTTCGCCACTGTTAAACTTAACGACAGCTTCTCGCAAAGCATAGAAGAAGAGGACGTAGCGTTTCCCTTTTCACAGGACAGCTCTGTTAAGCCATGGACCTCCATGGACTGCTTGGATAATCCAGCAAACAAAGCAGAAGATTCAAAAAATAAAAGCAAAGTAAAGAAACGCAATGATGCAAATACTGCACACAGACATTCAGGCTCCATCAACTTGAATGTAGGTGGAAAGATTTTTAATCTCCCCAAAAATATGGCTGTTAAATATCCTAAATCGCGAATTGGAGCTTTGGCGATGTGTACTGACCCGGTGAAGCGCCTGACCCTCTGTGACGATTACTGCGTCATAAATAACGAATTTTTCTTCGATCGAGACCCTACCTTCTTCCACTATATCTTCCACCTGTACTACAGTAACATGTTGTGGGTGATGGAGAGCCTGTGTCCTGTTAACTTTGAGGAGGAAATCAATTTCTGGGGTTTAAACCTTAAGGACTCGCCTCGCTGCTGCCGGATACTCTATGAGGAAAAAGTAGACGAAATCAGAGACCAGCTGAAGGTCAATAAGGAACTGATGGCTGAGATTGAGCCCGCTCACAACGAGGACGGATTTAAAACCATGTTCCTGGGTGTTTTTCGCAAAGCTCTGTGGGATCTAATAGAAAATCCGTACTCATCTCTGAGTGCCAAGTTCTTTGCTGTAATGTCCACCATCTTTGTTCTCGTCTCCATTGTGGCCATGACTTTGAACACTGTGAGCGAACTGAAAGAGTATAAAATCTATGGAAGAACCTACATGGAGTACGTCGAGATCATGTCCATCCTCTTCTTCACCTTTGAATATTTTCTTCGTCTGCTGACCACCTGTAACATCAAGAACTTCCTGAAAAGTGCCCTGAACTTCGTGG
This sequence comes from Ancistrus triradiatus, assembly GCA_025084515.1. NCBI lineage: Eukaryota > Metazoa > Chordata > Actinopteri > Siluriformes > Loricariidae > Ancistrus > Ancistrus triradiatus. Next base: position 15,173 of record JAJAGP010000532.1, read on the forward strand.
ACCTGGTGGCTGTGATGCCATATTTCATACAGCTGCTGTTCGAGTTTTCCTCCGATCTGGAAGATCACAACGTTCAAGATGATCTCAAAACAATGGCTCGAGTGAGCAAAGTGAGCAAAGTGCTGAAAGTCGTCAAGCTTATGCGCATTTTTCGCATTCTTAAATTAGCGAGGCACTCAACAGGCATGCGGGCATTTGGTTTCACACTGCGCCAGTGCTTTGAGCAGGTGTGCTGCTTATTTTTATTCATTATCATGGGCATATTCACATTTTCTGCTCTGATGTACTCAGTGGAACAAGACGTGGTAGGATCACCTTTCAGCAGCATTCCGGATGCATTGTGGTGGGCAGCAGTGAGTATACACTGGGATGGAAGTAATTCTTCACTGATATTTCGTAGGATATTGTGTAACACTGAAGTTAGTACTGTGAATTAAATACAATGTCAAACAGTCAGTTTCTAAAAATGTATGGTTTGGAGGTAACTGGATGGAAACATCTTCAAGTTTATTAGTGATGATAATTTTATTCCACTGCTAGGGGCAGAGAACAGGCAGAAAGTTCACTGTATTTAAAGTATAAGATGTGTAGTGTACTGACAGACCTAAATTTAATTTAACATTTGTCCATGAAACGAATGAAAATGCTTCTATTTTGTATTTTTCTAATTTAATACAAAGTTTTTCATTACAAATCAAATAATCATTATACCAATTTGAGTGAAAAGCTGAATCTTAAAAAAACATTTTAGAATTTTATATTATTTGCTTTGTCCTCATGACCTAAACCCTACTAAACATTTATGGGAGCACTTGAAGACAAAGAGAATCAAGCATTCAGTAACATCACAAGATGTCCTTTGGAATATTCTGAACCTATGCTTGATCATCAGATGTTACACTAACTTGTGGAGTCCATGGCAGCTCAAGTGCACTCTGTCAATTCATCAAAAGTGAGAACATACCAAATACTAGTCAATTTTGATATTTTTGTATGTTGTTCAAAGACGTTTCACTGCAATTGTTTTGCTGTTTGTCATTTTAAAATGAAAAACATGTTTTAAATCTGAGAAAAATGCAAAGAGCGGCATTTCGGCCTCCACCATAGATGAAACACAGCTAATCACTGCAAAAGTGGCAAAGCAATTTACCTCTGACATGGCATTTCAGCTCTAGCATGGTAATTCATTTATCTTCTTTAATTTGTGAAAGTTATCAGATGGGAATGTATTTTTGTCTCTCCTGCAGGTGAGCATCTCCACAGTGGGTTACGGCGACGTTGTTCCAATTTCGTTCTCCGGCTGTATCGTGGCTTTCGGCTGCATTTCATTTGGGATCATTTTAAATGGAATGCCAATTTCCATCCTGTTTAATAAATTCTCTGATTATTATGCTAAACTAAAAGCACAAGAATACACACACACCAAAGTCCAGCGCAGCCTGCATCTCCGAAAACGCTTACGAACGAAATGGGAAAGCTGTTTTGACGCCCAGGATGAAATGACTGATGAATATCAATACCACAGACCTACATGAGATTAAACTGATGGAATCAACAGCTTAGATCAATCATCAGATCAGAACCTGAAATGATTTAAAACAAAAATCAACTTTACATAGAAAGTGTTTTTGCTTTAGAACAGAAATTACTCTGGTTTTAGGTAAAGAGAGGATTTGTGGAGAGTTTGTAAAGCTATACATCGGAGGGTTTACCCGATCAACTGAGTTACAGAGACATACAGAACAAGCATTCATTCATTCATTCATTTGCTTTCTTATCCACTTAATCCTAGACAGGGTCGTGGGAGAGCCGGCGGCATAGGGTGCAAGACGGGGCACCAATCCATCGTAGTTCACACACACACACACACACACACTCATACAAACACTTACTAGGGCCGCTTTCAATCAATTAACCTAAAGCATGTCTTTGGACTGCGACTAAACCCTCACGGACATGGGGAGGTCAGGCAGACTCCACACAGGTAGGACCCAGGATCTTCTCACTGTGAGGCGACAGTGCTACCCACTGAGCCACCACCAGAACAAGCAATAGAGGCTTCATAAAATAATTGGACACCCCTACTGAAGTAACATGTTAATTAATCTTTAAGTACCCAGTTTGGTTCTGAGGTGCCCAAACATCTGCACATGCCAAATCTAATCACCATCATCAGCTTCATCATGATAATGAATCAACAAAATTAATATAACTCTATAATCACGGCACTCAGTTTAGGTCAGTAATTCATGTTTCACATTAAAAAATACTCAAAATACTAAAAACCAAAATCGCATGTTAATAACAGAAATGAAAATTGTGCTGAAAGTGCTGATATGATTGTTATTTTGAGGTGATTGTTGTTCTAAAGATCTATAACATGCTGCAGTCACCATATAGGTGATTTAAGGATAAACAGACTTAATAAGCTTTAAGACTTAACACATTAAGTAGGAACTGACAAGCTTCTAATGAGCTTCGACAGTGCAGGAAATTCTACATAACGTCAGAATAAAGAAATTATGCAATAAGACACATTTAGATTCTACATCTGGTTTAGCATCCTTAAGGTTATTTACACATATTTTTATTTTAATGATCAACATTCAGTTCTTCTATATAAATCGAACCTGTTTTATTTTATTCACCAACTTTAAAGGAACATTCAGCCAGAATCTTTAATTATATCTTGTATTATTGTTGTCATGCAGAGGCACTCTACTCGCTTTACCACAGACCCAGTGTCAGGTGTTATTTTGTCCCATTCTTCCTGCAAACATGTCTTAAGGTGTGCAACAGCATGGGGTCGTCACTGTCATTTTTTGTTACAAAAGATGTCGTCATGAAGGCAGCATATGTTGCTCTAAAATTTTGACATTACCTTTCGCCATTAATGATGGCTCCAAGACCAGAGAAGACGTCGAGCCATCCAAGAAGTTGATGCCCCTTCTGGACATGGGTAACATGTGGCTTCAATTTTACACAGTAATGTTTTAAGTGGCATTTGTGAATGTGACTCCATATTACAGTGCTTGATAAAGGTTTGCCAAAGTAATCCCTTGTCCATGTGGTTCTATCAGCTATTGATGATGATGGTTCTTGATGCAGTGCTGTTTGATGGATCAGAGATCACAGGTGTTCAGATTAGGCGGTTTAGGCAGTTTACACCTTGAAACTCTTTCCGATTCCTTAAATAATTTAATGATACTATGCACTGTAGAGAGAGAAACATGGAAATCCCTTCCAATCTTCCTTTGAGGTACATTGTTTTAAATATTTCAATAATGTTCTCATGCATTTAATGACAAACTGGAGATGCTCTGCCCATCTTTGCTCCTCAATGACTTTTCATGGATACTGCTTTTGTACAAAATTATGGTTACAATCACCTGCTGACAGCACCTGTTTGAAATCACGTTGTTATTTAGTTTTTTAACCTCATTAAAAACCTCACACCTCATGGACCTCAGCAGGTTCTGTATGACTGTAAGTACACTAGGTTGCTGTCTTGTGATAATTTGTCATTCTTAAGTAATCCAAACTGCATGACTGATATTGCACCCAGTCCATGGCTAGGGTGGCAAAACTGTTAAAGGGGAAAGAGATGGGGAAGTTAACACATGGAAACAATCAAAACTCATCACCAAAACACAAATCCGGAGAACATCTACAAGCTATATACAACCAGTGACTGAAATCCAAGAAGCAGAAGTGATAATCAAGGTTGAGATGGGCGGAAATCTGTAACCAGAATCACAAGTAGAAAAGCAATAACAAAGTAAACAAACGTGAGAGCAAAACGTCATTATTCTCAATCGAGCAATCCACAGCACAGTAACTAAACAAAGTAACTAAAAAACAAAGTAACTAAAAAACTGTAAACTGTCAGTGTTTATTGGGTAATACATTTAAATTTGAGATAACTGTTATAGTACTTGCTGAATTAAACTGTAATTGGTGTAACTTTCACCTAATTTGTAGTTAATGTGAAAAATGGTTTGAATAATTACATGTATTTTTTTTCATATTTGTTCCCGGCAAACTTACATTTAAACCATTTTTATTTCTATTATAAAAGACATGATCACAAACCAGTTTTACTAATAGCTGAATCCAGACCCCAAACCATCAGTCAAAGGTAATAGTGACTAGGAAAAACTCCCTTCTATAAGTACAGGTACTTTTCAGACAACTTCTCTGTTGCAATGGTGTCTTCAGTAATGTGTGTGGATACGAGTTATTTTGTATAGGAAGAAATATTAATTAATAGGATGCTGTTAGAATAATGAGAAGCTAATTCATTGGAAAATTAATTTGTAATGTTAAACATTAATGCAGCTTTTTTATTGGTTAAAATGATAAAAAAGCATTTGAAAAGTCTTCTTATAGTCCGCTGGTGACTGAACAAAGCTAATTTTAGGAAAACTCTCCTGACCAGTGGGATCACAGGCAAATTAAATTGAATTTAATTGGATTATTTCTAAATGACAGAGAAAGAGCATGGAGATCTTTATTCTGTTTTATGTTGTCTTCTTTCTCCCTTAATCACTCTGAATCTGCAGGGTGTGCACCTGTTTCTCATTATCATGCTTGGGATAATCAGCAGGTACAAGCAGAACATCTGATGTGCAAATTTAATAGTTTCAATTTAATTGAGTCTTTACAAACAAAGGCTATTCTGTAATTCTCTCTACCTCAGATACTTGATATTCAGCTAAATTCCTAGCATTGAACGTAAGCTGCAGCTTCTGCTAACGAACAGTTCCTGATCAAACTGGTGAAGATAACGTGCAGGTTTTGAGGTGAGGAAAATAAAAAGTTACAGCTGAAGCATGACGCAGAACATTGCTCATCAGGATGTCTGACATTTTTACAGCACATCATAGTTTAGAAACCTTAGCGTTTACATCCCTTGACCCGAAGCATTACAATAAATCAGACAGCTTTTATCTAAGGCCTTGAGGAACGTTCACAGATCAGAACGTGATTTTCTGTTCTGAAGGACGGGTGTCAAATCATCAGGGGGTGATGCCAATATAAATCCCACCTGGTCCTGATAAACACACACACTGCCCAGAATTCAGCATACACTTCCAGTGTAGAAGAAACACACTATGGACATGAGAAGGTTCGTCATTCTGGTGATTCTGCTTGTTGCTGGGAATAATGAGATTGAGGGAACAGACACACGGGTGAAGCTCTGCGGTCGCGAGTTTATCAGGATGGTGGTGACCCTGTGTGGAAGTTCTCGACTGAGGCGAGATGTCAGATCTCAGAGTAGGTGGAGCTTTTCTCTTTCTTTCATTAAAAAGTAATTCTAAACTTTTAGTGTTTGCTTACATTCCAATTGTCCTTTCCTGCAGCAGATTGGTTTAGCGCTGACCCATTTACAAAGCAGACAGAACAAAAGAGCAGTGGTGAAGATCAGATGGACTACAGACCTCTAGAGAAGTCGATGGACTCTCCATCATCTACAACATTGTCCAGGATCATGGGGTCTCCAGAACCTCTGAGCTTTTTGGGTACAGCGAGAATACAGCGAGATGTCGGCCCTGCAGGAGTCTGCTGCCGATCCGGGTGCACCAAGAGTGAACTGGTTCAGTACTGCTGAGATTAAACTGCTGAACATGAACACTGTGATGGTTTCAAATCATCTTAGTTCAATTTGTTTTGTATTTAACAAAGGGCAAAACATAAAGTACTAATCCAGTACAATGTGATTATAAATTAAATGTACGTGAACATTTGAAGGTGAATTTGTATGTAGTCTTTATGAAACACTTGTGTTTGGTCTGGTTCCTTGTTTACTGTCCCACTATGATATTATTTACATTAGATAAAATATGATTCTTTTTGCCATGGGGAAGTCAAGCTAAAATATTCTAATAACCATAAATAATAATAAATAATAGCAATACATCTGCATTAATCACTTCAGTGTGTATCATGTTTATTTATAATGCTGTATTAGCATGTAGGAAATTCTTTAAAATGAATGTACACAAATCTACAAATCCTAGAAAAATAAACTATGAAATGAAAATAAGGAAAATAACACTTTTGCCACTTTCACAATGATATTATGCACTGAAACTTCAAACACTTCAAACTCTCTCTCTCTATCTCTCTCTCTCTCTCTCTCTCTCTCTCTCTCTCTCTCTAATGTATATAATAAAATAGTGCAAATAGACAATATTAAGCAGAAGAGAAAAAACACTAGATAAACAATATGTATAGGACATATACAATTAAAATATAATTAAACAAAATAGCATTGCACTAAATTACAGCACTATTAGAGGTTAATTGGAGTCTCTCTCTCTGAAAATAAGTAAAACAAGTGTCACTTTTGTGACATTCACAATGATATCATGCACTGAAACTTCAATCTCTCTCTCTCTCTCTCTCTCTCTCTCTCTCTCTCTCTCTCTCTCTCTCTCTCTCTCTCTCTGCCTCTCGCTCACTCACCCCTCCCTCAATCCTTCAGGTCTATTCTCCCTCACTGTTTTCTGCTGCTTGCTTAGATAAAACTTGTGATGTTACATCTTTATCATTACTATACACTATTACACACACACACACACACACACACACACACACACACACACACACACACACACACACACGCACGATGAATGATAAATTTCAGATGGAGCTCAGCAGAAAAGAAGTCCCACTATATGTAAGTACAAATGTACAAAGTGTGTGTATCTGTGTGTGTGTGCGTTTAATCTGCTAATCTGCATATGTTTGTTGAATATGTAAGTTTATTATGTTTGTCAGAGTATTAGTGTGCTTTGTTGATTCTTGTATACAAAATATCAACTGGGAACTGGGGACTAAAGGTAAACTTGGGGCAAAATGAGGACTAATTATAATTTAACCTGCCTAATATTGGGTCCCAGCAGCCCCACAGCACTATATTGGTTATGGAAAGTGAGTAATGTTAAATCAGCAATAAAAAAAAACTGTGCACTAAAGAGAAAATGGGGTCTAAAGCTGGGACAAAACATCATGTGGGACTTAATGGCAAAGCTGAGACTATAGAGAAAGTGAAGAGTAAATATCAGGTGGAGCATAAAGACGTAAGAACAATGAACTGAAAAGTGGGGACTAAAAACAAAGTAAGGTCTAGTAAGGTGGAGACTACAGGTGATAAGAGAACTAAGCCTAAACTGTGGACAAATGACAAAGTTAGGGAATAGATATGAAGCAGGAATTAAGACCCTATGTACCCTATGCATCTTGTGTCTGGATTTTTGCCTGATAAGAATTTAACCACGTGCATTTACACTAAATAGTTTCCAGTCAGTCAGATTGAAATCTGATTAGTATTTATTTTGTTTATCTGGATTTTTTTTTGCTGTTATCAGCATCAGTGGACATTTATATATATCTCACACACTCCAGCCAATTTAGCATAATCAATTAACTCCGCACAGAAAGGACCCAGGATGCTCCACCTGGGATTGAACCCAGGACCTTCCTGCTATGAGATGACAGTGCTGCCCAATGAGCCACCCAGAATCTGATTAGTATAATATGTAAACCAGCTCATAGCACTGGTACTGTACCCACCTGTTTTCTGTGTTGTTTACAGTTTTTGTTTACAAAAGATGGTTGCTTCATCAAACGTCACAATTTTATGTCTTTAATTTCCTTAAGATAAGAGTACGGTGCCAACTTAGGAAGTTAATTTTGGACTAAACGTTAACTGAGGACAATGTATGAAGTACAAGCACTAAAATGTACTAAAAGTAACTAAAAATGGAGTGAAAGTTATATAGGAACTACAGAGAAAATGTGACTAAGACAAAGTGGAGACTAACAAACAAAAACTTTGTTTTTAAAAACCAAAAGGGCCAAAAGATTAGCTTTAGGTTAATGAGGTTAGGGTTAACTGTAGGTGTAGGGCTAATTACCTACAGTAATATTATGTCAGTGTAGTACCCACAATGATAGAAAGACAAACTTTGTGTGTGTATGTGTGTGTGTGGGTGTCAGGGACAGGCGAGAGTGTTTGTGTTAATTCCGTCTCTAACAGAATCCGAGGAAGTGTTTGTGGTGTTAGAAGGATCAAGTGTGTTACATGTTCTACAGACCAAAATACACACACTGACCTACTTCATCACTCCAGGTAACTACACTACACAAATGACAAATGCTACACACTACACTACAAACCCTACACACAAAACTACACGCTACCGACACTAAACACCGCACTACAAACACTATACTCAACACTGCACACATTACATAGACTTCAAATACCTAAAAACACTAGAAACACTACACACTACACAAACTACAAACACACTTTGTTCGTCCCCTTTACTCTGTTCTCTACTGGTAAAGACCCCCACAGAACCAGCACAAATCAGGTTCTATTTGGGTGGTGGATCATTGTCAGCACTGCAGTGACACTGATGTGTTAGTGTGTGTGGTGCTGGTATGAGTGGATCAGACACAGCACTGCTGCTGGAGTTTTAAACCACCTCAGTGTCTCTGCTGAAAGTAGGCCACCAAACAAAAATGCCCAGCCACCAGCATCCTGTAGGCACCATCCTGTGAGCACTGATGAAGGATTAGAGGACGAAGAACACAAACTTCAGCAACAGATGAACTACTGTGTCTGACTTTACATCTACAAGGTGGAGCAATATGACAGACATTTCTAATAAAGTGGACAGTGAATGAACACAGTGTTTAAAAACTCCAGCAGCACTGCTGTGTCTGATCCAATCATACCAGCAAAACACACACTGCAGTGCTGACAATGATCCACCACCCAAATGGTACCTGGGGGTCCTGACCATTAGAGAACAGAGTAAAGGGGACTAACAAAGTATGTAGAGAAACAGATGAACTACAAAGAAGTGCATCTATATGGTAAGTGGAACTGAAGTGTAGAAGCAAGGTGGTGTACCTAATAAAGTGGCCGGGGAGTGTATGTCTGTACATGATGAGTGAATGTATGTGCGCGGGTGTGTGTTTTCAGGCCATAACTTGCAGGAGACTGTAAGTGTGAGAGCATATACGTGTGTTGGAGATGTGCTGCGGTACGTTGGGGTGTCGTTCCTGACATATAAAGAGGATGATGCACAACAAATGGCAGAATACCTGGTAACCCATAGTAACCACCTCAGCACCACTGAACATAGTGATCTGATTTGTCGATATGGTTTGAGTGACAGCAGAGCCAGAGCAGAGATGGATCAGAGAGTGGCACTTGCACTCGCAAACCTGCAGACCAACCACAACCTGCTGCACTACACACACGGTGGGCAAAAGTGTGCTTGTGTATGTGTGTATGTGTGTGTGTGTGTGCAAGAGAGAGAGAGAGACTGTGTGGTCCTGTCCTGTTCTGTTTCATGTCCAGATGACACACATGTCCGGAGATGATCATTGGTAATTACAGGTAATTACATTTGGTCACCATGGTGACCAAAGAGGAAACTCTAATTACAGTGATAAGTGTGTATTATCATGTGTGTGTGTGTGTGTGTAGAGTCTCTGCTGCATGTGTGCGTACGTTTGGGTTTTGTGCGTGTGTGCGAGTTCCTGCTCTCCCAGCCTGGTGCGCTAATGCTCATTAATTCAGCCAATCAGGAAGGAGACACGCCCCTTGATCTGGCTCAGCGGACCAATCAGCATACGTTGGTGCACCTGCTCATACAGTGAGTCTGTTGGATTTATCAATACAAATTAATCAAGACAAATTTTTCCACTTGCACATTCAACACAGGAACCAGTCCAAACAGGAACCAGTGGAACTCCATGCGCTAGCTGTATATGCATTAGTGTGAGAAATGACTAAAACAACAGAATCACAACCATGAAGTGTATTCTAATGTCACTTTTGTAGTGTAAATAATACTGACATACTTTGTGATTCTGCAGGTAATTTTATGTTTGTTGCTGTAGTGTGGTTATTTGCGTATGATGGGACATGGTTTCTTAGTGGTTAAGGTACTGGATTATGGACCAGAAGGTCCTGGGCTCAAATCCCACCTCTGCCAAGCTGAAACTGTTGGTTCCTTGACCAAGGTCCTTAACCAACAATTGCTTCAGTTGTAAGATTGTATCAGTTGCAGGGGTGTTTCTAGAGTACTTTTCATACTGGAGCACATACAGAATTTAGAGAGGCCCAGTTGCACCCCTGTGCTTGCCAATCAGTTTTAGGGGCAGATCTGCGCATAAAAAATAAGCCTGTTAAACACTGAACAGCTGAAGTGATTTAACACTAAAGTGGATGTTACACTGGCATGGATGATAAATGAAGAACAATTTAACACATAAATATTTTTTGCACTAATTTTATGATAACGTAACTTTGCTAGTTTAATGAATGCCTTTGCTTTAGTGATCTAATATGTACTTTTGGTATGTTATACGTTTATAAATGGCCAAAACATATAGCTATGAGCTCTCATTGCCTTGCCTGAAGCGTGGCTGTTAGCCACTGAAACATTTGGAAAAATGCTGCAGCATTATGAGCTTTTGGAGAGATGCTGGGGCATTATGGGAAATGCAGTGCCTGTTGTGAATTTGTATGGTGTGTCCTGTAGTTATGCTCAGCAATCCAGGATAAAATTGACTTTTTATCACCATGAGTCTGATGATGACTCTGAAGTTGCTTTGGATACGGGCGTCTTCTAAAGGACATAAATGTCAGTGTAAATGATGTTGTGTGTATGCGTTCTTGTTAGGTAACAGGATGACATTACTGGAGATGAGAAAATGTCCAGAAATCATAATTAAAATTACGTAGGAAGCTGTAGGAAGTCAAATGAAAACAGACAAACATGCTGCTGATGAATGTGAACAGATGTTTCCTTTTTTATTTGTTGCGTTCTCCCTGTATGTTTTTTAAAATATGCATTAAAATTTGCAATTTCCTTTGGTACTGGACAATTTGGTAGTGATATTGGGGCTGTTGGTACTTGAATTGGAACCTTTGGTACTTATACTGGTGCCATTGGTACTAAAAGCAATTAATAATTCATTAATTAGTTCATTTTTACCAACCAACATTGCACTTAATAATAATATACTTTATTATGCTGTGACATTATTTACATTTACATTTACAATTAATACAGTCTTACAATGCAAGCAATTGTTGCTTAAGGGCAAAGCTGAAGGATCCAACAGCGGCAGCTTAGTCCAGTACCTCAACCACTAGGCTATCACAGTTCCGTTGTTACATTATGATTTTTTCAAAAACACTCTGTTCTCTCCTTGTGGTTTCTCTCTCAGTCCCCCAAACCCTCTAGCGTCCCCTCTGGTCGGAGTGTCGCATGTGCAGATCAATTCATCTCACCTGCTGCGCTTCATTCATGCATCGGCATTGATGTCACTCTCTGTGTGTGTATGGGAGTGTGTGTCTGAATGTCAGTTACACTCAGCTGTCTCACTGCTCAGAGAGTGTGTGACTAATTCTACACTCATGAACAGGGTGAGAAACACACACACTACATACCATCTTCTGCAAACCATGTACTGAGGTTGAGTTGGTAAAGAATACTCTGGTTTTAGCTGAGAGCTGTAGATGAAGCTAGTATATCTGAAGGAGTTACAGGAAGTGTGTATTTTATTTCATTATTTAAAACATATGGCTGAAGTGCTTTAAATAGTAAATTGCTTTTTTAGTCTCTCGTTCATTCACACTGCTTAATCCAATTTAGTGTTTCGGGGTTGGAGTGTCCAGTGGTTCCTGGCAGCACAGGGCGCAAGGTGGGACCCAACCCTGGAAAGGGCGTAGGTCCACTGCAGGGCACAGACAAAGGCACTAGGACCTAAAGCATGCCTTTGGAATGTGGGAGGAAACCGGAGTACTGTAGAAAGACTAACTGGAAAGCAGACTGTCCCTGTAACACATAATAAAAATAAATGATTCAGCTTATGAAAATGTCTTGTTAGGTTGTAGCTTGGCTGTGGTAATGGCATGCTATTACTCATTTCAGCAAAGTACAATACTCAATTGGGTGCTGCCATGTGGCTCTGTAGAAAGAAGCCAGCTCCCTTGTGGGAACATTACTTGCCCTGCGGGTGGATGCCAGCTGCCTTGTGGGGGCACAACTTACCTTGTGGTGAAATGAATTCAATGGAGAGTTGCAATAATGACAGAAAGACAAACGTGTTTATGTGTGTGTGTGTGTGTGTGTGTGTGTGTGTGTGTGTGTGTGTGTGTGTGTGTTAAGATTGCATCACTGTGCAGCCATGCAGACAGCAGATTAAACCAGGACTCTTTAACATCCTCTTCAGGTCTGTGCTGAAAACATATTAAGAAATATTATAAGAATAAAATCAATTTATTGTTTTAGACCCCAAAAGACCAAAACGTAGTCATTTTAGTGTTTGTACCATCATCTTGTATGTTAGACTGAATAATGCTACTGCCTTAAATATAAATATAAATAAATTAAAGTAGAACAATACAATTACAGAATGTGTAAATGAGGTTATGGAGACATATTTGGAGAAATATTGTTTTATTAATGTAAGAAAAACAATATACAGTGTTTTGGATTAATATTCAATACTTAACATTCACTTCGAGATCGAACTCAGTGTTTGTATACAGCACCAATCCTTGTGTGTGTGTTTGTGTGTGTGTGTGTGTGTGTGTGTGTGTGTTCTCTCTCTGTAATATAGATGATCTACAGTCATGTGAATCTCCACACACTGTGAGTGCTACATTCCAGTATAATTTGGATTGTATTGGCCTTAGTGTAAAGATAAATATCTGTACACTTCCTTCATCTGTATATATACAACATGACCAAAAGTATGCAGACTCTCTTTTTAAATGTTTTATTACTTAAGTACTTTGTCATGCTGGGTGAAGGCAAGGAGACTGAGGCAGAAGTAGATGCAAGTAGGATAGGTTTATTAACGAATTAGTAACGAGTGATATACATAAGCACCTGAGTGCCAGAGGAAACAGTGTCGGAGACTCTTACAGCATCATCTTAATATTACTACAACACATGAATTCAGAATCAGATATTGAGATGCTTGGTGTTCGCAAATTTTTGGCCATGTATAGAATGTGTTGAAAATTACAGCATTATTTTGCTCTTTGTGGTCAGGATTCTAACAGCAGCTGCAGTGAGGCTGAGGATGAAGAGCTTTTACTGTCCATCAGCTCAGGTAAAATAGTCAACACTCAATATATGTATATAAGCTTATATAATATATATAAATCAGTTATGAATGAAGGGGGAAATACAAGTTTACAAGTTTTCAGTGTAGTATATTTTACTTTTTTAACAGATGTATCAGAAAACGAGAGGAATGTCACTCTGTGCTCTGCTGCTGCTGAGTTTAATGAGAGTGGTCACGCTGAGGAAGAGGTACTATCAGTTATTTCTGAATTTGGTTGGAATTAATTGAATTGGTCACAATGTGCTTTAATTTTGTTTACACAGACACCCCTGGTCTGCATAACTCGGGAACCTCTGGTGAGGATCTTCTCACTCACTCACTCAATCACTCAATCACTCACTTTCTTATCCGCTTGACCCTGGGAATGGTCACCTACAGAGCCGGCAGCATAGGGCACAAGACATATCGTAGGGCACATACACTCACGCACTCATACACACAATAGGGCTACTTTAGAGACAGCAATTAGCCTAAAATGCATGTCTTTGGACTGTGGGAAGAAACCGGAGTACCCAGAGTAAACCCACACAGACAGGACATACAGACTCCACACAGAAATGACCCAGAACGCTCTACCTGGGATTAAACCCAGGACCTTCTTGTTGTGAGTTGACAGTGCTACCCAATGAGTCACCGTGCCGCCCTGGTGAGGAACTTAGACACTAAACTTAGACTTAGAGACTCGAAGACATATATACAAGCCCTTTAACCAGCCCAGCATTTATCCTGCTTGTGGCAAGGTGAGGTTTGAGTTGCCTTTCGACTTTTGAATTGGTGAATTGGTGCATTGGTGAATCGTTTCCCAGGTCTGGCATATAGTAGATTGGGAGGGTTGGGCCCCCGAGAAGTACTGAAAGTATCCAGCACCCAATAGACTGAGGGTCTGATGGCTGAAAGACCAGGCATTGTGCATAAGTGTTCTTAAGGTCCCCAGCATGTGACGCAGGCCAGGAGTGCTCCCATCACACAAGAGTAACTCTGAATATTACAGTAGGTGATTTATTAATAATCTGCTGTATGAAAAGATAACTGTGATTTTTTTCCCCAAAGCAGCTCTGTCCTATAACACTTCTGAGCGTGAATGAAGGCACAGAAGAGGAAAAAAGCTTCACCCCCCCACCCAATACACCGAGGGAAGAGTGTATAGCGAGTCCCACAAACATCATGCAGAAGGTTAATCTGCTCTCAGAGCTAGTACCTTACACCATGTTACTAATATCCTTTCACAGCAAGCTTGAGAACAGCAGTAAAAATGTGGGGGTTTTTTGACAGTTTTGTGTATTTGTCTTACTAAATATGTAAATATATTCATTCCCTATAAAAAGGCCCTCAAAGGCTACTTTTGGGTGATGTACCTTTTGGTCAGAGATTGTTGACTGCTAGACATGCCCCTATGATACACTTGAAGACACTTTGCCCAGTTGACAGACTTTGAGAGGGGGAACATCATTGGACTAAGAGAAGCAGCATGGTCATTTTGAACAATTGGACTGTGGTGGCCTAGCGGTTAAGGTACTGGACTCTGGACCAGAAGGTCCAGGGTTCAAATCCCACATCTGCCAAGCTGCCACTGTTGGGTCCTTGAGCAAGACCCTTAACCCACAATTGCTTGAATTGTATGACTCTATCAATTGTAAGTCGCTCTGGATAAGGGCGTCTGCTAAATGCTGTAAATGTAAATGTAAATGTAAACAATTGCCTGCCATCTGGACCTTTCTGACCTAGCTGTTAGGAGGTGTTGGGAGCAGTGGTTCAGTATGGGCACAAGGGAAAATCCACCCTGTAGAAGGCATTATATGCATTAATGGAGTTTTATTGTACAGGTGCTCCCTGATTTATGATGGGGATATGAGTAATGGAGTAATGGATTGAAAGTGAAAAGTAAAAGCAGTTACTTTATGGGTGAACTTTGGGCGCTAGCATAGCTGCTAATACTAACTGCAGCTTGTGTTCTGGAGCATTGAGTTCCTGTTTCCCTTTCAGTTGGCAGTCAATACAACCCTTTTAGAACTCATGGAGACTTATTTGCACTAAAAATACAGTACTGTAGATGCAAAGATAAAGGAAAACACAATGAAAATATTCTATCATTTTCACTGAGAAGTAACGGAGATTCACTGAGTACCAGCTATTATGAAAATGAAAAACAGAATCACTGTGTACTGAATCTTAAATCTTGAATCACGAATCATGAATTGAGTTTCGGCTGAAACAAGTCACGTGGCTCGATTCATACAAGTTTAAGCAAGTGGACCGAGTACCGAGCAAACAACGAGAACCGAGACAAATTTTTCTAGTCAAAATGCAATGGGTGGTCAAGATGGGTGGATCCCTTTTTGAGTCTTGGTCCTCCCAAGGTTTCTCCTTATAACGTTAAGAGAGTTTTTCTTGCCCCTGTCGCCCTAAGCTTTCTCAATTTGGGATTGGCCTTAGATAATAGAAGATGATAGAAAAACTGTAAAGCTGCTTTGAGACAATGTTCCATTTTAAAATAGAAATAAATCTAATTTTGACTTTGTGTCTACCCATGATAAGAAGGGATGAAATCTAAAAAAGTAAATATTAAAATTGCACAGACATGCTCAGCTTTTATCATGCATTCATGTCTGTTTTCTTCAGGTCCCACTGAAAGCAACAACTCTCTCCATGCTGCTCTGTAAGTGAGCAAGTCATATCATTCTGTTTTTATCGTCTTACTTTCCAGCAGTAGCAGGTTGTGTGTTGTTTGTTGTACAGGAGTCTTTTGGGCAGTTAATGAGATACACTTTACCCTAAAGTTGTAGTATGTATAACAATATGTGACTATGAATAATACAATTGTGTCAGATTTAATTACTACTCCACTATTTGGTCTGTGGAATTCTAAAAAAACTAAATTACTTGACACACCGTGACATTAATCTGTCAGGTTACATGTTAGTCTGTTTTTATCTAAAGCCTGAAATACAATCTGTACTGAATTTATTTTCTCAGGTTCATCGAGTCGCAGCTCTCCAGCTCTGTTCGTAAGCAGCCACAACAACTCCAGTGCACACAGGTACGTGTGTACCTTGTCTTGCTATACTTATGAGGACCAAATGTATATGAGGACCAAATGTATATGAGGACCTTTTATTTGAAAAACCAAAAGAGCCAAAAGACTTGCTTTAGGTTACTGAGGTTAAGGTTGGGGTTAGGTGTAGCATTAATTAGCTGTGGTAGTCCTTCATTGTCATTCATGTCAATGCAAAGTCCTCACAAGGATAGCAAGACAAAAAAGTGCGTGTGTTTGTGTGAGCCAAATGCTTTCTGAACCTCACATAAGTGTTTTGAATGTGAACTGTGCGTGTGTAGAAGGAGAAGTAACAGTGAAGGCTGTGGGCATGATCTGGCCTTAAGGAAATCGTGGTCCCTGATTGGCCAGTCTCCGTGCGAGATCACATGTGAGAGTCTCTCATCTATCTTTGTAATCCAGTGCTCTGAAATATCGATTGACATTCATGGCACATGCGTGTGTGCGTCACCTGTGTTACTCCCAGCTGCTGCACCGCTGGATTACTCAGCCGAGTCATGGAGCGTCATTGTGGACTCCGAATTCTCCAAGAGCCTCGACCGACAGATGGTGAAGAGACAGGAAGTAATTTACGGTTCGTTACTAGAGCAACGCAATACACCTAATTATCTGACGTGTGGTAGCATTTATTTGTCTGAAGTGCCTGTCAATCATTCTGAAGGTAAATTATTGATGCCTTTATAATTATGTTCCAGTCTCTGATTGGTTAATTGGCTTTGTTTTTTTTTTCAGAGCTGATGCAGACGGAGTTTCATCATGTACAAACTTTGGCAGTCATGATTGATGTTTTGAGGCGGGGTTTGTTGGAGGAGGTGCAGCTGGAGCAGGATGTGATTGGTCAGATTTTTCCAGGTTTGGACGACCTCAGAAGTCTACACAGGATGTTCCTGAGAACCATGGAGAGCAGACGACAGGCCTCCACACAGCCCAGCAACAACCGGAACTACATTATCCAACAGATTGGGGACATCCTGCTACAGCAGGTGTGTGGGTGTGTGTGACAAAAGAGTAGTGTCAGTGCTTTTAAAAAAAGGAAATCTCTGAATTTGATAAACTTTTGATTGATGAACGTGTCTTTGCATAGTTCTCAGGTTCTTGTGCGGTCCAGATGACGGTGCTGTATGGCGATTTCTGCAGCAAACACTCTGAAGCTCTGAAGGTTTATAAACAGCTGCAGCAGAGCAACAGAAAACTACAGATGTTCCTCAGAGTAAGAAACACATACATTGTATATGATATACATCATATATGATAACTGTGGTCACTAAGCAGTTAGGTTACTGGACCAGAAAGTCCAGGGTTCAAATCCCAACTCTGCCAATCTGGCACTCTTGGTCCTTTAGCAAGGCCCATAATTCACAATGGCTCTGAATAAGAGCGTCTGCTTCATTACTAAATCTAAACTTTGATGGTGTTTTGAGTGGAATCCAACACACAGCAGTGCTGCTGGAGTTTTTAAATTTAACACTGTGTTCACTCACCCAACACACTGTTTGTAGATGTAAAGTCATAGCTCATCTGTTGTTGCACAGTTTGTGTTAGTCATCCTCTAATCCTTCTCAGTGGCTCACAGGACGCTGCCTATTGGCTTTTGCACTATTTTCAGTCCAGCAGTGATTCTGAGGTGTTTAAAAAAAACTCCAGCAGCACTACTGTGTCTGATCCACTCGTACAAGCACCCACACCACCTAACACACCACCTCCACATCAGTGTCACTGCAGTGCTGAGAATGATCCACCACCCAAAAAGCACCTGATCTGTGGGGGTCCTGACCATTAGAGAATAGAGTAAAGGGGACTAACAAAGTATGTAGAGAAACAGATGGACTACAGTCTGTAATTGTAGAACTACAAAGTGCTTCTATATGGTAAGCGGAACTGAAAAAATGGACAATGAATATAGAAACAAGGAAGTGTACCTAATAAAGTGATCTGAGAGTTGGTGATGTTGAAAGTTGGTGATAAATAGGACATTGTATATGCTATGATCAGGGGCAATTCTAGGATCAGAGCTTTTTTGATTGAGACCAAGCATCCCCCTTTTTTTAAGCAAAAACTTTTTAAAGTGGATCATAGAATTTGAGAGGCAAGGGGGGAATTTTGTATTTTTGTTGTTAAAATATTGTGTTTAAACCATATACCCTTTCCCAACAGACTCTACAACGAGTCACCCTACAGCTGAGGCACATCAGACCTCTTGTTGCTGGCTGACAGAACTGGCCCTAGATCTTACTTTATAATGCATATGAAATTACACACACACACACACACACACACACACACACACACACACACACACACACACACACACACACACACACACACACATACACATACACATACATTTATATTTATATATTATTATACATATTATATTATACATATTATCTATTTGTCTGTCTGTCTGTCTGTCTGTCTGTCTGTCTGTCTATCCGTCCGTCCATCCATGGGTTTAACTTTGTTTCAGCTTATCAGAGGAAAACTTCAGTTAGAAAAAACACCAAAAAACGACCTTTTACTCTTATTTTTGAGCTGCTAGGACTCAAGTTAGGGGTGCCTGAAAATGTTCTACACACACCTATGGTTATGATATATGTGGTGGTTGGTGACAAATCTGATGGTGTGTCTGTTGGTGATAAATGCAATGTGATTTTTTTTTAAATTATTTCTACAGCAGCAGAGCAGTAACTCAGTTATTAAACGCCGAGAAATCCCAGAATTCCTGCTCCTGATCACACAGAGGATCACCAAATACCCCGTCCTGCTGGAGAGACTGCTGCAGCACACACACGGTACAGCACACACCTGTTATACTTCAGAATATTTTATAGTACAGCGCCGATGTTGTGCGTTCCAGTCATTCTGCCTCCGCACATCTTGCAGGGGGCGGGGCAGAGCACGATGACATCACAGCAGCGCTGGAGGGCATGAGGTGTGTGTTGTCCGGTGTTGACTCGCATGTGGAGAAATTCCAGCGCGCTAAGAAACTTGATGATATTATCAGTCGCCTGGACAACAAGAGCTTCACTCGTCTGAAGAGTGGCGAGATCTACAGCAAACACACACTGATACACACCGCACACACACTCACACACTGCAGCAATGTCACCTGCAGGACCACATCAGGCAGGCTGAGAGGTATTACTGATTTCAGGACTGACAGCCACTCAGTGTGTGCTTGTGTTGTATCTTACCTCTGTTTATTTTCTGCAGATGTTCTTGCCCTCATGCTCTCTGATGTTCTGGTGTTCCTTCAGGAGAAAGAGCAGAAGTTCACGTTCGCTGCTCTGGTACACACACACACACACACACACACACACACACACACACACACACACACACACACAGACCATGTCTCACTATCTTTGTGGGGACCGACAATTGACATAATGATTACTGTAGCTAATTAATCTTACACCTACCCCTCCCTCTAACCCTTAACCTGAGTAATCTAAAGCAAATATTTTGACTCTTGGTTTTTCAAAAGAAAGTTGCAGTTTCTGTTAAAATCTTAGTAGTGCTTGTGGGGACCTGCAAGATGTCCCTATCATGCCAAAAATGCCACATCTTTCTATTCTTGTTCCCATATTTAGTTCCCACTTTTAGTTTCTATATTTAGTTCCCACAAGGTTACATCAGCATCAATGGCTATTCCAGAGAGGAGAAAGGCTACATCGATACTAGTCAGGCACAGACAAACTGGGTCAATTTAGAGCTACCAGTTAACCTAACACAGGTCTTTGGAATGTGGGAGGAAACCAGAGTACCCGGTGTCTAAGGTCTGGATTGATCTGGAAATCTCTAGCTGTGTGGCAACCGCACTAACCACTTGCACTACAGTTCTGCCCCTATATGCCACTAATATAGAGTAAATAATAAAGGTAGAAGTAACTGAGTAAACAACATAAAACATACTTAGCACAGTACCAACGTATTTATAATTTATTACTGTATACCACCCATTTGACAAGAAACAAGAGAATTTCAGCCACTCCTCTGTGTGTGTGCGTTTGTGCGTTTGTGCAGGAGCATAAGCCAGCAGTCGTCCCACTGCATGGATTGATCCTGAGAGAGATAGCCAATCAGGATCGTGGATTGTTTTTGATCAGCAGTGATGTAGCAGAGCCAGAGATGTACGAGATACACACACACACTCGGGAGGAGAGAGAGCGCTGGATCACACTGCTGCAGCACAGCACACACAGGTACAACACTACCACTATGCAATTACTTACAAAACTCCGCCCCCCAATAAACAACGGAAAACTTCCCCCTCTAAAGTATCCCTGTGTCTGTGTCAGGTCCCAACTTGTGCCCTGTGCTGCCAGTTACACCCAGATCCCCGGCAATCCTAAACTGGATGAAGTGGGTATGAAAATGAGTGAAGAGCTTGATGTTGTTGTACTTCTGTTTGTTTCAGTCTTCCAGAAAATGACCTGAAGAATAACAAGGAACTGAAGGACATACACACACTGCAAGGTAAACATTCATGCATTCCTTTTCTTATCCGCTTAATCCTGATCAGAGTCGCTGGTGCTTAGCGTAGGGTGCAAGGCAGGAACAACCCTAGACAGGGCACCTATCCATCGTAAGGTACACACACTCATACAATAGGGGCACTTTAGTGACACCAGTTAGCCTAACACGCATGGCTTCGGACTGTGGGAGGAAACCAGAGTACCCGGAGAAAACCCACACGGACACGGGAGGACATGTAAACTCCACACAGAAAGGACAGATTGCTCCACCTGGGTTCGTACCCAGGATCTTCTTGCTGTGAGGTGACAGTGCTATCCACCGTGCCGCCCTTAAACAGTCATTCATTAGTTAATTAATTAATTGATTAATCGAATAATTAATTAATTATTTAATATTCCAGCACTCAGTACATTTATTTATCAGTGTCCATTCATCATTATTTCTATCCGTCAGAATGTGTATGGCACTGATCATCACATGATGTGACTGATTATTATAAGCTTTTCCTACCTGATCTAACTGGGCTAAGGTGCTGTTGGTTAGAGACGGACTAAACTATTATGTATTATAGGTACTCCGCGATTTACAATGGGGATATGTTCTGACAAATCTATTGTAAGTTGAATTTATCATAAATCAAGAAGTTTAATATACATGTTGTATATATCATAGAGCAGCCTATATTAAACACGTTTAAAACACGATCGCGACCACGAATTTTCCTCACTACATTTCCCAGCGCTCATCATGACTCTCTGCGTCACGTACTGACGAATGCTGGAGAGTATCGTAGTGTGCAGTGTACCTTAAACATCCTTAAAACACTTACATTAAACTATAGTTTGGCAAAGTTATTAACATAAGCTTATTTTATAATAAAGTATTTTTGAGGCTCACTACGTCACTCACTGCTGACTTCCTCATATGAGTGTGGTAGAGTACTGCGTACACCTCTTATCACTTGCCCGGCAAAATTCAGAATACGGAGTACTGTTTCTGCTGAATGTGTGTTTAAGTTTGTTATCGGATTCCCATCGTAAAATGAGAATATCGTAAGTCGGGCCATTGTAAAATGTGGTAGCTCATATAAATACATTTTTATGTTCAACTTAAAATATTACAGATCTTTATTTTTTTCTTCTAACATGACATTTTCTTTGCTGAATTTGCTTTAGGTTACTGAGGTTATAGCTAGGTGTAGTATTAACTAGCTACAGTAATCATTACGTAATTATAAAGTCTGATAGAACAAAAGTCTTGTGTGTGTGTGTGTGTGTGTGTGTGTGTGTGTGTGTAGAGGCTCTGTTCTCTTTAGATCTGCAGGTGTGTGCTGTTCTAGAGAAAAGTCTGCGAGTGTGTGTTGGGTCTTTTAGTCATCGTCACCTGCTTGTACAACCACACACACACGCAGCTTATGGAGCTATGCTACTGAAAGCTTCGCAGACCGAAGGTACACACACACACACACACACACACACACGAACAATTAATATTAGGAACCATACTGTCTCACTCTCACTCTCTCCGTCCCTCTGTTTCTGTCTTTCTGACTCTCAGTAATTAATTTGTTGGTCTCTGTGATGCCTTTGATCTTCAGTAATCAGAACATTATTCAGTACGGTAAGTGATCAGAAATATTAAACATGTATGCATAATTATTGTTATTGAAATTATATTCAGGGGCATCTCTAGAGATTGATGAATAGGGGAGCTAAGTTTAGATTAGGGAGGTCTAGAGGTAATTCCCCTATGATATTTTACATAAAATAAGACAATAAGAGAAAATTAATAAGAAAAGATATAGGCAATTAAAACAAATAATGCATGTTTATTTGGGGGGGCTAGATAACAGTTTGGGGGGGCTATATAACAGTTTGGGGGGGCTATAGCTCCCATAAAACAGGTCTAATGATGTTCATGATTCTATGTTCTGACAGAAGATTATTTGGTCTAATGTGAACTGCACTTTATAGATGATAAAAGTGTCTGGATGGATGATAGGTGGAGGGATGGATGAATGAATGATTAATAACAAGTATGCACATTTTTTTGTCTCTCAGTTGAAGTACTGAGCAAGAAAAGTCTAAAAAGGAAGGAACCTGTTACACTGAAGATAATAAAGGTATTACTGTAATAATAATATGGAATAATAATACTATGCCTAATACGCTAGTCCACAGCAATGACACAGGATTGAGTCCCTTTAGTCCCTATGGCCAGGATTGCACAAACATCTGGCTGTATCCGAGGGAGGGGAGGCTGGTTGGGGGATAATCCCCCTGCACTGCAATAGCAATTCTGACTGGCCATGATTTAGACTGGTGTTCCATCCAGGCATGCTTATCCAGGCCTGTGCTCTCCAGGGATAGGAGCTGGAGCTCCCGTGACCCTGGCCATGAAAACCAGGCTGAAAATGTCAAAAACAAAAGTCTGTTAGTTGTTACCTGTTTGTAATGCATCACAACTTTATCTTTTGTGTGTGTGGTTTACTGTAGGTGGTGGAGTGTATGCACGGTTAACTCAGATCCTTTACAGCCTGCTGGTAAATCTGTGTTAATCCTTACCGTGTCAGTGTGTTCAAATATATTTAAAATATGTATAATTGTGTACTTGTGTCAAATCCATTAAAATGTGTCAATGTACCAGGCTGCAGTCGTCATGCAGGACAGCATGTATGAGCTTCAGAAACTCCGCCTGCTGGAGGAGGAGCCTTTGCCTCCTGGTACTGACACTGAGAGCAAGGTGGGTGTGGACTAATGCAAAGGAAAATGTGTGTGTATTTAACAAAGAGGAAAAAGTTGGAAATTAAGAATTGCTAAGCAAGGAGGGCGGTGGCTGTGCTCCGTACAGGTTGACGGAGATGTACTGAGCATGTGCAGTACAGACCTGGAGCTTAGAGAGAGGAAGCACACTGAAGAACTGGACAGGATGAAGATGGAGAGGGAGGAGCTGGAGGCAGAGCTAGAGCAATGGGTGGAACAAATTGAGACCCTGAGAGAAGAGGAGGCAGAGCTGGAAAGAGAGCGACGATGGGTCCAGCAGGAGGAGAGACGGATGAGAAAGGAGAGAGAGAGGTTAGAGAGGAAGCTCTGCCTCTCCCGACAGAACTCCACCAATCACCAGCGGCGACTGTCCTTCCTAATCCCAGTGGATAAATGAGTTACGCTCTAACACCACACTTCAGCTACACTTTTAGCTGCACCCTTAAACTATGCCCTTATCCAGAACGATTTACAAGTGGTACAGTCTTACAATCCACGCAAATTTGGGATAAGGGCCTTGTGTTTTGGTCCGTAGTCCAGTATCTGAACCACTAACCACCACAATCCTTTGCATAATGTAGTTTAACATAGAATAGTGTTGTTTAAAGTAGTATAGCATAGTCTAATGTAGTGCCATGTACTGTAGTAGAGTTTAATCTATTGTAATCTAGTGTAATCATAGTGTAGTACAGAGAGCCCCCGATTTACGATGGGGATATGTTCTGACAAATCCATCGTTGGCTGAATTTATCATAGATTGAGCAGTTTAATATATGCTGTATATATCATAGAGCAGCCTATATTAAACAAGGTTAAACACGTTCACGACCATGGCTTTTCTTCACTACATTTCCCAGCGCGCATTGTTACGATTCGCCATCTTAAAAACAGGCGAATCGTGAAAATAAAAATCTAAAGGTTTTTTAGGACCGAATTGCAGTTAGGTCCAGATGGAAATGGTGAACCAAAATATAAATAAATAAAAACAATAAAAGGAAAAAAAGCAGTGGCTGAGGATTGAACCCTGGCTGCATGCGTCGGTTACAGCTGTGTAACCCAAATGCGCCACTTAACCACTGAGGAGACGGAAACAGAAGCCTAACTTAAGGAAATGCTGTAAGCACCCAGAGGTCCTCAGCTGAGATACGCTTACTGCGACAACGACATAAACGGGTCCACGTCTGCGCAGAGCGACAGGTCCTATACCGCGTACTTCCATACTGAAGAGTATGCAAAAACAATATCCTAGAGGGGTAGCGTGTCCGAATACATAGTATTCACTAAACAGTCCCCGGATGACATACTCCATTGTCAGCCATTTTTAAGTATGCAAACAAAGCACACTGTCTTATCCCATGATTCAACTGGAGCAGCAGAGGCATTCGAAGCTGAGGAAGAAAAATGGTGGGCAGGGACAGTGTAAATAAGATAAATAACAATTATAAATTATATGGTTATGCACAACTTTTTTCCGGTGGTGGTGTGACATCATGCGTCACATGACATTGGTAAGATGGTGGGCTTAGTGCGTCCACGGTTCTGTGCATACTGCACACTTGCATACTGAAAGAGCAAACTGCTTTAACGGTCGAGCAGTGCGTACTTGATCCAATTCAGTATGTATTGTTTAAGTATGGTATTTCAGATGCAGCCTGGCAGAGTACGTATCGCTTACCTAGGAAAATTCAAAATTCAGATCGCGGTTTGTGCTGAATGAGTGTTTATGTTTATTATCGAATTCCCAACATAAAGTTGAAATGTCGTAAGTCGGGCCATCGTAAAAAGCTGAGTATCTGCAAACTGTAATGTAGTTTAATGTAGTATAGAGCAGTGTACTATAGGGCAGTTTATTGTTGTATAATGTTGTCTAATGTAGTACCGCGTACTCTGGTGTAGTGTAATTTAAAGCAGGATATTGTAGTTTATTGCAGTATTGTGTAACATACAATATTGTATTGTGTATTTTACTGTACAATATCATGCTCTAGTGTGGTGTTTATCATTCTTTAATGTGTCCAATTTTAATGCAGTGTAGTGTATCTTATTGTCCTGTATTGTATTGACTGTATCTTATTGTACTGTGTTGTGTTGTAGTGCAGTGTATAGTGTACCGAAGTGTAGTGTTCTGTATTTTATTGTATTGTACTGTTTCTTATTGCACTGTGCTGCAGTCTATTTTATTGTACTGTATTGTTCTGCATTTTATTTTAACAGCTCACTGTTTATCCTCTGCCATGTGCTAAACCCACAGGAAACGTCATTTCTATTTATGAAAGTTCCTCACTCTTTTTTTTGCACTCTTTAAGTGATTATATAAATAACACATCATCAAAAGCAAACATGTTCTAACTGGGTTTGGACTAGATGTTTTTTATATTTATTTCCTGATTTAAGGTTAACAGCTCTGCGTCATGTTCCAACTCACAACCAGATGGCTTGGGAATGCCCACACCTGTATAAAGTTGTGTGGTGTTATTTTGTGAGTGAGGTTGAACACTGGCCTGCGTGCTCATGCCAAGGCGACGTGAAATATCGAATGAGTTTGAAAGAGGCGTGATAGTGAAACACCCAAAGTTGTGCATTCCTCAATCCACAGTGTCACGTGTGTACCGGGAAAACATCATAGAAGTCATTACCATCCACAGTGGACAACGCAGTGGCTGCCCACAAGTGCTTAATAATCGTGACTGGTGAGGTCTGGCTAGAATTGTTATTGGTGAACAGACAACTGGCAACATGGCGTGGTCTGATGAGTCACAGTACCAATTGTTTTGGGCTGATGTTAGCCATTTACCCCAGATGTCATCAAGGCACTGTGCAGGCTGGTGGTGGTTCCACACTGGTGTGGGGTTTGTTCTCATGGCATGGAGTGAGTCCACCGTTACTGCGTTGATACGTAGCTTAGTGACCATTTGCAGTCCATCATGGACTTCGTGTACCCCCCAGTGAAGGGATATTCCTGCAGGATAATACTTGGTGCCATCAGGCCCAAGTTGTCCAGAATTGGTTCAAGGAGCATTCTGAGTTCTGTTTAACAGTGTAATCTGAACATTCACCCAACATGAGCCCAGTCAAGCATTGGTGTGTGGTGGAGAGGTCCATTTGCACCTGCACCTACAAATACCATGGAGCTGTGGGTGGCTATTCTCATGGCATGGCTAGACATCCTTTCAGACGTCTTCTGTCTTTTGTTTGTAAACCCTTTAGAATTTTCTATATTTCTGCATAAATGTGACCTAAAACATCAGCAGATTTTCACACAAGTCCTAAAAGTAGATAAAGAGAACCTAGTTAAACAAATGAGACAAAAATATTATACTTGGTCATTTATTTATTGAGGAAAATGATCCAATATTACATATTAGTGAGTGTGAAGTATGTGAACCTCTATAATTAGCAGTTAATTTGAAGGTGAAATTAGAGTCAGGTGTTTTCAATCAATGGGATGACAATCAGGTGTGAGTGGGCTCCGTTTTATTTAAAGAACAGGGATCTATCAAAGTCTGCTCTTCACAACATGTTTGTGGAAGTGTATCATGGCACAAATAAAGGAGATTTCTGAGGACCTCAGAAAAAGAGTTGTTGATGCTCAACAGGCTGGAAAAGGTTACAAAACCATCTCTAAAGAGTTTGGACTCCACCAATCCACAGTCAGACAGATTGTGTACAAATAGAGGAAATTCAAGACCATTGTTACCCTCCCCAGGAGTGGACGACCAACAAAGATCACTCCAAGAGCAAGGCCTGTAATAGTTGGCGAGGTCACAAAGGATCCCGAGGTAACTTCTAAGCAACTGAAGGCCTCTCTCCACATTGGCTTAATGTTTATGGTTCATGTGTTCCACCATCAGAAGAACACTGAACAACAATGGTGTGCATGGCAGGGTTGCAAGGAGAAAGCCACTGCTCTCCAAAAAGAACATTGCTGCTTGTCTGCAGTTTGCTAAAGATCACGTGGACAAGCCAGAAGGCTATTGGAAGAAGGTTTTGTTGTTTGGATGAGACTAAAATATAATTTTTTGGTTTAAAAGAAAAATGTTATGTTTGGAGAAAGGAAAACACTGCATTCCAGCATAAGAACCTTATCCCATCTGTGAAACATGGTGGTGGTAGTATCATGTTTTGGGCCTGTTATGCTGCATCTGGGCCAGGACAGCTTGCCGTCATTGATGGACCAATGAATTCCGTATTATATCAGAGAATTCTAAAGGAAAATGTCAGGACATCTGTCCATGAACTGAATCTCAAGAGACGGTGGGTCATGCAGCAAGACAACGATCCTAAGCACACAAGCTGTTCTACCAAACAATGATTAAAGAAGAATAAAGTTAATGTTTTGGAATGGCCAAGTCAAAGTCCTGACCTTAATCCAATCGAAATGTTGTGGAAGGACCTGAAGCGAGCAGTTAATGTTAGGAAACCCACCAACAGCCCAGAGTTGAAGCTGTTTTGTACGAAGGAAGGGGCTCACATTCCTCCAAGCCGGTGTGCAGGACTGATCAACAACAATGCTGCTCATGGGAGTCACACCAGATACTGAAAGCAAATGTTGTGAGAAAATCTGATGATGTTTTAGGTCATATTTATGCAGAAATATAGAAAATTCTAAAGGGTTTGCAATCTAATACGTGATACTAATTCTTGTTCCATGACTTTTGGCACATCAGTGATGACCCAACAGTGGCGCTTGGCAGTGCTGGGGCTTGAACTCCTGACCTTCTGGTCTTTACTGTTGAGCCTATTCAGAAACATAATTTTGAAATTGAATCATTATGATATCTGAATGAATACGATATCAAACTTAGCCGCTGAATTTGTCTGTACAGGGTTGGTTTTGTTTATATAGAGTCTCCCAACATTATAATTTACACACGAACACACAAAATTCACACAAACAAGTGAATTAAATTGTGTTCTTCAGGGTTAGGCGCCAAAGTCTCCAAGACCCTGAGCAGTAAAAAGCGGGGTTTTTAAAAAATCTCCAATAATGTGCACTTACGTGGGAAAGTGGGATCCCAACGAATTCAGCCTGCTCGATATAATGAGTGCTGAAAAATGATAACTGGAGTCTGATATTTGGATGCTCATCATCTATACTATAATTAATTGGTATTGGTGCGCACGCGGAAATGAAAAGGCGACGCTATTTCCGGTGTGAGTGGTGAGGTGGGTGAGAGGAGGAAGGTGAGGGGTCTGTCTCTGTACCGGTGAGCGTGAGCGCGCGCCTTCATCATGGTGAAGATCAGCTGTAAAACTGTAACCGGACACAAACCGGAGGGCAGCGAGGAGAATCCGCACATCTACACCCAGCCTCAGCACCATGTGAGCTTCATCACCATCATCATCATTTATATGATCGTTGTCTTATTTGATTCTCAATCGTTTCGTGTGTTTATCATCGCGCGCGTGCTGGATGAGGAGAGGCGCGTGCACGGTTCAAGCTTGTAACGTTGGATCACTGTTGTTGATTTTATATTATATTATATGATATGATATGATATATATTATACTATATTATAAATGTGTTTAGTATACAGGCTATCTGTTATGACTGAACATGAATAACGCTGTTAACAGAATTACACATCATTATTTATTACGGTTTTTAGTTAGACGATAATGGTGGATGTTATGAAGATAAATTCCTCTTTAGTTTTAAATCAGTGACTATTAAAATACAGAAATATCCTCCAATTCAATGACGTAATGTCCCCGATGTCCGCAGTGACGTTTCCAGATCTGATTGGTGCGCTCATTCCTTTCAGAGTGTTCGTTAGAATAAAGACAAAAACAGAGAATATTAAGTTAATTATTAATGCTTTAATACAGCTGATTAAATAATATGGAGATGAGTTACAAGCAGGGTGGTTTACAGTCCTACAGAAATATTTCAGTAAATAAATGAAACGATTGCAGTGATGACCTGGAGGGATTTTTCTTGTTGACGTTCAGTGTAAAACAGAAGAATAAGCTTTGGCTTTTTCAAATCTGTGGAAAAATTATGCAATGGCTCTTTTTGTTTATTTTATTTTATTTTGAAAGGGCTCTTGCGCTTTGAGCCTCTCTCCTTGTGATCCCCTGACCACCACTCACAACATATTCACTTTATTTAATGTGGAATGTCATATAGTAAACATTTAGTCCTGTCATAATATGTCTAACACGTTATTTTGACTATTATTAGTGTTGTTGTTGCTGTTGTTATTGGTTCAACTGGTGCAGCTGTCTTTATTCGGGGACCCCGGTTCGAGGCAGTGTCTAATAGGCGTTGTCTAGCCCTTTTTTAGGGGTGCTCAAGCAAGTTGGTTTCTGTTGTGTTTTTAAAAATGGAAGTTTAAACAACAATGTTTAAACCATAGGAAGTATATATTATTTGAAACAAAGTACATAGAGCAGTCCTCCCTTGCCTCACAAATAGTATGACCCACTTTATCTCCCCTTCATAAAGTATGGGAATGGACAGTCCAAAATTACCTTAAAATATACAGGTTTTATTTTATTTGGTTATAAAAACAGGTCACTGGGGGCTGGTCTCAGAAACCCGAAAGCTCTGAACCTAGCTTTGCTCCCATCTGACTCTTTCCTAGCATTAAGCAAGTCTAGGCAGGCTTTATACTCCGGTTTTTGAATAGACATCATATCCAGAGCAACTTAAAACTGGGACAGTCTTACATCCAAAGGTTAAGGGCTTTACTCAAGGACCCAACAGTGATCACTTGGCAGAGGTGGGATTTGAACCCTGGACCTTCTTGTCCATAGTCCAGTATCTTAACCAATAAGCCAATGTAGACTGCCAAGTCTCAGTTTCCATGTGCTTCACCTGGTGAAGGTTGTGTGGTTCCTTTGCACACTCCTTGTTTTGAGATGTTATTTAAACCCTCTCTTTGCTCTTTGTACCTCCATAGGTGGCTGAACCGAGAATTCGTCGCTCATCTCTCGCGGGACTGTGCTGTTTAATCACAGCCTTAATTATCTGCACCTGCAGCCTCGTGTATGCTTCTGTCTACATCTACCGTTATTACATCATACACAGGTAATACACGCACGTGTGCTTTGATGATTCTTTCTTTATATACAAATTGTAGTAGAAAAGCACAACAATGTTCACAACACTTAATATGCAGGATTATATTTTAGATTCGGATTAATTTGCGTAGGGTCATAATTATCAGAGTAAATCAGTGACACTAAAACATGCACAGCATATCTACAAAACCAAAAAAGCAGAAATGCAAGTCACGGAGTACGAACTGAGTAGTCTTAATACATCAGAATTCAGAGGTCAAAACGTGGTACTGCGACAGCTATAGGAGCAGAGATTGTAGTTTGCACCCCATTTAAAACTTTTGTTTCCTTCAAAACAATCGATATTTTGAGCTGAAAATTAATTTGATTTATACTACGAAAATAAATATTGCAATGTATTGCTGTATCAATATTTTTGCACAGCCCTATCGCAGAGGCTACTTTTGGATAGTGTACCTCTTGGTGAGAGATCATTGACTGCTAGACATGCCTCTACAATGCACCAGAAGACATTTTGTCCAGTTGACATTCTTTGAGAGGGGGCAGACTGAGAGAAGCATGGTCATTTTGATTAATTTCTTGCCATCTAGACCATTCTGACCTCAATATGGTGGCGCTGCAGTTAGCGTGGTTACCTCACAGCTCCAGTCTCCCCGGTTTGATCCTGACCTCAAACTCCACCTGTATGGAGTTCGTGTGGGTTTACTCTGGGTGCTCTGTTGTCCTCCTACAGTTTAAAGACATGCATTAGATTAATTTATCATGCTAAATCTAAATTTTTGCTGTTAAATAGTAATTGATGCTGGAAGCGGCGTTAAATAAGCCAAATAAACAAATTATAGAAACACACAATAACTGTGGTGGCCTAGCGTTTAAGGAACTTGACTCTGGAATCTAAGCTCCAGGGTTCAAATCCCACCTCTGGCAAGCTGCCATGTAAGCAAAGGTCCTTGAGCAAGGCCTTTAACCCACATTTGCTTGGACTGTTAGAATGTAGTCTCTCTGGATAAGTGCATCTACTAAATGCTGTAAATGTATATACTCCTTAAAGTAATATACAGTGTATTGTGTGTGTGTGTGTGTGTGTGTGTGTGTGTGTATGTGTACAGGTAGAGGAGTCTCAGTTCCAGTGCAGTGTGTATTATGAAGATGCTCTAAAGGCGCCTCAGAAAGAGGAACTGCAGGAGAATGTGAACATCAACCTGCAGCAGAACTATGAGAGGATCAGTGTTCCTCCTGCCAAGACACACACACACACTCACACACACCCTGCAACCATCATCCACGACTTCAACACGGTACAAACACATTAGAAACGGTATACTCAATAACATTATTCAAGTATGCAATGTAGTAATGAACACTGTGTGTGTCTTAGGGTGTGACGGCGTATCATGACATCACTCTGGATATATGTTACATTACTGAGCTGAACAGCAGCGTGGTCCTGCCCCCGAGGAACCTGTGGAAACTGCTGATTAACGTCAAACTGAAAACCGGCAACGTACGACACACACATTCTCACTCTGTCACTCTCTCTCTCACACACACATACACACAAATTCACATAGGTTTCAGGGTCTTGATGGTTCAGGTTATTGATGGGTCAGTTTACTGACGGTTCAGGTTGTTTGTGGCTAATGTAATTGATAGTTCAGGTTCTTTAGGTTTCAGGTTTTTGATGGTTTGGGTTTTTAATGTTTCAGGTTATTTTTCATGTTTCAGACGCTTTAGGTTCTTTATTTTGTGAGTGCTTAATGGTACGAGTTCTTGATGATTTGGATTTTTAATGGTTCAGGTTCGTCATGGTTTAGTTTTTGATGTTTCTGGTTCTTGATGGTTGGGTTCCTTCATGGGTCAGGTTCTTTCATGGCAGGGCAAATAGGCTTCCACACACTCACACTTGGACAGAGCTGACAGTACATTTTAATAATGATTTAAAATGACATTTTAAATTGATTTCAATAGATTTTGGTTCTATTCTTTTTCTATCATATCTTTATCTGTAAAACAATTTGAATTTCCCTCTATTTGAAATGTGTTACAGAAATAAAGCTGTCTTGGTGCCATGTTTGGCAGAAATGGGAGGTGAAAGCAGAGATCCGTGATACTTGACTTGCCTCTCCTCAGTGTTTTAGGTTCACGTTGTTGATGTTTCATGTTCCTGATGTTTTGTGTTTTTGACGTTTCAGTTTGTTGGTGATTCATGTTCTTGATGTTTTAGGTTGTTGATTTTTCAGGTTCTTGGTGGTTCACTGTTGTATTTTCAGGTTTAGATTCTACATGTTTCAAGCTGTTAATATTTCAGGTTCATGATGGTTTAGGTTCTAAATGTTTCAGGTCATTAATGATTGTTTCAGGTTGATGATGGTGTAGGTTATGGATGGTTCAGGATCTTGATGTAACAGGTTGCTGATGGATCATGTTCTTTATGTTTGAGGTTGAAGATTATTCAGGTTGATGATGGTTCAGTTTCTGGATGATTCAGGTTCTTGATGGTTCACTTTCTTGAAGTTTTAGGTATAGGTTCTTTATGGTTGAGGTTGCTGATGTTTCAGGTTCTTGATGGATTAGGTTCTTGATTGTTCACATTTGAAGTTTAGGTTTTATGATGGCTTAGGGGTTAATTTTTCAGCTCATTGATGATGGTCTAGGTTCTGGATGGTTTATTTTCTTGATGGTACAGGTTGCAGATGGCTCATGCTCTTGAAGGTCAAGGTTGATTATGGTTCAGTTTAATAATGATTCAGGTTCTTTGTGTTTCAGGTTGTGTTATTGACCCATGCTACTGTTTCTCTCCACAGGAGGGCATTTCTCTACCCCAGACTTATGTCATACAGGAGGAGATGGTTGTGTCGGACCGCGTAATAGACACTCGTCCCTTCGGCGGTTTTATCCACAAGTTGTGTGAGGGAAAGCAGACGTATCAGATCAGACGCCGTCTTACACGCCGCCGTGAGTTAACAAGATTAATCTTCTAATCACAATGATAACAGGTTTCTGCAAAATATTACTGTCAGAGATCGTATTATACAGTGAAAGTTCTGAAGCTGTTTAGCAAAAAACTCTGTTTAAATATTTATTAAGAAGAAGAAGATGGTGATGATGCACTACACTGGTGCTTGAAAGTTTGTGAACCCTTTAGAATTTTCTATATTTCTGCATAAATACTCTATGACCTAAAACATCATCAAATTTTCAAGTCCTAAAAGTAGATAAAGAGAACCCAGTTAAACAAATGAGACAAAAAATTATACTTGGTCATTCTTTTAGTGAGATAAAAGTGTGGCAAAAGTATGTGAACCTTTGCTTTCAGTATCTGGTGTGACCTGGCCCAGATGCAGCAAAACAGGTCCAAACCATGATACTACCACCACCATGTTTCACAGATGGGATAAGGTTCTTATGCTGGAATGCAGTGTTTTCCTTTCTCCAATTATAATGGTTTTCTTTTAAACCAAAAAATTATATTTTGGTCTCATCTGTCCACAAAACATTCTTCCAATAGCCTTCTGGCTTGTCCACATGATCTTTAGCAAACTGCAGACGAGCAGCAATGTTCTTTTTGGAGAGCAGTGGCTTTCTCCTTGCAGCCCTGCCATGCACCCCATTGTTGTTCAGTGTTCTTCTGATGGTGGACTCATGAACATTAACATTAGCCAATGTGAGAGAGGCTTCAGTTGCTTAGAAGTTACCCTGGGGTCCTTTGTGACCTCGCCAACTATTACACGCCTTGCTCTTGGAGTGATTTTTGTTGGTCGACCACTCCTGGGGAGGGTAACAATGGTCTTGAATTTCCTCCATTTGTACACAATCTGTCTGACTGTGGATCGGTGGATTCCAAACTCTTTAGAGACGGTTTTGTAACCTTTTCCAGCCTGATAAGCATCAACTCTGTTTCTGAGGTCCTCAGAAATCTTCTTTGTTTTTATCATGATACACTTCCACTAACATGTGCTTTGAAGAGCAGACTTTGATAGATCCCTGTTCTTTAAATAAAACAGGGTGCCCACTCACACCTGATTGCCATCCCATGGATTGAAAACACCTGACTCTAATTTCACCTTAAATTTAACTGCTAATCATAGAGGTTTCACATACGTTTGCCACTCACTAATATGTAATGTTGGATCATTTTCCTCAATGAATAAATGACTAAGTATAATATTTTTGTCTCATTTGTTTAACTGGGTTCTCTTTATCTACTTTTAGGACTTGTGTGAAAATCTGATGATATTTTAGGTCATATTTATGCAGAAATGTAGAAAATTCTAAAGGGTTCACAAACTTTCAAGCACCACTGCACATTGTGTTGGTGTCTCCCAGCTACAGGGTGCAATACAAAACTCCAGTTACTGTCTTTGTGGAGCTTGGCATGTTCTCCACATGTCTACATGGGTTTCTGTTTCTCCTCCACTTAAAAAACATTCCAGTAGGTGGTGTGGATTCTCTAAATTGTTCTTAGTTATAAAACTTCAAAATGACATACTGTGCCCACGTTCTTCCTGTAAATTATTTGCCTGCTACCCACTTCCTGTCAGTAACCCAAGCCAACCGCAGCACAACAATAGTTCTGTGAGAGAAAAGACTCACAAAAAATAACACAGCTAAGACAACCTAATCAGACCCGATGAACCTGCAAACTGTCCAAAATCAGAAAAACGAATTTAAGTCCTAGATCTCATCTCCTTATATAAATCCACATATTGAGAATTTTAATAATAAAGTCATAGACTAAGCTCTGTTGGATTACTTTATCCTATTGTTTAGGGGATTATCATACCAGACATGGAATGACATCAGCAGCTCTGCATATAGATTGGCAGGTCAAATGGAAAATGAAAGCAGATGTCGTGCAGACTTTGAAGTGCAGAATGCACGATGAGAAAACTTTGCCCAGACAGTGTTGTGTAAAAATGAAGAAGAACGTCTCAAACTTGCAAAAAGTTGGTATTGCATTGTAAGGACATCGATTAATGGAGTAATAGCCAGAGGTGGAAGAAGTATACAAGTTCTTTATTTAAGTAAAAGAACTACTAACCTGTTAAAACATACCAAAATACTAAAATAGTAAAAGTATGGCTTTTACTCAAGTAGAAGTACATGCTACTAAATGTACTTGTTTTAAAAGTATTTCTTTTAAAAGCCGTTTTAGCTTGTATTTTATTGAGGGTTCCAGAATCCATGACTCTGAGGGTACACTGAGGGGATACTCTGGATTTTTAAAGAAATGCTAATAAATCTCATATCTAGACATGGCAACATTCAGTCATGCAGTAAATCATGATAATTAACTCAAACAGTAGTTATCATCCACTTTTTGAAACACTGACACTGTTTCGCCTTATATTCGTCACAGAAATACAATTCACTATCCCAGTGACATGGATCAACTTCTAGTTTCTGATCAATTAAAACAGTGTGAAATGTGTACAGTTATTTTTGGCAGTAGAAGGCATCATGCTGAACTTTAAAAAGTATTAGAATGACTAAGTTTTATGCTTTCAGAATGTCATGCACGACTCCGCACACACGCGAACGCCTGGGCATACTTGAGGCTTCCGTTTGAAATGAGTCATCTGAGTACCTCTATAATCTCTATAATCATATAAATGCCTGTAAATTGTGAATTGCGGCATGCACATGAGAGCCTTCAAAAAGAGCTGGATCATAGGAACCTTCGCGATTGGGTCATGTTCGACACGTGGACTTTCGCGATAGTTGTAATGTGTCAAGTAATCTATGCCTGACTGGAGCTGTCTAAATAAACAAAAGAAAAATGGCTAGATAAAAGAGATAAATACATTTTCCTTTGAAGGAAAAGTAAGAGGTATTAAGTTAAAGGACTAATCAGGTAAAGTACAGGTATCTAATAAATATACTCAAGTACAGCAACAAAGTACAGTCATATAGTAATAGCAAAACCACCAGACCAGATGAAGGAGAGGAAGAAATGTATTAGGCTGTGTAGCTTCATATCATTTAGAACATGTTATTGGACCAGGGATGGAGAAACATTTTCTTAACACTGTACAATAATAACAAAAGAATTTCTACATTTTTGCTCCTCAGGTATCGCCAAGCGGGAGGAGCAGATCTGTCATTCCATTCGACACTTTGAGAACACGTTTGTGATGGAGACGATAATCTGCAACGCACCATAAACACGCAAAACATTCCTCACACATACACACACGCGTTCATCAGTGTTTAGATCTCATTCTCTATTAGTGACCATTTATTTATTTCATGCAATAATTTTCATGGGAGATAGAAGCTTCTGTTTATCTCATGGTAGCACTGTGTGTGTTTGGGGTGGGGTGGGGGTGTCAAGTTTATGTACGATCGTGAGAACCAAATGTCCCCATAATCATAGGAAGAGCTGACCTATTTTACCTTATTGGAACATTTTGCTGCTCCCTATAAGGAAAATGGCTTTTTAAAAATAAAATGTGCAACTTTCTTTGAAAAACCAAAAGAGCCAAAAGATTTGCTTTAAGGTTACTGAGGTTACAGTTAGGTGTAGGTGTAGCATTCATTAGCGAGATGTCAAATCCCCATCATGACAGCAAGCTACTTGT
Organism: Ancistrus triradiatus; assembly: GCA_025084515.1. Classification (NCBI taxonomy): domain Eukaryota; kingdom Metazoa; phylum Chordata; class Actinopteri; order Siluriformes; family Loricariidae; genus Ancistrus; species Ancistrus triradiatus. The sequence continues at coordinate 52,246 of JAJAGP010000532.1, forward strand.
GTAAGACTGTTCCTACTCTGCATGTGCTGAATCCAGTGTGTGGTGTTCATGGCTGTGCATCAGGCGTGTGCTGAAATCACATAGAAATCCTGCTTAAATTTTATTTGTATTAGGGTTAGTGCCTGACTAGCACAGCTAGCTTGGCTAGTAACACAACCTAGCATGACCTCATAGCCTCTCGGTGACATTAGTGACCCCAAATATCAACTGCCATGAATTCTAGTGAATAAAACGTAAATTTGATTTTACATAAGCTGCCTCCATGTGCAAAGAACTAACAATAGCAACATTGCTAATGTAATATAGTGTAACTGTTCATTAGCACACGTCTGGTTTCTGATTCTTTTGCACTGTGCACAGTGTCACTGCTGTAGCTGTAATTCTGATTGAAATGTTGTTTACTCTTGGCTAGTGTAAAGTGATTTGATTTGATTTTATATTGTCCTGCATGAATTGTCAGTAAATGTGATTATTTCAGAAAAATGTAGCTTTACTGAACTGAACCTCCTGCAGATCTGCAGTGACGTAGCAAATAAACTCATTACACCATCAATACCACGGGACTGCTGTCACTATCTTACTTCATTTTGTATTTCATATTCTATAATACGGTAGCATTGGTAAGGTTTGTTTCTTGTTACTATTTATGTGGGGACCAGTTTCTGTAAAGGAAACATTTAAACTGAAGGGGAACATTTTAAAATAATTTACATCTGGTTTGCATTTAAGTTAGTCATGTGTGTGTGTGTGTGTGTGTGTGTGTGTGTGTGTGTGTGTGTGTGTGTGTGTGTGTGTGTGTGTGTGTGTGTGTGTGTGTGGTGGGTACATACAACAACACACATATGGGTGCTTGAAAGTTTGTGAATCCTTTAGAAATGTTTTATATTTCTGTATAAATATGACCTAAAGGCATCGATCAGATTTTCACACAAATCCTAAAAGTAGATAAAGAGAAACCCAGTTAACAAATGAGACAAAAATTATACTTTTATATTTATTTATTGAAGAAAAATGATCCAATATTACATATTAGTGAGTGGCAAAAAGTATGTGAACCTTTCCGTTTCAGTTAGAAACGACATTGTCTTGCTGCATGACCCACCTTCTCTTGAGATTCAGTTCATGGACAGATGTTCGGACATTTTTCTTTAGAATTCTCCGATATAATTCAGAATTCATTGTTCCATCAAAGATGGCAAGCCGTCGGCCAGATAGCAGCAAAACAGGCCCAAACCATGATACTACCACCACCATGTTTCACAGATGGGATAAGGTTCTTATGGCTGGAATCAGTGTTTTCCTTTCTTAAGACATAGCGCTTTACTTTTAAACAGTTCTATTTTGGTCTCATCCATCCACAAAACATTCTTCCAGTAGCCTTCTGGCTGGTCCACGTGAATTTGTTAGCAAACTGCAGTACGAAGCAGCAATGTTCCTTTTGGAGGAGCAGTGGCTTTCTCCTGCAACCCCTGCCATGCACACCATTGTTTGTTCAGTGTTTCTTCTGATGGTGGACCTCAGGAACATTAACATTAGCCAATGTGAGAGGGCCTTCATTGCTTTAGAAGTTACCCGGGGGTCCTTTGTAAACCCTCGCCAACTATTACAGACCTTGCTCTTGGAGTGATCTTTGTTGGTCGACCACTCCTGGGGAGGGTAACAATGGTCTTGAATTTCCTCCATTTGTACACAATCTGTCTGACTGTGGATTAGTGGAGTCCAAACTCTTTAGAGATAGATTTGTAACCTTTTCCAGTCTGATGAGCATCAACAACTTTTTTTGTAAGGTGTGTATATACATGTATGTGTATATATATATATATATATCTATATGTATGGCCAAGTGTTCAATCTTGGTTTCATCAGACCAGAGAATCTTGTTTCTTACACTCTGAGAGTTGTTTAGGTGCTTTTTTTTATGTGAATTTTAGTCTTTCCTTTTTTAAAAATTACAAAAATTTCTAAAATTCTGTTTTCACTTCCTCATTATGGGGTATTGAGTGCAGAATCATAGGGGACAACTTGAATTTTGTTTTACTTAAGCACAAGTCTGCAACATAACAAAATGTGAAAAAGGTGAAAGGGTTTGAAGGTTTTTTGAATGCCTTATATACTTTGTTGTATTATTATTTATTTTTAGAAATTTGTCACTAATTTTAAAGTAAAATGTGATGTTGTTTCACTCCATTGGTTGATAAACTTGTGTCTAAAAATATAAATGCTTGTATTATTATAAAGATCTGCAGCTGAGTGAGATAAGTTAGTGCTTAGACCGTCTATGATTATTTATAGTGTAGGGTACGGAAATTTATTCACAGCCGTACAGTTTTATTACAGAAACAAATATCTGAATGCAGACGTTGGTTAGTAACATCCAAATTAATCTCATGTAAATGTATGCAAATCTACTGCATATGTACTGTTGGTATCACTAAGGTAGTAAATACTGAAACCAGTTCACATATTGTTCTATTTAAGCAAATGTTGTATATTTCCTCACATCATGTTTTTGGCTTGTGAACTTCACTATAATACAAATATCACATCCTGCACCAAACTTTGCAGTTAGCATCTTCCAACTGTAAACCCAAACTCTGACAGTGGTTGCACAGCTGTGACACTACATTAGATGATTTGTTCAGACACTGTATAACAACGGGACTGTGCAACAACGAGACTGTGCAAACAGCACCTGTGTTTGTGCGTTGATGCTCTTGTGGTCAACAGTGTACAGGAAATGATAGTCGTTGAAAGGTGCACTGTACAACATCCTGTGGATTACTTGTACTGAATATGTTATATGCACATACTGTATATAGAAAGTCATCATACCTATTCGAAATAGCCACGTTTTTGTCCTACAGCCTAAAAAGTGAACACAATTAAACATTTTACCTTACAACATTCAAGGTAATGTAAAAAAAACAATGGGGTTGGTATTGTTTTTAGGGTCACTGTCATGCAACATCCATTTTCCCATCAATCCTAACCAACTGCCCAGTCCCCACTGAGAACATACCCCCCACAACAAGTTGGTGCTGCCACCATGTTTCATGTTATGCTGTAGCCCATTTGAAAGCATCGTTCTGATCATTATGAATTCTGGCCAATCTCCACTGACCCCTGGCATCAAGTACTTTTACCCAGAGAACTGCCCTAACTGGATTTATTCTCATTTTTGTACCTTTCTCTGTAAACCATAGGCATGGCTGTGTGTGAAAATCAGATGGGAGATGTGCAGATGGGAGAAACTTCCAGAAGGTCAACCATCACTGCAGCACTCCACCAATCTGAACATTGAATGCATTATTCATGATAAGTAAACATTTATTATTGGTAGTGTATTGGTAGCGCATTTTATGCAGAGAACTGCCATAACTGGATATTTTATAACGTTAGACATGGCTGTGTGGGAAAATCCCAGTAGATCTGTTTCTAAAACAGCCCGTCTTAAACCAACAACCTTGCCATGTCACTTAAATCACCTTTCTTCCCCATTCTTGGTCTGAACTTCAGCAGGTCGTCTTGACCACGTCTACATGGCTAAATGCATTGAGTTGCTGCCATGTGATTGCTGATTACATATTTGTATTAACAAGCAGTTGAACAGGTGTACCTAATAAAGTGGCCAGTGAGTGTGTATGTCTGTATGTAACTACAGCATGCTGTGGATTTGTTTTTTTCACCATTCTCTTCACGTTATGTGTTAAATACTTACACTACACAACACATTCTGTACAATAATATATATTGTGACTAATTAATGGTGTAATTAGTGCAGTCAGTGTTAAATGACTGTACAGTGAGTTGTGTAAAACAGTGTGGGATTGTGCTGAAGAGCTTCATCTCACTCACAGTTCCTTTAATCAAATCAGACCAACATGTGGAGCAGAAACAAAGAGGAAACCAGTCTCTCTCTGTCTTGGTCTCTCTCTCTCTCTCTCTCTCTCTCTCTCTCTCTCTCTCTCTCTCTCTCTCTCTCTCTCTCTCACCCACACTTCCTCCTTTTCTTTCAGCACTTCACTCATTGCTTAAAGAAAGAAACAGACCTATTAAAATAATCTGGCAGAGTATGTTTGGTGTTCAGCGGTGTTGTCTGTAGGCTGATACCCTTTAGGTAAGTTTCCATCTTCTAACACTTTTATCTCTTTATTATTACGTTTAATGTAATTGAAATTGGATTGTAAAAGTCTAAAATTTAAAAGCATGTGAATACAAATTTGTCTGATTTGTGAAGAACTAAAAAGTAGACGGATATGAAACCATAAATATAGACAAGGGTAACACACAAAAGCAAAGCAATATGGCATTTGGAGTCATTTTTTAATAGTCCAGATCATAATATGGACAAGTTATGTCTCTTTCCTTTCCCCATTTTTACAAAAAGCTGTTCTTCCTAAGGAACTGTCTAAATGTCTAAAATAAATGGTTATTTTTTCTTCTAAATTCAAAAACTATTTTTAAGTTTGTTACCATTTCTTAGTTTCAGTTTCTGTAGATATAAATAAATGGAGCTGTGAAACTTGTGTGAAAACAAACTCAAACATCAATCTCAAAATTCCAGTTTTACAAAATTATATATTTTGGACATAATTAACGGACAATGGTGGTGCAGTTTTTAAGGTACTGGACCATGCAAGTCCCATCACTGCCCTTGAGCTCTTGAGATTGTACCTTGTTTGGCTTGTACCTTGTGAAATGTAAGTCACTATGGATAAGAACATCTGATAAATGATGTAAATTTATAATCTTCTAAATATGAGTATATTTTTGTATATACAGTGGTTCCTTGTTCTTTAACACAAAGATAATTTTATAATATAAAGTGTTGAAAAATCTCATGTAATTGAGTGAGTAATGGACTGAAGGTGAAAAGTAAAAGCAAAAAACTTACTGTATTGATGAACTGCAGAATGTGTTCTGGACCAAGAATACAGTACAGTAGATGTGAAAATAAAGAACAACATTAAAAATAGCAGAGCTCTTGTCTGAGGGCTATTGTGAACCTGAATCTCTCTGTACTGAATAGTGACTCGTGACTCATGAATCTAGTCAAAATGTGCCAAGACCCGAGTTCAACGAGTTCCGAGGTGGTCGAGAACCGAGATATCACCGTAGTTAGATCTGGAGCAGGATGTGTTTTCAATGCACCACATGCCATGTCAAGGACATAAATTTCAGTGTTGCTATTTATCAAAAGTGCTACTGTAATAGGCTACACGTTTTAGTATGTTCAACCATACCATCAATGGCCTGCAGATGGCACACTATATAATGAGGGTACAACGAGTATGGTGTGAGCTCATCTAACAGCATTTAAATTAAGAAGCATCATGAAGATGGTTTCAGCATGAATGTGCACTGTAGTCATGTATGTGGCTCAGTAGTTAGCACTGTAGCCTCACAGCAAGAAGGTCCTGGGTACAATCCCAGGGTGGAGCGTCATTTCTGTGGAGAGTCTACATGTCCTCCCCGTGTCCATGTGGTTTTACTCTGGGTGCTCCGGTTTCTTCCCACAGTCCAAAGAAGTGTGTTAGGTTAATTGGTGTCTCTGAAGTGCTCTTAGAGTGTGTGAGGGTATGTGAGTTATGGATTGATGGATTGGTGCTTTGTCTAGGGTTGTCCTGTCTTTCTCCCTATGCCACTGGTTAGACACCGGCTCTCCCGTGTCCCTGTCCAAAGACATGCTTTGGTTAATTGATTACACTAAATTGGTCCCGATCTGAGTATGTATTTGAGTAGTTTTGATATAACCTTGTGTTTGTTGTTGAATGGAATTTGATGCTGAAGATTGTCATTCAATAAACTATAAACATTAAATATGTGTTACTGGTCACTCTCAGAGTCTGCTACATTAGCTTTATGAGAACATATATGTTGAGCATTAAGTAGGTTTATAAAAGCAGAAGAAAAACATCAGTGAATAACCAAACTAAATCAAACCACATACTCTTCGGAAATATTTACTCATTGTGGCCATCGCTAAAAAAAAACAAGCTATGGACAATTATGGCACTAAATTTAGGGCAACTCTATTTTTCCCATGAAGGGGAACGTGTCCCCTGTGCCATGTCCTTTCGCCCCGGTTCCATGTCCACCCCCTGAGCCATGCCCTGACTTCAAAGATCAGAGCTGATTCCAGAATGTATGACACATCTGCACATATTTTAATACATCCATTTTTAAAGAAAATTAAACAAACATTTGCCACATTCAGACGTTTTGCTCCATTTGTGATATCCTAGTGTTTTTGTAACGTCTTAGAGGTTTTTTGACATGTTAGCGTCTCATTCATATCAAAACCTTTTGCACAAACTTTTTCCAAACTTACCTAAGATTGCTTATGTAATCGTACTGTAAACATTTATCAGCGTTATAGTATAAACGTGAACAGCTTCAGGGTTCTGAGTGTGACTGTGAGCTTCAGCTAAATGCTTTACCGTGCCAACCTTTTTTGAAATGTGCTGCAGGCCTGAAATGCAGGAATGGATGTTAATGAACAAATGAAATGAAGTTGACCAGATAAAACATGAAATATCTCAGGTTCATACTGGCTCATAATAAAAGTGAAATAAATGTAAGGAACATTGTTTTCTTAATATGTCTTTTCCATACTGTCTCAGCTCAGAGTGTTTACTTAGGGTTATTGATTACGCTAAATTGGCCTGACCTGAGTGTATATATGTGACTAGTCTTGATGTAACCTTGTGTGTTTGTGTGTGTGTGTCACGGTTTCATTTATTTAACTGGGTTTTCTCTTTATCCTTTTGGGGCTTGTGTGAAAATCTGGTGATGCTTTAGCTCACATTTATGCAGAAAAATAGACAATTCTAAAAGGTTCATAAACTTTCCCTGTGATTACTTGAATAAGCAGGTGTACAAGTGTTCCTAGTAAAGTGCCCAGTGTTGTGTACAGTATGTGTTCGTATCTTCTGCAGAGAGAGCTTCTGCAAAGAGAGTATCTTCTGCATTTACCCAATTTCTTAAAACATAGTTACGTCATCTTTTTCAGTTGCCTCCTGCGCAGAAAGCTAACGGAAAATCTGATTGTATCTTCAACATGAGAGACAATATGTAGGTTTCCTGAGGTATGGCAACATAACTCATCTGCAGCTTTAGGGGTTTCCCACATTATCACAGTTCATTTTTATGTAGACATACGTGCAATGATGTGCAAAGGTCAGACAGCACACTTCCATTGTCTTATTTCCATTCAAATTGGCTGTCACGTACAAATCATTCAGTTATCAGTATCTGTCAGTGTACTGAGGATGCCTCCTTGACTGATGACAGAGTACTGTGCAAATTTTAGAGAATATATTTTCATTTAATGTTTCAGTCATGCAGCAGGAATCAAATCCATCTTAACCCCATTGTTCATTTGAACTCCATAACAGATCAATTGTAAAAACATTTGTTCATTGCTGTTATACTGCTAGAATCAGACCATTTTTCCCTAGTCTGCTGCTGAAGCACTTAAACATGCTATGTTTTTATAGATGTAACAGGTCCATTCTCATAAACATAACACATCATATCAGAGAAACCTAAATTATAATTTATAATCACTAACCCTTTTAAAACTAGATGAGTTTCTGCTGTCACCCAGCAGATGATCATCTGGAGGGGTACAGGAAACAACTGCAAACCTTCTGTTCATGTAACATCACAGGAGGAGATTCTAAATCTAATGAGATTAGAGTTTGCAGATGGGTTGGGGTCAGAATCATCATCAGAATTAGAATGAGGATCAAAGTCAGAGTCAGGAAAATGCTGATCAGGATCAGAAGGTATGAAGCCAGGGAGGAACCAGACCGATTGCTGAAATGTGTATTTGTTGTGTTACAGGATGGCAGGTTGTGCCGACTGGGTACAGTGTGTTCAGTTCGGCTTCTATATTCCTGTCCTCGCTGCTGGTTTTCCTCTGAACATAGCCGCCCTGTGGAAGCTCTTCTTCTGCATTCCTCGCTGGAACGAATCCACTGTTTACCTCCTAAACCTGATCATTAATGACTGCCTGCTGTTGCTCGCCCTACCCTTTAAAATCATCGCCTACAAGCAGCCCTGGAGCCTTGACCGCTTCTCCTGCTCACTCTTTGAGAGCTTTGTCTACGTCAACATGTACGGGAGCATCATGCTGAGCGTCTGTATTGCTGCAGATCGCTACGTCGCTCTGCGCTTTCCCTTCCGACGACTGCGATCTCCACAGAAGGCTGCGCTCGTCTGCATTGTCATGTGGATCTTAATTTTTGTGTCCAGCATACCTGTTTATAGTTTACACCCCAAAGCTGATAACAGCAGTGCCATGTACTGCTTTCAGGGCTTTACAAACCAAACGTGGAGTAAGACCTGGATCGTCGTGTGTGCAGAAATTGTGTTTTGTAGCAGCACTGTTGTAATGGCACTCTGCTCAGTGCAGGTCATCAAAATCCTGCAAAATTTACGTAAGCGATATCCCTACGATGCCAAACTGCGCAACAACAAGAGCATAAAGATCGTGCTCAGTAATCTGGTGGTGTTCCTCGTGTGTTTCATCCCGTACCACGTTGCTGTGCTGCTCTATTTCCGCTTTAAACAGAATCCTGACAATGTTGGAGTCATCACTAAACTGCGTTCCTTCGTCCACATCAGTCTGTGCATCAGCAGCGTGAACTGCCTGGCAGACGGTGTCTGTTATTACTTCATACTCAAAGAAAACCTGCATATGGCTCTCAAAGACGCCCAAGCCAACACACATATGCAGAAAGAATACATCTCCTCCATACGGACACGCAACAACAGACACTCAACAGAGAATGAAGAACAGCAGAGCTCACACACGTGAATAAAATGTGAGGTCTACAGTATGGATAGATGATAAACTGAGTCTGGGCCTGATGCTTTTACTGTATATTATTGTAACACCATGTAGAGTACGTTTACTAAGAATCCAGTGTTCACAAAACTGGTGCCAGTTTGGGAGACAGTCATCGTTAAGGGAACCTGTTCTATCTCTGTTTGAAAGTACAGGTATGCGCTGTTTAACGTCTACAAGACTGGGTACAGTACTATACTGTACAATACAATAATTCTTATCTTTGTATCTTTTATAAAATTTGAAACACCAGTAATGAAAATAACAGTGGAGAGTTTTGAAACTGCCATTCTCTTTTCTGACAGCAGGTATCACAAGGGTTTGCTCGTGAATAAGATTGATTAAAAACAGAATTTTTTACAAATACCTGTTATACTTCTTAAGACCTCAGCCTTTAAAGCACACAGACGTTGACTTGTTGGACGTTAAATGGTGCATACCTGTATTGTATAAGAGCTGCTTCTGTATCTTCATATTTAGATCAATGTAATGTTTTATCAATTTATACAGCGGAGAAGGAAATTATATGCCTCAATAATTGTTTTTATTCAAAGCCAAAACATCAGCTTCTGAAAGGCTTCAGCTGAACTGTGTGGAGAGAAAGTAATGAAGCACTAACTAAAGAAGTGTATTAATATAAACAACACTAAGATGGAAATGATCCAGGTTATCAAATTGAGGATTGGCACACACGTACACAAAATGCATCTAAGGACAACAGTGATATACAACGGTAACAAAACTAAAGTCTCAAATCTTTAACACTGTGTGTTAATTACTTATTCCAGAGGATTTATTAAAGAATGAGGTTTATCACGTGCTATTTCTAATAGATAAATACGATTGAATACAATGACGTAACTGACAACTTGCAGTTTAATTGTATTAAACTGTGTTCATTTTGATGAAGAGGAAAATGTTCATTGCTCTTTTTCAGTGTTAAAATATATCTGTACATAAAATGATCCTGTACTGTACAAGTCCAGGATGAACAAATAAGGCTGTGTGTTTGTTCACTTTCTTTATTTATATTCTTTGGAATACAGTAAAAATTTCTGTATCAGGGCTCAACTCATCAAATAAACAGGAAGTACCCAGTATGAATATGGTAAATACCCACAAAGCCACACTTTTAGTTTTAAGGAGTTTGGCTCGATTAGTATTTCAACCATAGACCAAATTAATGAAAAATGATTGAAGCAAATCTGCAGAGAAATCTACAGAGCCGGACAGCCAGCTGGACTTCTAGACCAGCTGATTCTGAGCAGTCGTTCCAAGGCATGCCATAGTTTTAAACATGTGCAAGCTAGCAGTGTGGAGCGTAATAGTAATATTTTAACATCTGGACTGATACATACAGAAGCACCTACCTTAACCGTTATGTCATGGAACTGCTGCTCTGAAACTGCAGGTATAGAACTATGCTGGCTGGCTCTCTAGCTTTGCAGATGGATGATGCTGGAATCTACAGGGTGTAGTGAGTGAGAGTATCAGTAGTGGAAATACAGAAAGGGTTTAAAGTCAAACAATGGAAATATTCAAGTTAGTTGTGTAACATACCGTAAGGATCTAGATGGCAGGTGTAGAAGAAGTCTCAGAAGAAGTACAGTTAGAGTAGACCCTGCACTAATCAGCATCTGGATCAGCTGGCAAGGATATTTAAAACTGAGCCAAACCATGAAATGGTTTTGTTGCATAAACGGTCACAGATAGTAATCTGATATTGTTTAATGTGTATGCATATGTGTTGAAAGGAAAGGAGAAGGGAGAAGGAAACAGAGATAAAATGGTGTATCCATGCCATGAAGCATAAAGTCCAAAGTGGTGTGGTTCCCTGGCATCTTTGGTGATGACTCATAAAGGCTTTGGAAATATAAATTGTATGAATTTGAATAAATATGAGAAGAGGGCAGCTACAGAGAGTTTAGAGTTAGAGTTATGAAAGGTCTAAGGGGCACAGAGAGCACTAATGAGCTATAAATAGATTTAGGAGTTAGAATGAATTATAAAAAAGTCTTATAAAAAGATCCTAAAGTTACAGAGAGCGTCAGAGGACGAGGAGGAAAATGAAAATGGAAGCGATCGCCCAAAGGGTCTTTTGACCCTATGCACCCGATCTCCTTTGCGAGACCAGTGTACCGCTAGGCCTACCGGGCCAGAACAATAATTACCACCTAAACAGACGCTGCAGCGATAAGGCAGCAAAGTTGGTCGAATGGTGCAACACCTGCCAAGCTCAGAGATGCTCCTAAATATCTGAGGTGACAGGTGTTGCCCATTTCCGCATTAACGCAGCTTACCGACATGCATGCGCGATTGCGGTTGCTGTCAGGATCTCAGAGATGTTAACTGAACTGACGCCGTCCCACTAGCGTCGGTTAGAGGGTAGGACCCTAACAGTATCTCCCCCTAGGCGCGTTCAGTACCTCCTCTAGCTTGTCGGACACACTCAGAGTTGAGCGTCTGACGGACAGAAGCACCTTGGTAGGCAGGAATCATGTTTAAATAGGGGATAAATGGGAGGGTAGGGACCGACGAGTCCCAAACAGGCTTGAGCTCAGGACTAGCCACGAGCGGCTCAGGGGAGGAACTCGGAACAGGCAGGTCAGGGGTGGGGCTCGGCACTGGTGGTTCAGGAGCGGAGCTCAGTGCTGGCGGCTCAGGGGTGGAGGTCGGTGCTGGAAGCTTAGGGGCGGAGCTTGGCGCTGGCAGCTCGGGAACAGGGCTAGACCCGGCAAGGCCAATGAAAAAGGTCGGCCAAGTCATCTGGCTGTGCAAAAAAGCATCAATGACCTTGGCAACGGGGTCAGCGGTAATGCCCATGGCGCAGGGATTGGTACAAAAGACCGTGGCATGGGGGTCGGTGGTAGTGACCATGGTGTAGGGATCGGTACAAAAGACCGTGGCGAGATGGTCGGCGGCAGCAACCGTGGTGCAGGGATCGGTACAAAAGACCGTGGCGCCAGGGTATTCAGCAGCGACTGGTGTGCAAAAGGCTCAGGTAGAGAGCTAACATGCTCAGGTAAGAAGCCAAGGGGCATGGTGAGCTCAGGTACAGAGCTGGGTGGGGCTAGCTACTCAGGTAGGGAGCCAACGTGCTCAGGTACGAAGCTAAGGGGCACGGTGAGCTCAGATATGGGGCTAACTTGCTTAGGTACAGAGCTGGGTGATGTTAACTGCTCAGGTACGGAGCTAACGTGCTCAGGTACGGAGCTAACATGCTCTGGTAAGGAGCCAAGGGGCACGGTGAGCTCAGGCACAGAGCTGGGTGGCACTAGTTGCTCAGGTAGGGAGCAAACGTGCTCAGGTACGGAGCTAAGGGATGCGGTGAGCTCAGGTATGAAGCTAACATGCTCAGGTATGGAGCTGGGCGGCGCTAACTGCTCAAGTACAGAGCTAAGGGGCGCAGCAAGCTCAGGTACAGAGCTAACATGCTCAGGTACGGAGCTGGACGGCGCTAACTGCTCAGGTAGGGAGCTAAAGGACATGGTGAGCTCAGGTACGAAGCTGGGTGGCACTAACTCCTCAGGTACAGAGCTAAAGGGCACAGCAAGCTCAGGTACAGGGTTGGTTGGTGCTAATTGCTTGGGTATGGAGCTAACAGACGCAGTGGTGTGCAGCTTCTTAATGGCCATGGTGATGGCCAAGATCTGCTCTAAAATGGCAAGCAGACTCGGATCTGGCTGAACCGCTATGACCATAGGAGCTGAGGAAGTAGCCACAGTGGCAGGAAGACCAAAAAGGTCCGTACATGGCACGGGAGCCTGACCTCTAGAATGCCAGGTGGCTCAAGTGACTGGGCACGTTGTTGAGGATCCGTCGTGCTGGGGGGATGCAAGAGATGAGCTGGGTCGGACCTTCGGGGTCGGGTGGCCAGTCGAAATCATTAGCCGGGCCAAAAGTGATCGATGACCAAATCAGCCCTGGTTGAGCCTTGGGTGGACGCCGGCACCTTTTGCGGCAGGGGCTGGGCAGCTCTGCGGGGTCGGGTATCCAACACAGGTCGCTGATGGAGTCATAACAACTGACTGGACCCCCAAAAGCTAACTGGGACCCAACCAGAGGCTGCTGGCGCCGTCTCTGGAGAATGAGTAGAATGGGGGCTAACGCTGGGTCCAAGTACTGGTCGCACCATTCTGTTACAGTTTGCCATCACAAAAACCCGGAAAACCGTCAAATAAAAAATATAAAGTCTATTTTAGGACCCAATTGCAGTTAGCTCCAGATGGAAAAGGTGAAAAGGTGTGACACCTGCCAAGCTCAGAGACGCTCTTAAATATCTGAGGTGACAGGTGTTGCCTATTTCCGCAATAACGCAGCTTATCGACGTGCATGCGCGACTGCAGTTGCTGTCAGGATCCCAGAGATGTTAACTGAACCGACACCGCCCCCCTGGCGTCGGTTAGAGGATAGGACCCTAACAGACAATCATAGAGAGCTAAACAGTTATAAAATTATCTAGGTGTGCTGTAATGAAATCTAAAAAGTAATGTAAATCTAAATTGACCTGAAAAAATAATATCTGAGTTGGGAACAACAGAAAATAAGTTTATTTATGTTTGTATTAAAAAAATAGAGACCAATATTTTTTTGAGTTTGGGAGGTTGTTGACCTCAGCCATAGATTGTTGGCTTTATGTTATTTCCCATTTCTAAAGTCTTGCTGGTATGCCATTTTGCAAGCCAATCCCTAGTTCTTTCTGCTAGTTCCTCACAACCCAGCAGACACTTGATCAAGTTATTGCTCAAGCCCCAAGCGGTGCCGTGCTTGAGCACATGTCATTTAATCCTATGATCTTGGTACCAGGTGGTCTCATAAACAGTCCATCTAAGCTTGTACTGTCTTATTTATTTAAAAAAATAGAATATTAGTTAGCATATAGTTAGAATATTAGTGAAGTAGGTCTGTCCTCTTCAGAACCTCCTCAACAGACTAGTTTCGACCCCTAGCGCACCCCAGAGGCTGAAACTAATATAGCTCCTCATCTAGGTCCTAAAACCCCCACAGTTATCATTACAAACAAAGTATAGTATTGTAATATTATGGTATTTTTACTGTATGTTACATTCCCGTAAGAAACAATATCAAACTCATATTTTACTGAACTCCTGTGGTGCTCCTGCAGTATTTTTAAATGTTATTTGATTCTTTTTCAGTTTAAAATACCTCCCCGAGATACTCCACCCGCTTCAACTTGAGCTGAAACACACTGTGCACAGATGATATCTCAGATTTTTGTCTCCACATTATAAGCATGTGGCACCTGAGGCTGGAGTAACTGAACTCGAGACATGTTTTTCCACCTGCCAGGGGATTTGTCTTATGGGAATTAATTACAGAGAAATTAGCAAAGACCGGCAGGTCGTCACCTCTGTCAGAACATTACAACTACATATAGAGCAACAGAAATACTTTTGTGTAAATTAATGTACAACTTGTCACTATCTGCCATGACTTTATTGTTGATCGTAACTGAACATTAAACACATACAGCAAGAAACTTTGAGAACCCTCTGAAATGCCTTAGAGGTGAAAAACAAGCAATGGGTAACTGCATCAAACAAGTCTCTGTTCATGTGTTTACCATAAGAATAAGACACAACAACATGGTGCTAAAGAAAAGATACAGAAAACAACTGCTCTCCAGAAACTCTGCTGCACAGTTGTTGCACAGTTTTTCTGGAACAGTGGTGTGTGAAATGATTTGATGTAAGCTGAGCAGAAATGTAGAGCAAAAATGCTCTGTACTAAACACCAAAACCACATCCCAACCACGAAGCATTCAGAGGGAACAGTGAATTCAAAACTATAAAGTAATTAGAAATGATTCATTGTCTGCACCCCATCACCTGAAGCTTTAAAGAGGCTGGATTATGCAGCAGGACAAAACACACAACAACAGAGCAGTTTAAATAAAAGAAATATGATGTCTAAAATTCCTCAAGTGCAAGTCTCATCAGCAGCTACAGGAAAAGCTCCAACAGTAATTAAATACGTCCATAATGACGTGATATGTGGGTTTTAACGCTTTCATTTCTGCTCTTAAGTCGTTTAACTGAACTGAATGAGACTGTGGTGCCACAAACAGAAATCAAGAGATGAAATTCCATCTCTGCCAAGATGTCACGGTTTGGCTGTATCAGCTGTAAGCTAAATGTAAATGTTTGCTAAATAACTACAAGAGGATCTATTCGCAATTTATAACTGCAATACTCGCCTCTTCCCAACAGGTGGCAGCAAATCTGCTTTAAACTAAATTACTATGCATTCCTCAGAATTGTCCAAGAATCTGGTCATTTTATTTGAGCAGAAAGTTTCATTTTAATTTATTTGTATGATTTAAGTATTGGAGAAATGTAATGTATATGTAAATGTAAAAATAGTAATGGCTTAAGCCCATCCAAAACTAGCTATTATTTTGACATGACAGGATTCACAATGAACAGTACGTGTTTAATGCACACATTTAAAACACTTTATTGGATTATATCTCTAATTTATTTTATTCTCTAAAATATTGTATCCTTTCTTCAGTTATATTACAACCCCAAATCAGAAAAAGTTGGGACGGTATGGAAAATGCAAAGAAATTACATTTACTTTGACTTTCATATAATTGCAGACAGTATGAACCCAGGATATTTCATGTTTTGTTATTTCATGGATATTTCATTTGTTAATAAACAACTATTCCTGCATTTCAGGCCTGCAACACTTTCCAAAAAAATGTGATTTCAAAGAGGTGATGTCAACAAGTGATTATAATCATGATTTGGTACAAAAGCAGTTTACAAAAAAGCAGTTTAGCAGGTACAAAAGCCTGAGTCTTTGAGGAGCAAAGGTGGCCAGAGGATCTCCAGTGTATCAACAAATGCTTGAGAAAATTATTGAAATATTTAAAAAGAGTGTTCCTCAAAGAAAGACTGGAAGGGATTTCCATATTTCAGTCTGCATGCAGGTCCCTGGAAAGATGTCATTTTTAAAGAATTAATGTTGCTCTAAAATCTCAGCGTACTTTTCTGATTTGGGCTTGTATGTTATGTTATGTTATGTTATTCTCTATTTTAATTATCCTATTTATCCCCAGTGCTTATGGACTATTGTTATACATTTAATATTTCGGTAAATTAATTTAATTCTTACATACAACATCTAGGCTGCCCAAAGAGGTTGGGTCCCTTTTTCACTCTCGGTTTGCTCATTTGGGAATGTGGGCCTAAACGTGTACATCTCCTTTGAGACAATGCTCCAAAAAAAAAAAAAAGCTATAAAAATCAATCTGACTTCAGCGTTACTTCGTTTATGACACTGTAGTGCACAACCTTTTATTATGGGAAGCATGTTATGTTCTTGTGTTGATGGTGAACAAGTGCGATCTTTGACCTCTAAGTAGTCAGGTGATCAGGGTGGGGGAGAACAGCAACAGAGAGAGAGAGAGAGACACACACACACACACACACACACAGAATAAGACAACTTGTTTAAACTCTACATTCTTAAATTATTCTCAATATTATATATATATTAATTATATTAATTAATGTTTTATATATATATATATATATATATATATATATATATATATATATATAAAACATTAATTAATATATATATAAATATATATATAAAACATGACTATGATCTTCTTTTCTACTTTACTGTATCTTTTTTGTTGGTTTGTTTCTATTCTTAATTGTTAGTTGTTATCTTTATAAAACAATGTCTTTTTGATGCTATGGCAATATTGTACCCACTGTGACAGTCATGCCAATAAAGCTCATTGAATTGAATTGAGAAAGTGAGAGAGCACAAGAGAGACAGTGAACATGAAGAGTCTCCGGTCAAAGTCTTTGTTAGAGAAAACAGAAAGAATCTGACACACCTGCAACTGTCAGGTAACTTCACACACACACACACACACACACACACACACACACACACACACACACACACACACACACACACACACACACACACACACGAACAAACAATTGGAGAGACCTGAAGTTTTACTGGAGAGCAGAGCGAAAGACGGAGAGAGGGAGGGAGAAGGGAGGGGGTGAGCAGTGAAACTGATGGATTGAAAGAGGATGAACCGATTGAATGACTCATGACCTGGGAGGAGTACACATACACACACACACAACAACAACATCTACAGGTACAGAGAGAGAAACTTTTAGAGTGTCTGGTTTAGACAGGACTTGCTACTGCTGTAACACCTGAGAGAGAGTTAAGGTCACTAACATCAAGGTGAGTTTGTGTGTGTGTGTGTGTGTGTGTGTGTGTGTGTGTGTGTGTGTGTGTGTGTGTGTGTGTGTGTGTGTGTGTGTGTGTGAGAGAGAGAGAGAATAACTGACCTTCTGACTTCTTTCCAAGTCTCTAAACCCTAATACGAAATCCTCATTCTGAAACGTGTGTGTATGTGAAGCTGGTTAAACACAATAATGAAATACCATAACACAAATCTTCAACACTGAATGTTATTTATTACATACAATTTACTACATGTGGTTGGACGCTATATTGATATTTTAATTATGAGAGAAAATCTAGTGATCGAGTATCTGAACTCTAACTCGTATCTACCTGTGCTTAATGTGACCAAATTTCTTTAAAACTACAGCAATACACCAACTACAGTAACACATGGTCAGTGGTAGTAATAGTGGAGAAATTTGAAATAAAGCACCTGGTGATTCTTAAAGATTGATATGGATTACTGGCTTTGTGACTGTAGTCATAATCCCCAACACAATCATGGCTTTAGTTTTTTCTGGTTACTGGTAAGCAGAGTCTGTGTTCAAACACACCTTATAATTTAAACCTGATAGTAAATCACAGTCAGCTCTGCTCACAAAATAATACACTTCATGACCAAATATATGGAGACTCCCATTCTAACTGGTGGAATTGGCAATATCAGCCACATTCATCGATGAGTTTCATAAAATCAAGTATATAGGTCAATCTCTATAATTATTCATTGTTAAATATTAACCAATGTTAGTACAAAGTGGAAACATCTAAGAGAAACAACAGCTTGGCCATGAATATACACATCCTGACAGTATGAATAAATAATTGGCAGCATCACTAGATCATATTTTGTTAGTAATATTTAACAATTATTTCTATGGAAAAACAGAGACTTGTTTGACTACAAAGTGACGTACCATTCTGTACAAAAAAATGTGTTATTGTTGGACGTCGTTGGTGTGGTACAAGTGGAATAAAACAGGACTGGGTGTGTTTACGGGAAACAACAAACAGCATAATCACATGTGCCTATGAATAACATTTTCCTATAATTACACAGGAAATGTTATTAAAATGTGTAGCATTTATACAAAAAGCAGCTCAATACATTACGTATTAATTCATAAAGTTCTCCTACATATAAGAGTGCAGGCGTGTAGTGTGTGTATGGTATATGAACTCCTCATAAGAATCATTCTATTAATATTACACACAGCCCAGGGATATGGAGTTGCTTATTGATCTGTTTTTATGAGTATTACGAATTATTTATTTCAAAATCGTAATCGGCTTTCTTCACAGCCAGTAGGTCTAAGAAACTTTTGGAGAACAATAAAAACAGAAGTGAATAATAATCTAAATCAATAGAGTAGAAATTCATAATTAATGAAATGATGTATGTTTTGTTGATATTTGTTGATTATTACTTTAATAGAGTAAAAATGTTTCTATCATCTTTACTTTCAGTACATTTTCAGAATTCTTTTGACACAGATTTCCCTCCACAGCTTTATTAACAATGAGTAACTTACACGATGATTTTTTATCATTGTAGTTTATGCTGATAAAAATCCATTTCAAATTGATATGTGAGTCTAAAGACTATAGAACTCAGTTTTAGGTTGATACCAGTGGTTACAGAGAGGATACAAATCAGTTTAAGATTAATATCAGTGGTTATAAATATGATTTATATCAATATTGCTGGTTTCAACAATGACAAAATCAGTTTTAGATTGATATCAATGGTTATAAAAACAATAGAAGTTTTAGGATAGTTAGATAAGTGTAAGTTGATTGTCTTGTGCCACCAAGGTGCCTTTGTTAGCTGAAACAGGGTTAAAAGTGTTTGTTATCAAATCATCTTTGACTGAAGATTAAATCATTGTTTTCACTGAATGTTTCTTACATTTGTTTTGTTCAGATTTATATATTAAAATCCTTCTACAAGTCCTGTTAGGTGAACTAATCTTAGAGTACATGATCTGTAATGAGTTATGCTGGGGCATTATAATATTAAGATGAAATGATAAATGGAAAATGCAGTCTTCATGCAGTGTTAAGTCATGTCTTTTTTCTGAATGCTTGTAATCAGCTTAGACTTTTCTGTAATATAAAAAATGAATCCAGTCATGTGGCATGGTAATGTAGTAGTTGGCGTCCTCTGGGTACTCTAGCGTCCTCCCATGTTGCAAAGACATGTATACAGTATACACAACAAAACAGTGAAAACAACATTCTAAAAATTCTGATCAAATGCTAAAACGTTATTGGTGAAAGGGCAGCACGGTGGCTCGGTGGGTAGCACTGTCACCTCACAGCGAAAAGGTTCTGGGTTCAATTCCAGGTGAAGTGGTCTGGGTCCTTTCTGGTTTTACTCTGGGTGCTCTGGTTCCCTCCCACAGTCCAAAGACATGATTTAGGTTAACTGATTATGTTAAAGTGGCCCCAGTGTGTGAGTGTGTGTATGAGTGTGCCCTACGAAGTAGTGACGCCCTGTCTAGGTTTGTTCCTGCCTTGCGGCCTATGCCGCTGGCTAGGCACCAGCTTTCCCGTGACCCTGTCAGGATTAAGCGGATAAGAAAGTGAATGAATGAATGATTAATAAAATATCTGGATTGTATGAGTGATCTGCCACTTGAGCGTAATTATAAACTTGCTTAAGTGCAACCAGTCGCATTCCAGATCACATACCAGGCTAATGGGCCTCCACCTGACATCAATTGAAGTGATTTTAATTACTTCAGAATAAAGTGCAACAGTTCCATGACTTGCAGGATTCCACTACTAATGCATGGAAACACAAGTTAGGAGAAGGATCCAAAAAGATTTCAGAGGCTTTAACTGTCCCTCAAGGTATCATTCAGTGCATTTTTAAGAAATGGAATGTATATGGCACCACTTACATCTTACCTAAATTGGGCTGTCCCTCCAAACTAGATGACAGGAAGACGTTGATCAGGGAAGCTACCAAAAGGACAGTGGAAACTTAAAGCTTACAAGACTTTATAATTGAGATTGTTCATTCTGTACATATGACAGCAATCTCACAAGCTTCAAAACAAAGCTGGCCTGTATGGCAGGGCAACAAGAAAGAAGCCTTATCTGAAAAAGGGCCACCCCAATTCTTGTTTACTGATTGCGGATTCCTGATTCGTGCTCTGGTTATGGTTAGTTGAGACCGAGATTGAATGTTTTGGACTGACAACCAAGCAAAATGCATCATATCTACTGAGAAGCATGATGGTGGCAGCATTATGTTGTGGAGCTGTTTTTCTTCAGTGGTGACTGGGAAGTAGGGAAAATGGATGCTGTCAAGTACAAACAAATTTGTTATGAAAACCTTCAGCCCTCTGCTAGACAACTGAAGATAGAAATGTGATTCACATTCTAACAACAACAACCCTAAACACAGCACCAAAAAACTACTCAGGTTCCTGAGTTATCATAGTCTTTCTCTTTGTCTTTTCAACTCTCTCATAACATGTTATTGCCATTTTCAGAACTGCTACCCAATGGATGATTTTCCTTTATTGTGCAATTATGAGCAAGCTATAGAGACTGCTATGCATGAAAACCTCAGGAGATCAGCAGTTAGAGAAAATTGAAATCCGTTGTACCCGGAGACACGGGGAGGACATGCAAATTCCACACATGCAGAGTCTGGGGTCGGGATCGAAGCTGTTGGTGTCCCTCATATCATATCATACCCCGACAGTCGGGGTCACCGATGGTCGTATGCGATGGCTCCCCAGATCACCACACCAGTAGTTGGTGCAGTGTGTTGTTCCACAGCAAAGGCAGGATTGAAGTGCTCACTACAAGACCTCCATACTCGAACCCGACTGCCGTGGGATCCCACACTGAATCTGGAAATACGATACAGGTCTATTCCTTGGCAGTCCAGGTTTTTCGTTCACGACACAACTGCAAACAAAGGCAACAGTGACTGAATGTCAATGGCAGGACAAGTAATGGGCGCATGACGAAAAATTTCCTTCTGCTAAGCACTTGGCAATGGTACAGGCAGAGACAGGGGTGTGTAGTGAAGGTGCCACCTATGTCTGGATGGTGGACAACGAAATTGTGGGAGCTGCTTGTTTTTGTTGGTGGAACTGCTGCTTGTGGCAAGACCCAGTGTCTAATCAGACCACACCCTCAATTTCTACATCATTGTCAGTTTCTGACCATTAGATCATTTCTGTTGATTCCATATTGGATTTATAATTACGTGTGTGTGTGTGTGTGTTAAATGTGGTAAAAGGTAAATGTGTGTATAACGTGTATTTGTCTCTCTATCAGATGGAGTTTCTGATGATTGGATGTCAAAACTGCTGATGCCGTCTGGGACAGAGGGTGTCGCCATGGCAATGGCAGCCCTGTTTCGGGGCAAGTGGGGCCAGAAAAGCCCTAACATCACCCCCAAATCCCCCCCTACTCCTCCCCTGAGCCATCACCATGATGATGAGGAGGATGATGATGATGATAAGACGAACACGCATGCTCCAATTAGACGGAATTCTCGCTTCTATAGCTCCATGAGGAAGAAGAGACGCCCGGGCGCCGAGCAGCAGAGCAGTGAGAGATTTGTTCATTCGTATTTACCCCGTTGGTCTTAGTAAGGATCAGGGGTGTGGGGATGGGGGTATATATACTGGAAATCACATGGTACTGGTGAGTAGGGCTGTGTAGGGGTCGCTGTGGGGTATAATCCCCCCATTCAGTCTCCCTGATCTCTGAAACGATGGCAAATTGCACCCGACTCAGACCAGAAGTCACCATCATAATTATATATTATTATTACTGTGTATGTTTTTCGTTCTATGAACTAAACTACAAAGCTAAACCTCGACACAAGCAAAAACAAAACTAAACTAGAGGGAAAAAAAAGGACTGAAGGAAGGCTGATCTTGAAGAAAAACACATTTTTTATCTATGACATATCTCAAAAGTAAACTTTTTATTTGCTTTTATAATGTTGACATTTTTATCTTGCCACATACCAGCTGTCATCACACGTCCCAGTGAAATACATTGAGGTGTTTTTTTTCTACTGACTCTAGCGAACATTTGCACATTGAGTGCGAAATTTCTTCACATATGGCCCCATTCTGGTTTCCACTCAACTGATGCAGTTCCGCAAAACGGTACCTATTCAACCGAGTTTTATCCTCCCCGATTTCATATTGGATTTTATCTAGGATCTTGCTGTGTTTACAAATTTCTGACATCGATAAGCATAGAGCAAAGAAAGGCGCCACATCAAATGTGATCTGACTGGTCGGACTTAGTCACATATTTTTAAAATGTGATTCTGATCAGATTTGAAACTACATACAAATTTAGCTTGAGAGCAACTGGGAAAAACTAGACTCTACTTGGTTTTAGGCATTCACACAATTATATATCTATCTATCTATATCTGTTTATGTCTCATCTATCTAGATCTGCCTATCTATCTCTCCACCCATCTCTCTATCTACTGATTTTTCTGTCGTAGAGGACATCTGAAGAGAACTCAGATGTGTTGTGTCATTCCCCTGCTGAAAAATCAGTAAAGCAGTGCAAACCAGATAAACGAGTTTAGGTGTTTAACATGTGAGAGGTGTGTAGCCTGTGTTTGTCATTAGTATTGCCTTTGTTTTTACATGAGTTTATAATGTCACACCATCCTTCTTATGTAAGGGATTTTATGAAGTGCATTCCCTCATCTCTCTGCGTAAATCCCCAATTTCACACTTAAAACCTGGGTAATTATCGAGTTACTTTAAATAGTTTTGCTCGATTCATTTTTGCACCACTTTTGCTCATGTTATAGATTAGAATGCACACTGCACTTCCATTTTAAATTGAATGAGTAGGCCTTTTGTAACACGCACACGCATTTGTCTTTCTATAATTGTCAGGACTTTTTAGTGACATAATATTACTGTGGCTAATTAAAGCTACATTTCCAAATTTATCATGAAACTCCTATTAGAGGGAGTGTGATGAGGAATGTAAAGCTTATGAATGTGATGTAACTTTTTGTTTCGGTCAAAATGTTTGCTCATCAGATGTGTCTTCTCGCCTATCATTTTCTTCTTGTCTCTCTTTCTGCCTCTCTCTCTCTCTCTCTCTCTCTCTCTCTCTCTTTCTCTCTCTCTCTCTCTCTCATGTCCTAGGAGTGACTGAATGGGTAATTGACTTGTGCAGTGTACACTGACTGTACAAAGTCTGCTCATTTTATAGACATTTTATAGGTTAGAATGTACACTGCACTTATATTTTATATAATATATTATATTTACCGCCCGCCCACACACACAAACAAATGGAGCAGGTTAAAGTTAATTGTCCATATTTCCTGGTTTAGGTTAATCATCTATAGGGCAATAAAATAGCTAATAATTTATCAACTGCTCCAAATTACTTTGCACCTTCGGAATGAAGAATAAAACAAGTAACAATATACTGTAAACTTGGGAATAAGAGACTGTGAGAATATGAGACTGGGAACTGAGAGATGGGGAGACCAGGAGACCAGGGATTGAGTGACAGTGAGACTGAAAGACTGAGGATTGAGTGCCAAGGTACTGAGAGACTGGGAGACACTTTCCCAGTCCCTAATCACCTAATGCCCCAGTCTCTAATCCCTGGTTTTCTGTTCACCAGGTCCTTTGTGTCCTTGTATTTTAGTCCCAAGGTTTTCATCTTTTATTTTTCCAATTTCTTGTCTGCCACACTCAAGTCACATTTCACCGGTGACCAGTTCCTTCAGTGTTGCAGTCCATTGACTTCACGAGACCTAGCTTTAAGGTATTAATTAATTGCTAATATAAGCCAAGCTGTGTACAAATTTGTCCTCCTACTCCCTACATACTTAGGGTGTCAGCTATTTTGTAGTGCTGTCTGAATTCTCGGTGGCTAATCCCTGGATAGGTCACTACAATACCCATAACAACACTACCTCCACATAGGTATCTCACAATACGTAACAATTCCCAAATCCTTAATCCCTTGTTAGCGTTTAGCTTGTGTTTTTCTTTAACCTCGTGTTAGTCTTTAGATCGTTTTGGCTTCATAGCAAGAAGGTCCTGGGTTTGATTCCTGGTGGAGTCTGCATGTCCTCCCTGTGTCCACGTGGGTTTACTCGGGATACTCCGGTTTTCTCCAAAAGACACGCATTAGGTTAATTGATTACAGCCCTTAGCATCTTGTTACCCCTGAAGTTCTGGTCTCATTAGCAATAAACAAACAGCTTTGACCTTTTGTATTTGTGATGTTTCCGGTGCTCTCTCAAGAAACCCCTGTCCCAATTCTGTTCTCACCTGCTCCTGCATCGTGACTAGGGGACGAGTGATTGAGGGAATGAATTGAGACACAGCTCAGGTCTCACTTCCTGCCACATTACACTAATTCCACCTGTCTTCACAGGCCCCACCCACTCTCCCAGAGCACCTCGTGACACGAGCAGAAGCAGAGCTCCACTCAAATCTCTGCAAACCCCCACACAACGGTGAGAGAGAGAGATACTGCCTCCTTCCGAAGCCTCTGAGCATTGCACACACTAAACTAAGTTTTTGTATCACACACACACACTCTCACACACACACACACACAGATCAAAATGTCACATAAAGTAGACCAAGGTCACACAGAATGTATAATCACAATGTGTGTGTTTGTACTTTGTTTAATTTCCATTCAGCACTTTATCGCCTTCACGCTATGGAACATCGTTGCCAAGCAACGGGAGCACAGGGAAAGGAGGAGCTACCCCTCTGTCGCCGTTAGTAACAGAGCAAGCTTGGCGGCTCAGAGGAGAGATGGAGGAGCTGAGCACACATACGAGTCGAGCCTGCAGTGTGCAGGACAGCGACACACACACTCACACACAAAGCTTGCACAACAACTCACACAGGTAAAAGACACAGTGTGTCTGTGTGGAGCTTTTTTATGTAATTCAGTGTGTGTGTGTGTGTTTGCATCCAGTCACACTGATTTTTTGGTGGTTGTTCAGAATGGTGACAAGCAGGGAGACCGCGCTGGAAAACTTCAGCCACAGCCTAAACCTTGTGAAGAGCATAGGTGAGTTATCAGAGCACACGTGCACACATACACACGCATAAGTTTATAACTGAAGACTTTGCACCTATTAGAATCAATTGGTTACTGTAGGAATCTAATGCCACACCTCCACCTCAGCTAATCTTAAGCTTAAGCTCAGTAACCTGAAGTCAATCTTCTGACATTGTTGGTTTTTCAAAAAAAGAATGAGTAATTAAAGAAGTGAGAACCAGCAAATTGACCTCACAAGTCACAACTGTCATATTTTTCCTGTCGTTGTGAGGACATTTGGTCGGCACAAGTATAGGAAGACGAATACACATACATCTTTATCTCTCTGCCTTTGTGGGGACTTTCCACTGACCTAATATTTACTCTCGCTAATTAAAGCTACACCTATGTCTAATCTAAAGCAAGTCTTCTGGTTCTTTTGTTTTTTCAAATGAAAATTGCAGGTTTTGTAAAAATAAAAAATGTCTCTCGAGGTAAAACGTGTCAGATCTTTCTATCCTCGTGGGGACATTTGGTTTCAGGATCATAATTGGGAATAAAAGCGAAGCAAATCATGACTAGAGAGACACTGATGCTGCTGAATGTGGTTTATCTCTGATTTTTTTCTCATCTGTGACAGCGATTTGTCATTTTCTCTTGTGATCTGATCCACTTTCATATGGTACTGAAATCTGATGTCCAATCTGCAGCAGTATCGTACCGCTATCATTTCAGAGTTTCCCCGTGTTGCTGTCAAATTTGTCAGACGACTAAAAGAGGAACAAAAAGCAAACATTTGAATGTGGATCTTTCTGTCTTTGTAAATGAGCTATTGTATATGCTACCGAATAGTTTTGTAACAGAAATGAATCTGATTCTGTCTCTCGCAGTCCCACTTCCTTATGTAATCACACCCACCTGAGGGACGTTACGTAACCATCTCACAGTGTGCAAAGTCTCTTTTTCAGAGTCCACACAGACACACACACAGACGCGCAAACACACATTTGGCACTATCCTACGCAGTGTTCTGAGTGTGATATGGATGTGAGTGAGCAGTGTGGGTGTGAGGTCGTGCGTTCCTCCGCTCACTCACAGTACAAATCTTCCACTGTTCCAGTTCTTGTTCACCCTCGCTCACTCTACAGGGTTCTAACGATCCATTGGGCGAGAACAGATCTTTTTCCTCAAGCTTCTGTACTTCTTTGAAAAAGTCGTAATGGAGACATTAATGTGATGGTAATGTTAAAGCATCTCGTTTTGGAATAATGATCTGATAATCTGATCCTGCTGTCAAGATTGTGTGAGCTGGATGTTGTTGGTTCGGCCCTAGACTGGTTTACATTTCATCCATCCCACACTTTCTCATACTCTCAGAGTATTTTGTGCACCGAGTTTGTTTGCTATCTGTGTTCGTCCCCCCTCAAACACAGGAAGAATCCCCTCGAATTTACCTGTTTATTCAGCCAACAATTGGGATTCCTTAGCTTTTAGCTGACAGCCAGAAGTGTTTGATTATTTTAGACCAGAATTTTAGTGCATCTCTTCAGTATTGTTTTATTGAAACAATGAAATGAGTTTCGTCAGTTTAATTAAACATCAGCCGTTTTAATTGAAGCAATTAATTAAGCTTTAACAATAATGTATAATGAATGAATCAGTCACAGTAATAAATCAGTTGACACCCTGGTTTAGTGAAAGAATCAGCCAATCCTATTGCTGGAATGAATCAGCTGATCTTAATTTGGTTCGTCAATTAAATGATCTTTTAGTTTATTGAAATTATTAGCTAAATTAAGTTTGTTTAGTGGCTTGCAATGGTGGGAACAAGTCACTAAGATGCAATTCTCAAGTGTTGACATTGGAGTCCCATGTCATGTCACCAGTTCATGACAGACAAGTCCAAAGTCAGTACAAGTGAATCCAAGTCCCAAGTCAAGACAGGAAAGACTCAAGGCAAGTCACAGGTGCTAGAATTCAAGTCCGGATCATAAACATTTTGTCTCTGTCTCTGGACATAAATCAAGCACATCAACTGTTGCTCAAGGGGTCCCACAAGGCTCTGTGCTTGGACCTTTAATATTCATTATTTACATAGTTCCACTCGGTCAGATCGTATGTAATTTTAACCTCCATTTTCATTGTTATGGAGATGACACCCAGATTTATCTACGGACCAAATCCATTGGTAACCCACCTCTTGGTCTTTCAGATATTTCAGAACTTTGTCTTTCAGATATTAGAAACTGGATGAAACACAACTCACTAATGCTGACCAGTAACAAAATTTAACTGTTTTGTATTGTTTCAGTATCAACCCTCAATAAAACTGGCTCCCTTATGCTCTCCATTGACAATGTTACTTTATCTCCTTCCCCTGTGGTCCGAAATCTGGGTGCCATGCTTGATTCAAAACCTGAAACTAGATTGTCATGTCCATTCCCTAGTTACAACCTCCTTCTTTGACCTCTGCAATATAGCCAGAATCCAACCATTTCTCTCCCAGTCAGCTGCAGAAACTCTCATTCACGCTTTCATTTTTAGCAGCTTAGACTATTCCAAGTCATTTTTTGCCAGCATTAGCTCTTCACTACTTCATGAACTTCAAAAGGTGCAGCTCGACATCTCACTCACACCTGGTCACATCAACAAATTACGCCAATCCTCCAAAACCTCACCGGTTTCACGTCATTCCACATTCTCTTTAAGATCCTTCTACTCAATTACAAAGCTCTCGATAATCCTGCTTCTTCTTATGTGTCTGACCTTCTTCAACCCTACAAACCTGTCCGCACTCTAAGAACTTCTACAGCTAGGACTCTCACCACTCCCTCTTCTAACCACTGTAGCTTTGGTAATCGAGCTTTCTCCATACTTGCTTTACACCTCTGGAACTCCCTACCATGTCACATCCAACAATATTCATCTACAACCTTAAAACATACCTGTTTTCTCTTCCCTACAGCCTCCCCCTGTCCTGATTCTTCTGGCATATCCTCATCCTATTCTTTCGTTGTTATTTAAGTGTTATGTTATTTGTGTTATCACCTCTACTGTCTGTCCACTATTAGTTCTTACATGTTTTTCTAATTTTAATCATCTTTGGGTCCTTGAAAAAGCACCATACAAGTGTCATTTATTATTATTAGTCAATCTACTGTTGATCAGTACTGTCAAATACTGGTCATAAATGGAAATTCTTGTATGAATCAGATATTTTAAACACACTGAGCTGTAAAAAAATGCCCAGGGGCATCATCAGACCCACTTTACTGAGGCGCATGCCCCAGTAAAATGTTGCTGTGCCCCACTAAAGGTGGTAAACAGTCAGTTTTATTCTGGATTGCAGAGCAGAACTACAAGACACACCACACAACTTCATTATAGGCACTACAATTCCCATAATGTCCCAGCATTTTTCCAAACGCTTGAGTAGCTAACACATTATGTCCGAGCAAGTTTCTTTCGTTTTTCTCACGGATTAATGGACACCTGCAAATATTTAAAAGAAAATCAGCCATGCTGCAGGCAAGATAATGACAGCTCAGAGCTCTGGGTTTTGGTGACTTATAACCATATGACATACCAAAAGTACATATTAAACTATTTAACAAAGGCATTAAATAAACTAGCAAAGGCATCAGTTATAAACAAACATCAGCATGAACAAAATGAATACAATTAGTAAAAAGATTCAGTGTTAATTTGTTCTTCGTTTCTCATTCATGGTGCCCACATTAGTGTTAAATCACTTGAACTATTTAGTGTTTAACAGGGAACCAGAGGGGGAAAACTGTACACAATTCTGTGTACCCCGGTACAACAACTAGTCTAGAAACGCCCCTGACAATGCCGAAAACTTTGTTGTATTAATTTGCATTTTGTATGTCTATTTATTTGTCTTTTAATGACACAATACCAAAAATAATGCTATTATTGAATGCTCACCCAGTCTTAGCTAGCCGGTATGTTATGATGTGTGATGTTACGATTATTACGTAATAATGATGTCTGTGTGTGTGTAGCGTTCCTGTATCAGGAGTACCGAGACTCTTCAGAACAACAGGAAATTGAACAGAGGCGGCAGCGGGATGCACTTCCTGCGAAAGGCCTAGGGATGGAGTCAGAGATGCAGATGGCAGGCAGCGCTGTGGGTTCGGGGGTCACGGCCCCCGCACTGCAGCTGCAGTTGCGTAACACCTCTCGTTCTCTGAGTTTATGGCAGAACCTGGATGCCGTACAGAACAGCGGCCTTCTGCACACACTGCCTCAACGAGAGATCATTCTGCAGGAGGTACATGTACATGCGCACACACACACTGACAGTAGGCATGCTACATTTACATTTAGTCATTCAGCATACATTCTGCATCGGCTCTCTCAGAATGAGAATATATTTGAACATTTTTACTGTAGAAATCAGTTTGTTTTCCTTTTTTGATTTACAGAAGCTGTAAATAATCAGTAATGATGTTGGTATCAGGTCTCAGCTCTCTGTGTTTCCTGATGTTCTGACAGTATAAGAACAGTCTGATATTTTCTCCCAAGGCAATGTTTGAGCTAGTGACATCTGAGGCGTCATATTATAAAAGCCTGGAGCTTTTGGAGACCCACTTCCTGCAGAACCCGCTTCTCTTCAGCACTCTCAGCCAGTCAGACATACACTTCCTGTTCTCCAACATCGCTGATGTCATGAAGGCAAGCGAGAGGTGTGTGTGTGCACGACAATGTGTCTGTTAGACCATGTGGTGTCTCATTAATGGACCTATGACTACACTAATAAAGTTTATTCCGACACACTACATGGCCAAAAGTATGTAGACATTCTTTATAGCCATTCCGATCACTGACAGATACATATATCCATCATACTGTGCAGTTATGAGAGCTGTTATTGTAAAATGGATACATTTGGAAACAACAAGCTCTGAAGCCACACAAGCTCATGGAATATAGAAATCTGTCACCGGCTGCAGTACTTCCACAGTGCCTCTGTAAACCGCCAGCATAAGGGGATTCACAGGTCAAGCAGTAACATGTAGGATGACTATGTGTATCGCAATGTGGTGTAAAACATTTCCACTCGACTCCCTTGGGTGTATGGCTCATCCTACACTCTTTGGAATGCTGACTGTGAACCTAATGCTCTTATGCTAATGCTCTCTCAATTGACGTGAATCTTAAGTATTGTTTCATCATGTAGAAGAATGAAGCAGAAAATTGAAGCAGAGGAATGAAGACTCATAGCAGCAACTCCACATTAATATAGCACATACCGTGCATAAGCTTATGACTGTGATGTCTGGCTGTCCACATGCTTTTGGCTGTGTAGTGGATGTATTTTATTATTATGATGGTATCCTGATAGGTTTCTTCATGTTGAATGTTTTGCTGAATGTTTTCTGTGGTGTTTAGGTTCCTCATGGATTTGGAACACCGTATCGAGGAGTCCCTCCTGATCTCTGACGTGTGTGACATTGTTCATCATCACGCCCATGAGTACTTTGACGTCTTCATAAGCTATGTCATCAACCAGGTCTACCAGGAGAAGAACTACAGACGTATCCTGTGAGTGCTCTCTGTGTGTGTGGTGGGAGTGTGAAACTGTCTGAGAAATTAACCGTTCAAATAATTGTTTGTTAAAGCATAAGCACTCTGCCCCAAAGCTGTTCTACAAAGGTGTAGGCACCTCTGGTCAAAGTGAAGTTGATTTTCTAAATGGCAGGAAACTTTGAAGGAACAAGCTTAAATATGACACGTGCATTTTCTAACATGGAAAAATGAAACAACCGTTGTCATGTGTCACGTGTTAATGGCTCAGATATGTATCGTGTTTAAATTTGGCCCTGCAGAGTGTACCAGAAAATGGAATCAGTAGAAGTTAAAGTCACCTCTTAGAGTAGTAGTTGAGTAGAAGTATCTGCTATTTACTGTACTTAAGTATTAAAGGTAATTTTCTGATATTAACATTACTTAGTACGAGTACATGCTTTTAGTAAGAAAACAAGCAATCAGGATTTTTGAGGAATTATGTAGTTAATTCTTTTAAGCCTGTAAACTACGTTAAAAACTGAGCCTACCTTACACTTAAAGAAAAACAAGGATTTCATAATCAGAAATGTTATCTGAACAGGCTTAATGTTAATTCTGAAATAATACCATTAATGTTGCAGCTTTGCTTTATTAATCTGAACTTACCTCAATGTGCTTCTTGAGGTTGGACGGGGATTTAAAATGCCAATATTTTCATTTCTTTGGGTAAGCATAAGAAACACTTCATTTGGTATGAATAATATTTCGTTCATTCATTCTTTTTTTATGCGTTTAAGCCGGTGCCTAGCAGTCAGCATGGGGCGCAATGCAGGAACAATTCTAGATAATGACAATCCATTGTAGGGCACACACACTCATACACACTCAGACATTTAAGGGAAATTTAGAAACACCAATCAACCTAGCAGGAGCTCAATAGGCAGAGTCCATCAAGAAATCAGTTTTATCAAGTAGAATACTGCTCATGTCGACGCTACCATCTGACATGCCTTAACTTGAATGGAAATAATAATTTTCCACGGCTTTGAGAGCACATTTGCACTTGCGCATTGATCTGCTTAGCCAGCCAGTGATCTACCTTGCAAATTATGATCACAAATTCCCCAAACCTGCTTGCTTGCATTCTACCGAAGATCTCGCATCATTTTTTTCTAGTAATGACGTAACGAAGCTGCTTCAGGTCAAATGTATCGGAGTAAAAATACGCATGTTATTCGGGGAGAGTAGTGGAGTAAGTGAAAGTTGACAGTCTCAAGTAAAGTGTAGATACTCCAAAAATACTTAAGTAGTATAACGAAGTACTCACGACCACCCACTACTTTTCAGCGACACACAGTGGACTTGCATTGAGAGTGATTATCGTGTTCGTCCAGCATTGTTGCAGAGTCTGATGGGACCGCTATGGCTGCGGTAGGGAGACGATCCCTCCGTCTAGACTTACTTCCATAATACTCGAGTAATTATGACTGTGCCCAGTCAGGCTTCAGGCAATGCTGGACACAGGTCTTTATGATGGTGGGCTGTAAATGTAGCATTTCATCCGCACTGTTATGTATGAGTCTAATTAGTAATGCTTTTTATATACGCACTATTTACACCCCTAACAAGAGAGTGATCCTCGTACCTCATCCTCATGCTAATATGCCAATTTCATGTGTTTTCACATTGCATGTAATATTTAAGTAACTGAGAACTGCACTCAGTCAGGCTGATGCACAATTAAACAAATGTAAACATGTACTGTGGTAGCCTAGTGGATAAGGTACAGAACCTATGGACCAGAAGGTCCAGGGTTCAAATCCCACCTCTGTCAAGCTGCCACTGTTGGGTCCTTGAGCAAGACCCTTAACCCACAATTGCTTGGATTGTAAGACTGTATCAGTTGTAAGTCGCTCTGGATAAGGGCGTCTGCTAAATGCTGTACATGTAAATGTAATGTAAATGTAAACACAGCTGCTAAATAAGTTTGCCTTGCCCTCAAACCATTTAGTCTCACATTTCACTCCTCTTTGTGGAAAGGAAGCTTGTGAGCTGGAACAAATCCCTTCTACAAAGAATTGCTTTGTAAAAATAGACTAAAACTGAATGTGTGGGATTAGTGAAAGGATTCACAAGTCGTTGAACTGTGGACCAGTCTGACATGATTGAGATCAGTTTGTTTGTTGGTGGAAATTAATGAAAAATGGAAGGAAGTTGTTGCACAGCTCTTTATACTCTTATATTTTACATTTCATAGACCCTCTTAGTACTGGAACATATGATTCCAGTGGAGTGCTGGTTCTTTTATAAATGTTCTTTTTCCGAATTGAAATCTTAATTATACAGAACCCGCAGTGTGTTGCTTAGATCGCATATGTGCTGTTGCATTATGCAAATATTCTTCTTACATAATGCGCATGTACTACACTGACCATGTGTATATTATATAAATTAAGGTACTGTGTGATTATTTAGGAGGTTGAGGTTCAGAGATTCTACTTCTGTGTATGGGTATAAAAGTAAATAAAGGCATTATGACTACTGTTTTTGTTTCTTGATGTTAGACAGGAGAACACTGTGTTCCGGGAGAACATGGCCATTTTGGAGAATCAGCCAAAAGTAAGAGGCCTGTCATTCACGTCCTTCCTGATCCTACCCTTCCAGCGAATCACACGCCTCAAACTACTGGTGCAGGTAACAATCAGAGCATTCTAATTATTGCTTGCATAAGTGCAATTAGTCAATCTGATGCAGGAGCTTGTAACAATCATGCAGTCGATATCTTTACAAGTGGGACTCCTGAGAACTGACTACAGGCACTAAATTTCTCATAATGTTCTAGTGTCTAGTAGCATGGATTAATGGACAAATATTTAAAAGAAAGTCAGCCACGTTGCAGTGGTGGTTCTACACCATTTGGAGTGAGGGGGCCAGGCTGGGGCCAGTGGCTACGAAAAAGTGGCCTGTTACTCTATACCTAAATGCGCATTGCAGATATTAAGAGGAAAAATTTGAAGTTTGACTTTCAGCATTTTATTTCTTCAGTGTCGCTTTGTATTTGCAAGAATGATTTGAGGGGCCACAGGGGGGCCAAGCTTGTTGTCACAGGGTTAGACTTAGACCCCCGCCCCACTTATAATATACATATTAGAGCACTAAAGCAAAGGCATTCAGTAAGCTAGCAAAGGCACCAGTTAGGTTATCATAAACAAAATTAATGCAATTAATAAAAATCCTTTAGTGTTCATTTGTTCTTCATTTCCCATCCATGGCGCCCATTTTAGTGTCAAATCACTTAATCTATTTAGTGTTTAACAGGCTTGTTTGTATGCACAGTTGTGCCACTAGGATTGATTGGCAAGCAGAGGGGTAGATTTAGGGCTAGCTGTGCAGCTCTAAATTCTGTGTGCGCCCCAGTATGACAAGTAGTCTAGAAATGCCCCTAAGACCCCCTGTGACTATTCAGGTGCCCATGGTGGTAGTATAATATCTAATGCAACTATAAAGGTGTGTGTGTGGATAAATGTGTATTTAAGGTAACTTTGTGTCTGTTGTAGAACATTCTGAAGAAGGTGGAGGAGAATTCAGAGAGAGAGAGGAATGCCATAAAGGCTCATCAGGAACTGGAGAGGGTAAGTAACAGAAAGTAACAAAGACTTCAACTTTCTTTTGAAAAATAAAAAGAGGTCAAGGTTAGGATTAGCTGGAGGTGTGGGTGTAGCATTAATTCGCTACAGTAATATTATGTCAATGGTCCCCACAGTGGTAGAAAAACAAGCATGTCTGTCCATTATTCAACAGTGTGTTACCATATTTACCAGCGCTGCAGTGTCTGAAATTGTTGGTGTGTGCGCACAGATTGTGATGGAGTGTAATGAAGGCGTGAGGAAGATGAGTCGCACTGAGGAACTGATCAGCATCGAGAAAACTCTGGAGTTCAAATCCAAGGTGAGATGAAGAACAGATTTCACTTTAGTCACAATATTAAAGCACAGGTACGTTACGTTCTGTGAAACAGGTCGTTAGCCGGAATGGTTGTTGACCGGACGTTACATGACTGACTAGTATGGACGTATCCTTATTCCTGTCATGAATAGCCACTGATGCTGAAAGTGACTTTAATTAAAATAAACAAACAAACCTGACATTACCATAGTCACATTGCCTTTTTATGCAACTCTAGTGTAAAAAATAAAGGGTAAACAAACAACATCGTGGTTCTGTAGTTACCAATGGATTTATGCTTCTTTCCACTTCCTTCCACTTATTGCACTGGGTGCACACAAGCAAGTGGGAATGAGGCCAATTTGATACCAAGTTCTACACTAACACCTACTGGAAAATATAAAAAGTCCTGCTACATGTGAGACCATCTGTGTATATGGAACGCAAAACCACATTTTGACTATAATTAAGTCTTTTACGTATTATGTGAGTCATGTTATGGTGATGATTAATACCTGTAGTGTAACAAAGTATTCATATCTGATTTATTTAAGACAAGAATATAGGCTTATATTAGACTCTAAGTCTAGCTTTTCCATGTATTTAAATAGCTCAATCTTCCATATATTTATTATTATTATTAGTTGTTCAGAGTAAAATAAAGTATCTGACTGATATTGATATCGACAGATACCCAAAGCGACAGTATGAGCCTCCTAAATCAAAAAGTGCTACTGGGACATCTCTGCTGTATACAGTGTACTTCCCAATGCCCTTTACCCTGTAATCACATGCTGTAAAACCAAGGTTCTTGAAATGCTGCTCTTTGTTCCCAGTCCGTGCCGATCATCTCTCACTCCCGCTGGCTGCTGAAGAAGGGTGAGGTTATGCAAATGTCAGGACCGAAGACCACCCGTACCATGCGCAGCCGAAAACTTTACCACCCACTTTACCTGTTCCTATTTAACAACCTGCTGCTCATCACCAAGCGCAGTTCCAGGTCAGCTCTCGTGTTATCGATTTGTGATACGGAAATATTACAGAATCGTTCGTTCTCAAGTCACACACACACTTTGCCTTTTGACATGATTAAGGTTCTGCTATACATCAGGTTCATCTCGTAAGTGTAAATGTAATAGTTTTCTTCACAGTTCAATCATCTAAATGAATTCACATTATTAAGAATATCAGTATTGTCAATAACATTAACGTCACTTATTGACATTACTTATGGATAGTTTAAGCCCAGATGAAGTGTTTATCCTCATCTATTTTGGAAATAGTCCCATTGCTTATAAAGGGGAATCTGTATTTGCAGAGCTGGAACTTAATTCACTTATTAGTATAAATAAATAATCAAGCAGCAGTTACAAGTTGCACGTTGATGAATATCACGGTGTCTTTTAGAATCAATAAATGTTTTGTGCTACTAGACTTTTATTGTCCAGTCTTAGAAGTTATGCAAACCACAGAACTCTTGGTTCATCCTTTCGAAGTTGATACTGTTTTATTCCAGTTATCTTTTAATTTCTCTTCCAATTCAACAAGCTGATCTTGGCCCGAAATTTCCTTTCTTGCTCAAAGTTAGAGAGAAAGCTTTTTTTATTATTATTATTATAACCAGCTAAACACTTAATTTGACACTGCTACTCTTGCTAGAATTCTGTGGTTCATGCATATATAGGAGAGTGAATAAGGACAGGTCCTACTTTATAAATATGGCAGCTCAGTGTTCAGCTCAGCACGGCTTTTGATTTATGACAGTTTCATAAATCAGAATTAGTTTGTGTATGTAAGGATTAAATTTCATGCTGCACAGTTGTTTGGCAAATGATCTTAACCAACGATAGTTTGTGTAAAGATAAACATGCAAACATTAATCACGTTCACAGACAAATGTATGTAAAGCTAGATTTACATATGGTCAAAGCTTCATAATGAGAACAATGTGGTGCTCATCTGCTCTTGTCTATATAAAGTAGGGTTTATGAATTAAGAATATTTCAACAACTTTCTATGTGTGTAAAGAACGTGTTTACTGACCAGACTTAAAAGTGTAAACAGAAGCATCTTTCCCAGACGTACCTGATGGGTGTTCCAGTCTATCATGAGAGCTAATAGCCACCAAAGCTATACTATAACCAGTTATAGTTTTAATACTCTGGTTGCTGAGGACACTAAACAAAAAGTATTGTAAGCAAGGAATGTGGACTTTCAGCTCTATCAGGCCTGAGGCACACCCATACAAAAGTTATTTTGGTGTCA
Source organism: Ancistrus triradiatus (assembly GCA_025084515.1). Lineage (NCBI taxonomy): Eukaryota > Metazoa > Chordata > Actinopteri > Siluriformes > Loricariidae > Ancistrus > Ancistrus triradiatus. The sequence goes on from JAJAGP010000532.1 coordinate 89,141, forward strand.
TTCGATGGTGGGTGTGTGTGTGTGTATGTATGTGTGTTGGCACAGTGGTGAGAAGTTTCAGGTCCTGGACACTTGTAGTCGCTCCATGTTGAGAACAGAAGATCTGGAGGATCAGGGGCAGATGCTAGCCTATGTGTTTGTGCTTAAACTGCTGGAGAATCAGGAGGAGAGACCCATCAGCTACATGCTAAAGACAAACAGCACGTGAGAAAACGCCCAAATAAATCCTCCCTACATAGTCTATAATGTAATGGAGATGTAGTTCCTGAAATAATTAGTAGTAGTGTTCATATTAAGTTACACCTCTGCAACAATAATGACATCAATACAGTTCTGCTGTTGCGTGTGTACGTGTGTGTTTGGCTGTTTGTGAGATCTAAATAATTATAATGATAGGAATGCAAGAAAGTATGTGGTTTTGGGAGGGAAAAAATCATAATGTCAAATTGTGTGTGGGGGTGGGTGTGTGAACAGCAGTGAGAAACTACGCTGGATCTGTGCTCTCACTCCAAATCGCAGGACAAGATTCCTCTCAACCAGTACACACATGCCAGGTACTCTCTCTCTCTCTCTCTCTCTCTCACACACACACACACACACAGACTTGGTAATCCTAACTTTATGGACTTAATGACTTTCCATTGACGTAATGATTACTGCAGGTCAGTTGTTCTCTAACGGTGATACACAATTGAATTAGCAAGAGGAGGTAGGGCAGATCGGATCGGAAAATGCACATAGGAATTAATTAATAACTAAGGAATGATTTAACTTTTAAATGCTTTGAAGATAAAGTTAATTCATCGCCGCCCTTGCATCAGCCGATCCTAATTTAGACACAGGCAGCACTGCTAGTGTTAGCAAGCTCAGAAAAATCACTACAAGATGGTACAATGCAAGTTTAAGTTTGGGATTCACCTATAGTGGGACAGAGGAAGAACCAAAGCCACAATTATTTGTGCGCTGTGAAATTCTCAGCAACGAGAACATGCACATTTGAAGGATAAACCTGCAGACTCTAAATATGCCTACTGTGTACAAGTGTGTGTGTGTGTGTGTGTGTGTGTGTGTGTGTGTGTGTGTGTGTGTGTGGTGCATTTGTTTCTGTGATGAGACTCATAGTGGAACCTGGAGGTTTTGTTTTGATAATGGGTGGTACTTGATCTAAAAAGATTGAGAACCAACTAACCTCAGTAACCTAAAGCGAATCTTTTGACTCTTCGTTTTTCAAAAGTGATTTGCAGTTTCTGTAGGAAAAAAAGGCAGTTTACCTTGTGGGGACCAGCAAAATGTGGGACTGTGGTAGCCTAGCGGATAAGATACTGGACTATGGACCAGAAGTCCAGGGTTCAAATCCCACTTCTGCGAAGCAGCCATTGTTGGGTCCTTGAGCAAGGCCCTTAACCCACAATTGCTTGGATTGTAAAATTGTATCAATTGTAAGTCGCTCTGGATAAGGGCGTCTGCTAAATGCTGTAAATGTAAATGTCCCAACAATGTCAAAAAAGTCAGATCTTTCAATCCTTGTGGGGACTTTTATATTATGTAAATGGCACAGATACGTTCATCCTTTAACGAAGAGGCTATAACCTAAACGTACTCCATGTGTGTGTCAGACTCTCCTCAGGTGCAGTGTATCCAGTCCTACTCGGCTCAAGAACCTGATGAAATCTCAGTGGAGATGGCAGACGTTCTGCTCATCCTTGAGAAAACTGATGATGGTGAGCGCGCACACACAGACAATAACTGGTACACTGGCTGTGTCTCCTTCTAACTAATCGATTTGGCTGATTAAGGCACACTTCTCTAAAAGATAAAAAACCCTCAAACTTACAGTTAAATGGATCCTTAAACAGACATTCTCAGTAGAATGAGTGCCAGAGAAGGTCCCAGCGGCTTTCAACATGCAACTGTTTAGGATTTCCAGAAGGCTGAGTCATCTAGTCACATTAGATCTGGTGTAAGTAGGCCTACATGCCATTATTGTGAATCAGCAGCAGTTCATCTACATAGACAGTCACACAACTGTTCACCAGGAACTGTTCATTAAGGATCAGGTTTTCATGATCCAACAGTAATACCAGAGATCACCATCAGCAAAGTGTTTGTTTATAGTGGTGAAGAGCCATGGTTCCCAACATGGGGGCGCCCAGGGGTGATTCTAGGATCATAGCTATTTTTTTATAATTATTATTTTTATTTGATGTAGTTTTTTTTGTTTAAAGAAAGTATATTTTAACCCAAGTTTGGACTAGTATTCCCACACTTGTGAAAAAGAAAATTCTAACTTTTGGGGTAGGGGAACCACCTTGACTGGAAAGACAAACAAATCTGAGAAAGCTTCCTTTAATGCTGAGCCGTTAAACCACAAACCCATCACTTGGATCATACCTTTCTCGAAGCAAGGGGGGCTGCTATATTTTTTGTTGTTAAAATATGATGTTTAAACCATATACTATTTATGGTTTGAACATTAGTTCAGCTTAGAGACAAATGTCTGTTTAAAACAACAACAACAACAACAACAACTAAAAATGACTTTTTAGTCTTATTTTAAGGGGTGTTGGGACTCAGTTTTCTATAAAGGGGGTAGAAAAGGGGTATGGTGGCACCAAGCATCACAGCGGGTGCATAGCTTTGTGTGCTCTGAGGTGCTCTGAGTTTGGTAAATAAAATGAAAACAACAAACTCATTGGAAATCTGTATATAAAATTACTTAAAAAGATATTTAAGAAGTTTGTTTGATTTTAGCTAAATGTTTAGCTGACTTGAAAAGGGAAAAGGAGCCAAAAGGGAAAAAATAAAAAAGCTATAAAAATGAAGCCAAGAGACAAAGCTATAATTCATGTTAATTTTTGGCAATAAAAGATATGCAATGATCACTTTATCCTTTTGGTCTCAGTGTGTGTAGGCTGGGAGGGCGCAGCTTTTCTTAGATACTCATGGGGGCTCCGAGGAAAAAAGTTTGGGAACGACTGGTGGAAAGAACTGCAAGTTTATTCTTGAGAATTTATGCTTCACTATCTGGGTCTGGAGGAACCCTGCCTGCCAAATTCGTAGTGCCACTTTTAAAGTTTTGCAGAGGAGTCTGGTATAGTCAGTTTGTCTGGTTATATCATATGAGCAGTGTTTGCCAAGTGGTTAAGGATGGGTCTACTAATTATGTTGGATTACTAATCAGAAGGTTGTAAGCTTAAGATTCAGCTTGATGACAAAATGCTACCGTTGGGCCCTTGAGCAAGAACATTAATCCTCAGCTTACATGTAAGTAGCTCTGGATAAGGATGTCTGCTGTGAAGGTACTCATTGACAAAAAATGTTCTTGGAATCGAATAAAACTTTATATGTATGAATGTAATAATGATCTAGGTAAGTGATTAGAATATTAGAGCGAAAGGATACGTTTATTGTGGGAAAACTGTACAAAGAAAGGAGGCGCTACTACCCGGTTGGGCCTTCTCTATCCTGGATACAAGATGAGATGAGGTTGGGTATGGAGTCAAACAGGTTCCATATGGAATCCTGTAGCACATTTGCCCACAGATGTTACAGCTGGGCCTGTAGATCCTGCACACCCGTTGATTGCCAAAGGCAGACCGGGCAGACCAAGGAAGTGTTGCAATCTGGTAGAGACATGCCTAGAAGACCTGCTGCAATATGCCAGTTGGAAGCCTTGCCATGAGAGGTAACACATGGCCACAGATGTCCTGCACATATTGCTGAACTGTTAGTGTCCCTCGTATCACTACTAGGGGTGACTGACTGTCATATGCGATGGCTCCTCAGATCATCAGACCAGCAGTTGTGGCAGTGTGTCACTCCACAGCAAAGTCAGGATTGAAGCGCTCACCACAATGCCTCCATAATCGAACACGGTCATCGTCGGATCACAAACATAACCTGGATCCTTTGCTAAAGAACCCGTAGCAGTCCAGGTTTCTCGTTCATGATACCACAGCTGGCTGTCTATTTCAGGACACATAATGGGTGTCGTGACAACAAAATTCTTTCAGCTAAGCACTTGGAAATGGCCCGGACAGAGACAGGGGTGTGTAGTGAAGGTTCCACCTTTGTCTGGATGGAGGGCAACGAACCTGTGGGAGCTGCTGTTGCATGTTAGTGGATCAAACAATCCTCTCTTTCGTCGATTAGTGGTCTGTCTGGGCCATCTGGAGTCTGTTCTCTGTCTGTGCATGCCCTCACGGCACCACTGTTCCCAACATCTCCTAACTGGTATTTAAGAACGACCTAGATGGTGGGCAATTTATTGAAACAATCATCCTGCTTCTCTCAGTCCAATGATCCACTCTCTCAAAGTCTGTCAACTGGGAAAAATGACTTCGAGTGCATGTCTAACAGTTAATGATCTCCCACCAAGCGGTACACTACCCAAAAGTAGCAACCAAGAGCCTTTTTATTACACAAGAGAGCAAGACCCAGTGTCTAATCAGGCCACACCTGTAATCATTTTCACATCTGCCTGAGACAGAACTACATTCCCAGTTTTGCAGCAATTCGGCATTTCTGTCTGGTGAGTTAATTTTTTTTGTCAATGAGTATATAAATATTTACTTTTAGAAATCGAGCAGACTCTCTGGTCTGTGACTGAAAGGCTTCAGTTTAACGCTCCAGTGCACGTACAATAAATACTAAGTGCATAACGATACAGTTTATGACAATATACAAAAAGCTAAGGAAATGCTGCAAAAAGTGCAGAGAATAGAAAAGGTATTATGGGTATTGTGAGACTTGAGCCTTTTGCGGAAGGAAGAGAGTCACTGTGCCATTCAGACAGGTGTGGGAGGCTCCGAAACTTTTGGCTTAGTGTTTTTGTATAGGTAGATAAATGGAGATCTGCACATGGTATTACAGACGTTAGCTGTTATTGTTATCATTCTTATTCTTACCGTAACAGGATGGATGATGGGCGAGCGTCTGCACGATGGAGAGCGTGGTTGGTTCCCGTGCCGTGTGGTGGAGGAAATCCTGAGCGCAGAGGTGCGAGCGCAGAACCTGAGGGAGTGTGAGAGGATCCAGCATGTTCAGAGTGGAACAGGTGCCTCCAGGGGGCGCCGCACTCACAAAAACACATCCTACACTCCCACTTGGAGCAGCCAATCAGAGGACTACTGATGGACTAAATCCGCCCATAGTATGGAATCAGAGTGGATCATGTGACCCGAGACCTCAATCATATCAGACATGCATGGATTTACGGGGTCATCGGTCACACCTTGTGCACTCTAGCGCTTGCTCTAATATTGTTTTGTAATAACGCATCCTCGTTCACTCCCCCCTGTCGACTACATTACGCGAGCAGGAACAACATTTTCATCGAGCAAGCAAACAAGCACTGTCCACTAGGGGGAGCTGCAGGTACATGTGACATTTATTTGCAATACTGCTGAGGTGAGGTAGCTGCACTGTTCATCTTTAGCACAGCACTCTAAAGACACTCCAGCACCACGTCTGCCTCACCGGAGAGCTCAGACAGTGGGTGAAATTGTTCTGCCTGCTCCCCCATCCAATCAGATCACTGTTTATGAACAAACATAGATCAAGCCAAAAAAGAAGAGAAATCCAGATGCCCAGGGGCAGTAAGAGAGGGGAAGTGGATGAGGGTGCATTATTGTATTGGGGTACAGTGTGACCTTGTGTTTTGTGTGGTTCTTTGTGATGTGTGGTTTTGTACGTTGCAGCGTTCAGCATGATGACGCTGCTCAGTTTCACCTGAATCAGTGTGAACATGAAGGATTGAAAACTTATTAGAGACTGTTGACGCAAACGCTCAGGTCACACCTCAGTGACGCTGTGCGTTATTTCTGCTCTCCATGGGAAAGAGACGTGTGTGTGTGTGTGTGTGTGTGTGTGTGTGTGTGTGTGTGTGTTAATTCCGGTGGGTTATAGTGTCATTCACATCAGGAATGTTGTTTGTGGCTGCAGGTTTTGCACGTCCTGCAGGGTAGAGCTTTAATGCTTAAATACCATCTCTCTCTCTCTCACAAACACATACACACACACAACCTGGTTTAACAGTAAGTGCTTCCTTAATACAGAAAGCTCAGGCAATTTACAGTGATTGTGTGTGTGCGCGTGTGCACAGTCATAGCTTATTGATTTAGTTCTCCCAATGTACTATTAAATGAAGCCATAAATAGAAAAGCATATGTAATGCTGTGTGTGCAATAAACTGCAAGCGCTGTTGTATTTTGTAAAAGCTAATTTATTGTTAATACAGAATAAATGTTGAATCCACTGCGTGTCATTGCTGTCTTCGATACACTTAACACAAAGTGCTGTACATACGGATATATTAAAACACATAAAATGATATATATATATATAGGAGATGTGTGTGTGTGTGTATATATATATATATATACACAACAGAATAGCTCAAGCACAATCAATTCAAAGGCTAACCAATAGAAATACGCTTTTAAACTATACCATCTAGATTCTTAATGTGATTTTAAAAAACGTTATTTAAAACTATTTTTATACACTAATTGACAGTTTTTACACCAAAAGCAAGAGCAAACATAGCCAGACATCAGCTTTGGACTCTTTAGCAGTGTAAACCTCCTGCACAGTTTTTAATCTGGGTTTGTTGGAGGGACTCCTAGTCATGTCAACTATAAGCTATAATTTGGTGAAGGGGGAATAACAGAATAAAGGTTCTGGTTCTGATGGATTGAGCTGCAGCGCTTGGATTCAGTTTCACTGGGGTTGCAACGATTAAGATATAGGACTATTTAACAAAATGTTGACAGTTTGAGTACCAGCACTGTCAAGATGCAACTGTTGGGCCCTTGAGCAGGACCGTAAACCCATAATTACTTGGATTATACATTGTTAAATTGTATCAGATGTAGGTTGTTCTGGCTAAGAGACTTTGTTAAAAAAAATTATATTAATCTATCAGAAGATAAAATAATGAATTGCATTTCCAGTTTAACAGTGCTAAAACCTCACCCGTGCATTTAATAAAATAATAAAACATTGCCTACCTATCTTATGTTTGTTTGTTTAATTTCTTTATTACGATCATAACCGTTAAAAGTTCATCGCGGAAATCAACAATTCTGAAAGCGTCTTCACACACAGATTTAAAAACGATTGATGGCCCGTACGGGGATCGAACCCGCGACCTTGGCGTTATTAGCACCACGCTCTAACCAACTGAGCTAACCGGCCGTGAGGATTCTCTTGAAATGTGTAGTTATAATCGCTCTGTAACACAGCCAACGTCTATGTTTTTAGTCTATTTCTTTATTCTACTGATTTATGCTGTGTTTACTTACATATCCAAATCGAGATTTCTTTTAATTTTTTCAGGATTAATTCACATTACATAACATCCTTACGTTCTACAGATCTGTTGAATTATGCTAATTGATGCGATTGATTTAAGATGACGATTTCAAAAATATGTTAATATAAGCTTAAAAGCCTAAGTAGTATATTTGAAAATTAATCCTTAAAAACTGTCGAGCTCCAACTGCGCAATGTTAAACAAACAGCGTCATCTAGCGTTCCTAACCGGGAGAGTCCGTTGCATTATTACAATTAAAGGCTCCATTTACTCAGTTAATTAACAGTCATTTGGCAATTGCGAAACTATTTTTTTCTGGGTACAAGCTCATATTTTTGACGTGCAAAACATTAAATAGAACAACAAGAAATCAATTCAAGTCCTTTTGAGTTGGGTGTAAGATTTTCTAACACAATTATGTTTATTAAAGCGAGAAGTATAAAAAATAAAAAACCTTCGCTTTCAGCAGTGAACCCTTGGGACGCTCAAGGACAAGGACGAATTCCATGCCTCCCATCTCAGTTTGAATCTTGGTCCAATCCAGCAAGAAATGCTCCATGCAACTCATCAGCTCAAATTTGATGTGAGTAGTCCTGGGGAAAATGGAGGACCATATAACAGCATAAATAAATTTTGCCATGTTCCTCAAATGATTTCAGAACATTTTTGCAGAGTGGCAGGGTGCATCACCCTGCTAAAAGAGGCCACTGCCACTTGGTCTGCAACAACGTTTAGGCCGGTGGCATGTGTTAAAGTAACATCCACATTAATGACAGCACCCACACCTTCCCAGCAGAACAGCAGAGAACTGTGTTATTCACCTCACATGTCAGTGGTTTTAATAGTAAGGTCGATATTATGGGTGTATATTTAACTGTTAATACTGAACATGTAAACATATCAAATACTGTATATATCTGCTTCCCATGCAGTATCAAGAACCAAGACAAAAATAATCTTTTCAAAGAATTACATCTTCTCAAGCAACAGCATGAAAAATAACATATGAAGAGAGCAGGTCAGGACAAACAACAGCCCAACTTAAGTCTCTCAGTAGAAAGTATTGTGCTTAAACCTTAACACTAAACATTAAAGTCCCATACTCACAAACTTTACACAAACACAACTGTTAGATAACACAAAGTAGTGAACACGGATGGATGTTTTACCAGTAGTACATATATTTATATAAAAAAAACAACTGGGCTCGTCCGGGATTTGAACCCGGGACCTCTCGCACCCAAAGCGAGAATCATACCCCTAGACCAACGAGCCACGCTGGAAAGCAAGTCTTCACTACGATAGTTAAGGTTGTAGGTTGTATTTGAAGTGTGTGGTAATTTCGTGATTTTATATTACAAAAGATTATTTCTCAGTGTGGTACCGTGCTCACGCCTGAGCGTCCTTGTTAATGGAGTGGCGAACAGGATCGTTTTTTTGTAATTTTAAAGTTATATGTGACTAAACACTGGTTGGTGGTTACAATGCTTTCTGTGGACTGTTTTATGTGGAAAGTCTAATTTCATAATAAATCACGTTGTTTGCTTGTGACATATCGTTGTCGTATTAGTCAGGAGTCGAGCTGCACCTGGAAGTCGATTAGCATTAACTAGCATCAGAAACATGGCCTGTTATTATTGTACTGCATTAATCTTCACTGTGCCTATTTAGTTTTATTAGGTATTTATCCAGACTTCACTCAGGATGAAGTTCCATTCCATCCTAATAACTCTGGATTTTAGGTTAAAAACATGAGCTTCACTCTTTCCTCAGATGCTGTTCAATTTCCTCATGTCGGTTTGGTTTGCCAATCTAACAGAAAGCAATGTGTCATCACATGTCTACAAGTTACACTGTTCAAGAGAATTCCCTCTCTGTAACCTCTGACAACTTTTATAACCTGTTTCGATGTTTTTATTTTTCATGGCACAGTGTAATTCAACTCAGGATTACCTGGTCACACAAAATCCATTTTATACTTTATTTCCTTCTGTGCGGACACACAACTTCACTGTGTCTAAATAAATCTTTAAAAAGTACTAGATATAAAATATGAAGCTAAAGTCTCTGTTTTCTACAACCACACTCATGTTTGGAACTGTGGTGGCCTAGCTGTTACGGTACTAGACTATGGACCGAAAGTTCTAGGATTCAAATCCTGCCTTTGTCAAGCTGCCTCTGTTGGGTCTTTGAGCAAGACCCTTAACCCACAATTCCTTAGATTGTATCAATTGTAAGTCGCTCTGGATAAGGGTGTCTGTAAATGTTTGTTTTCAAGTCTAAGAAATTTGTCACATTAAACACAATTTATAACCACATAACTGCATATTATATATGTGGGATACTATGATATGTATGATATGTTCGATTGCCAGCGAAAGTCTTTGATATGTCAAATGATATGTTTTGTTGCTTTTCTAATTAGTTTCACATCCTCTGCAGGGATATTTCCTTTGAAATGAATTATTTCTCCACATTTTCATGAACTGTAAACCAAGCAGTAGTTGCATATTCCCTACATTTATAAATGTTTAGATTCTCCCTCGGTGGCAGGCCCAGCATGTGTTGGGCAATATTAACGGGGGTAATGGGGCATAAATATGTGTATGGGGATTTGCAAAAATATGTCATTTACTTTTTGTTTAGAAAATCAACAAACTTTACGATTTGACCAGGGGTTCTCACACATAGCATATAGGCTGTACAAGTTTCTTCAACTTTCTGCTTTAGAACAAACATAATTCTCTGTAGATGGAATGCAATCGTGAGATCTGTAAATCTTCTGTATTAAGCATAACGTTTTTATGCTAATTATGTGATTTCACATAATATACAATGGGTATCTTTACAAAATGTGCAAATGTGCAAATTCACTTGATTTGGTTGATATGATTAGGTTTTGATTCCGTACGGGGTTTCATATGGTGGATGGTGGACTTTTGTCAGTATTCTTTTCTGAATGTACTGATGTAAGTGAGTAACAGTTACTCCTGTAATAACAGCTTCCTATTTCTCAAGTCGTTCAGTCTATCCTGAAATCTTCAGCGCTGCATCATTTCTCAGGTTCTTCCTCTTCAGGTCAGTATTAATCAGATTATTGTGTTCATAATTTTCTACACACATTTCAGCAGAGGCGGTAGGTAGTGACCTGCAGGACTGGCTCTGTCTTGTCGCACCTGCATGTCTTATTCTGATGTAATGTTTCAAGTGTCTTCTTGTTTCATTTTCAAACATTAACGCTAATTCAACTGAACAAATTACAGAGAGATCAGAGACTACCACGATGGTTCATGCCAAGGAGAAGCAGGTAAAATCAGTCATCTGTAACTGTTGATTATATATATTAAATATTTTGTAGAAAATATTCGTATGTACTGATTTTTCGTTAGACTAAAATAACCTAGTTGTCGTTATTAAAATTGAGCTATCATTCAATGTTGCTCATTTTTTAGGATACAAAATTGAATTTACAATGTTTATTTTGAAACTGATATTTGTATCTATTTGATCTAATGATATTGTTTAGTGATATTCTAAATGAAATTAAACAACCTATTCAAGAACACAATTCGATATGACACATTTATATTTTAAGTTATACGTTTTAAAACCTATGGGGAAAAAAAGCTGAAACAATATCTTGTTCCGCCATAGGTTATGTAGCTTTAAATATTATATTAAATACAAGATTGTACACAGAAAATCCTGTCATGATCCACTGGAGTACAAAATCGCGAAATCACGAAATCACAATTTTGGATTCAGCCAATCCGAACAAAAATGCTTCATTGCCATCTTGAAAATGATGCCATTTGAAATGGAAGTGGAAAGCAGTTTTTTTCATAACATCATTGCTAAGTAAACTGAAATAAATATATAATCACATTATGGATTTAAATAGATACCGTTTAGTACTTTTTAACTTGTTAACAGTAAACACATGCAAGTCAGAATTGTGATGATTAACATAGTATTATTTGTGAATTCTTAAGTGCTGGTTAATTAAATCTCAAAGACGTTATACTGCTTGTTATTTTGATGTATTATTTTTTATCAGGTGAATCACACCGTGCATGAAGACAAAATTGGAGTGATTCAGGACAAATCCAGAGAAAACCCCAGCAGATGGAACCGCATCCGTAATAAATGTTTAATGTACTTTTATTAAAGATATTTAGATAGCGCCACTTCTTTTTTAAACTTGAGTGCTAAGTAAATCCAGACACAATTAGTAAAGAAATCCAGTAGAAATAGGACTTTCCCTGGTATGTGCACGCAGGTGTGTGTTGTGTGTGTTTGTGTGTGTGGATTTAACATTGTACCAATGTTGGTTCCGTTTGCATTAGGTTACTGAGGTTAGGTTTAGGTGTAGAAATGAATTAGCCATATTATATAACTGGAAGGTCCTCACAATAACAGAAAGACAAACGTGTGTCTGTGTGTGTGTGTGTTTCAGACGTGTTAGCGGTGTGTGCTGTGTTACCTGTGCTTCTGTTGTTTTGTTTGGACTCGTGTCATCCCTCCTCTGATCCCTCCATCATCACTCTATCGGCGCTTTGGGACTGGAACGCTGTAGCTATTGTGCTGTTATTCACCGTGCTGCAGGCGGCGCTATACTATTTCCCTTTAGGAAAGGTGAGTCTAGTTCATCACACTCGGCTGTCTCCCAACCCCAGTCCCGACCAAAACTTACCCTCATTCATTATACCATGGACTGATGGTGACGTTTAGTGGACTGTAGCTACACATCCTTTTTGAGATGAAACTAAGCTTATAGAGCAGATTCCCTCTACAACCAGCACCTCCAATATCATCTCATGTCCTGCTCTGTCTGTTTAGGTGGGGGAGGGAAAGATGGGCCATCATGAAAAACGTTTAACGTACAACCTCAACGGTGAGTTTAACGTCACAAAATACACCAGATTTGGTTTCAGTCTGTTCACCCCAAGTAATCTGAGTACTGACTTGTCAGTTTAGTGATGCAACTCATGGGACAATTAGTGAAGCTTAAAATGATTAATTTAAGCAATGGAATAATTATTTGAAATATGTCATGATCGAGTAGCCTACATGCAGTTATTATACGGCTGTATCATTTGATGTAAAATGTGAGAGCGACGTGTATTTAGCTGTAATTCCCTACATGTCCACTAGGTCGTTAAAATATCTATGACCATACATGTGGGATGAAGTGCGTAAAGGGGCACCGAAGAGTGTAACGCTGTCTGTGTTGTGTTGCAGGTCCGTATGCATTTGTGGCGTGTTTGACCCTGGCGCTGTGTATGTGGCAGTGTGGTGTGTTCCGCTGGAGCAGTGTGACAAGTCGAGTGATTCCAATGATCAGCGCCAGCATCGCCTTGGCACTGCTGATCAGTGTGGCCTTATATGCACAATCACACACACCTACAGGTAAGACACACTGACACAGTCCAACAGGTAACACAGGTCCAGTTAAGTCAGTGGCGATAACACACCTGTACGGTATTTTAATCGATATAAAAAGAAGAAAAGAAGAAGAATAACTAGGGCACGATCATGGGTGTTTTATGTATATTATATTATATTATTTTATTATAATTTATGAATATAAATAAAAGAACAGATTCATTCTATTTCAGGAACAGATTTATCCTAGTTTGTCTCTGATAAGCTGAAAAAATGTTAAAGCCATATTAAACACAATATTTTAACATAAAAAATACAGCAGCCCACCTCGCCTCACAAATGGTATGATGGCTGTGTGGCTCACAGACTCAACATTAATGGATGTTTTCTCAATTAGTTGGTGTCTTTCTAGTCACAGTCACCCTACTCAAAAAGTCAGAGGTTGTTCCTTTACAAGTGGGGGACTGACAGTCCAGCATTACGCTAAAATGTATAGGGGGGTGCTGGTCTCATTGGGTGCTCAGCACCCCTATAGCTCTGCTTCTAGAATAATAATATGTCATATTTCAAATTGTATGTGTTATATAATGGTGTTTTGTGGTTTAGGAAGTCTAATAGAAGGGTTTGCTTTGGGACGAGACTTGGACCCTCGCATAGGAAAGATCGATCTGAAACACTTTATGATGATAAGGATTGGCTTCATTGGCTGGGTGAGTCTCAGTTGATTTCTGTCAATTCACCTCCCTGGAATTTTCTGGGATCACTCTGGGAGGTACGGGGGGTAACGCTCTCACATATCTGTATATAGTGCAGTAAGAAATATGAAGCATTGACTCATTCGTACAGCAAGCCAGGCCTAAAGAGAAAATGATCATACACGTTTTGACCATAAATAGTTTTTCTGTTCTGTTGAGCTGTGTCAGAATTGCCTTGTGTTAACATTAGGGAAGTATAACCTGATGCAGAATCGTAACACTGACACATTAACTGTACATATGGATGCCCCATGATTAGAAAGAGGGTTCAGGAATATAGCATGAATTTTGGAACAAGGCCATTTAAATATATTTATGTTCATTAAGACTCCCTGTTTCTCTGTTGTTGATGGTACAGGGAATGATGGACATGTGTTACCTCATGACAGCACTGGAGAGAGACGGTGCTGTCTCACTGTCTCTCGCCCTCGTCGTCATATTCCAGCTCATCTACATCATCGACCTGCTCCTCGACGAGGTTCAGGCCTCTCACAAATTTAATAAACAAAGAATGATTCAGATCCAAATCCACATGTGAATCAATCACAGTTAAAACTATATGTTGTTGGTGTTTGACTCAGGAATCACTGTTGACCACTAGAGAGATCACGGAGGAGTCAATCGGGTTTCTAATGGTGCTGGGTGAATATATCTGGATCCCATTCTTCTCCAGCATTCCTGTTTATTTCCTGCTCCAGCGCCCGTATCAGCTCCAACTCCTGCACAGCATTGCCATCATCCTGCTATTCAGTGAGATCTTCCTCATTGAAATGAAATCAACATAGATAGTAATGACTAAGCAGTTATCAATCATTTCTAACATTCTGACTCTGGTGTTTATCAGGTGTGGGCTTCCTGACTTATAATTTGTCCAACAACCAGAAGAATGAATTCCGCAAAAACCCCAAAGACCTGGCACTGGCTCGTACGTGCCTGCATTTAATTACACAACACTTACCCACATGGAATTCAAAATGGTTATGGTCTGTTTTCACATCATGATGTTTATCAGGTTTTTGTTGAGTAATGTGCAACATTTACCCAATTAGCCCCTGCAATATGTAAATAAATACAACCCCAAATCAGAAAAAGTGTGGACGGTATGGAAAATGCGAATAAAAAATACACGCAGTGTTTCTTACATGCCAAGATCTGGAATTGTGATTGATCTGACCACAACACACATTTTCCACTGCGTGATGGTGATTCTCTGAACCCAGAGAAGTCGATTCCGCTTCGGGACATGGTTAATATAAGGCTTCTTTTTTGCAGAGTAACGTTTTAAGTAGCATTTGTGAATGTAACTCTGCATTGTGGTGTTTGATAAAGGTTTGGAAAAATAATGCCTTCTCCATGTGGTTCTATCAGCTATTGAAGAATGACGTTTTTTGATGCAGTGCCATCTGAGGGATCGGAGATCATGAATCTCTAGTTCAGAGATGTACCTTGCCCTTTATGGACTGAAATTCCTCCAGATTCTTTTAAGTTTTTAATGATATTATGCACTGTAGAGGGAGAAATATGCAAATTCATTCCAATCTTGCTTTGAGGAACATTGTTATTAAACATTTCAATAATTTTCTTATACTTTTGTTGATAAACTGGAGATCCTTTGCCCCTCTTTACTTCTCAAATACTCACCTGTCATCACTTGTTTGAAATCACATCATTATTTAGTTTTTTTTTAGTTTTTTTTTCTCTAAATTGCCCCCATCCCAACTTTTTTTAGAATGTGATGCAGGCCTGAAATGTAGGAATGGATGATTATTAGCAAATGAAATGAAGTAGACCTGAAAAAAAAAACATGAAATATCTTGGGTTCATACTGTCTGCAATGAATAAAAGTCAAAAGAAAAGCAAGGAACACTGCAGGTTTTTCTAATTTGCATTTTCCATACTGTTCCGGCTTTTCTGATTAGGGGTTGTAGTGGAAAATGCACAAATCATGTATAAATAGTGTTGTGATGATAATTTAGTGCTGGTGCTGTGACACTGTGTTTAAACCTTCAGATTTGGAGACGATCTCGAGTCCGTCGGGTCAGGACCTGCTGGTGTCCGGGTGGTTCGGTTGGGTCCGACATCCAAATTATCTGGGAGATATAATGGCTATGTTTGCCTGGTCTCTGCCCTGTGGTGAGAATGAATCTACACCCCACATACAGAGAAAGCTCATCAGTAACAGAGATTGTGTTAATTGTACAGATCTCTGTAGAGATGACCAGATATGTTCCTGTAGACGTTGTGTTATCTCTGAACAATTATTTTACCAAAGTAAACTATGACTAGATTTAAAGCATGAAACAATAGTCTAAAGCCAGTTCTAAGAACAGGAGATGAGCAGGGAAGGGATTTCAGGACAAGAATACACTTGTATTCTAGATACACACTTGAGACACAGAAGATGATGGGATAGTGGATGTGATTCAACTCTAGATCATAGATCATCAAATTTACCTTCATTATTCACTGTTTGTCTGATTTTACTGGGCCTGATTAGAGAGAGCAAGAGAGAGAGAATAAGTTTATGTATCATTGCGAGGACCAAATGTTCCCACAAGGATAGAAAGGTGTGACATTTTTACTTTTTTTTTTTACAAAAGCTGCAACTTTCCTTTGAAAACCAAAAGTGACAAACGATTTGCTAGAGATTACTGAGGGTAAAGTTTGGGTTAGCTGTAGATGTATAATTATGTCCCAACAAATATGTGTGTGTCCAGGATTCAGCAGTGTGTTGCCATATTTACCAGTGATGCAGTGTGTGAAGATGCTAAGAGAGAGGGCGAATGAGATTGAGGCGTCATGTGAACTGAAACATGGAGCAGCATGGAGAGAGTACTGCAGGAGAGTCCCATGTAAACTATTCCCTTACATCTACTGATCCTCATCCTCATCCTCATCAGTAGAACCATGTCACATGTTTCTGACAATAAACGCACATGTGAACAGCATGTATGCTTATTATTAAGAGAAAATAAAAGAAAACTAATAATAATATTTTCTACTGATAATAAACCTTATAAAAATGTTATTCCACACACTAAGATCAGAATTATCACAATTGTTAAGCTAATTTAGGAGCAAATTAGTTATATTATTGCATTTTTATTGTACACATCCTTCACAGGTACACTGTACAAACCCTAATCAGAAAAATTTGGAACAATATGGATAACACAAATTAATAATTTTTAAAAAGTGTTCCTTACATGGTGGACAGTATGAACCTGGGAAATTACAGGGTTTTTTTCTGGTCAACCTCATTGAATTTTTTTATAAACATCCATTCTTGCATTTCAGGCCTGCAATACATTCCACAAAAGTTGGGATGGGGCAATTTAGGACTAGTAATGAGTTTAAAAAATGACATAATTATGTGATTTCAAACTGGTGATGTCGACAGGTGATTATAATCCTGATTTGGTAGAAAAGCAAAGTTGTGCAGAGGATCTCCAGTTTATCAACAAGTATATGAGAAAATTAATGAAATGTTTAAAACCAGCATTCCTCAAAGAAACATTGGAAGGGATTTGCATATTTCAGTCCTAACTTTTTCTGAGTTTGCTTGTTTTGCATTGTCTTGTTGAGAAATGCATGGATGTCCCTGGAAAAGAAAGTCATCTTGAAGGCAGCTTATGTTGCTCTAGAATGCCATGATATGTTTCTGCATTAATGCTGCAATCACAGGAGTGTAAATGACCTTTGATAAGGGGACTGACACAGCCACATACCATGACAGAGCCTGGATTTTGGATTTGTTGCTGATAACAATATGGATAGTCTTTTTTATCTGACCACAACACACGTTTCCACTCTGTGATGGTCCATTCCAGGTGTCGAGCCCAGAGAAGTAGACAAGTGGCATTTGTGAATGTAACTCGGTATTGTAGTGCTTAACAAGGTTTGATAAAGGAATCCTTTGCCCATGTTACTGTATCAGGCATTGATGAATGATGGTTCTTGGTGAATTGCCATCTGAGGGGTCAGAGATCATGGGTGTTCGGTTTAGGCTTGTGCCCTTGCCGTTTACACACTGAAATTGCTTCAAATTCCTTGAATCATTTAATTATATTATGCACTGTATAGGGAGAAATATGTAAAGCCCTTCCCATCTTTTTTGTGGAACATTGTTTTTAAACATTTCAATAATTTTCACTCACATTTCTTTTCAAACTGGAGATCCTCTCCCCACCTTTGCTCATTAAAGACTCAGCCTATTGTGGATAATCTAAATTGCCCCATCCCAACTTATTTTTAGAATGTTGTGCATTAACAAATGAAATGAAGTTGACCAGAACAAATATATATTGTTCATACTAACTGCATGAAATAAAAGTCAGAGTAAATGTAAGGAACACTGTTTTTTAAAACTTGCATATTCCATACTTTCCCAACACTTTCTGATTTGGGGATGTAAATATTCATACTAGAAGGAGATGGGTAGATATAAGACAGATTGTAAGAAAGAACATCTTATACACATAAAAACAAAATACCACTTTTAACAATAGAACATTGAAAGTATGTAATAATAAACAAATAAATCAAATTCAACATGATTTAAACAAAACTGAGTGACTTTGATTTAAAATTTAATTCAATAACTGAAGTGAAGTTCAGTTGCTCAAATTGAGTCACTCTCGTAAATAGATGTTTTTCATGCCCACTTCCAGACATCTGTAGCAAATGCTGCAGTGTAAAGTTGTTGCTCCAGTAACTATACTGGTTAGTCCCAGAAGTTGAATCTGTTCATCTGGACAAAGTTTTTGTCGGAGAAACGTTTCGTCACTCATCTAAGTGACTTCTTCAGTCTCCAGAGACTGTCCAGGTGAACAGATTCAACTTCTGGGATTTTTTTACCTGGATTATTGAGCATGCATCAAGATATACTGGTTTGTGCTAGTTTGTGATGGTTTAGCATGTGAACTCTAATGGTCTTGCTGGTAAAACTAGTCCAAAATAGAGCATGTGCTGGTTTTGCTTTTTTATAGCAGAGTAAAGAGACTGAGTACTGTTGAAGGAAATGTTTCCATTTTTTCTCTTGAAGAACTGGAAAAATATTCAGTGTTTTTTTGTACAGTTATCTCTGGCCATTTTCTTAAAGGGAGTAGTGAGTTATAAAACAAATTAACAAAACACATGTGAGCTGTGAATTCCTCCATTTCATCATAAACATTTTCATCTTATACTCAATGTTATTTGTTTTAAAGGGGAAACATTTTCGTACAATGTAAAAACACAGTAGTTTAAGCTATGGTAATATATGTATATATTAGCTTTAGCTAACTGTGCTACAAATAGCTACGTGACCGCGGTACCCGATGGGTGTGCGGCCATCTTAATAGCAAATTTTTATGGGCAATGCTTTTCCACCCGTATTCAAACATACGACGATGATTGGTTAGGGAAAACGTTCGCGTGAAATGAGCCAATCAGGTGCTCGCTGGGTAAAGCGAGCGCGTGTATGATTGTGTCCCAAATGGTGTTGTAGTAAACACTAGGGTTATTGGCTGTGGGCTTATAAAGACATACTGTTTAGAACACTGCTATGCCGCTTGAAACGCGATTAATGTACTCACAAGGCATTAACTATTTTGGAAACATGGTGTGTTTCGAGTGTACTCAGGGTAGAACGTAGTAGATCGTTAACAACCATAATACGCGTCTGATGTTTGCGTTGTTAGCAAGTGTTTCAAAGTAGTGCACTAGCATTATCGTTTCTTTAATAAACACTGTGCACTAAGGGTAATGTATGATTTGTAACACAGCCTTCAGAAGCAGGGGCGTGATTTGTCTGAATACGGGTGTGATAAGAACAACCGTCCCATTGTTGTCACAAGCCGCTAAAGCGACATTCACACGGAATAACGTCCTCAGTTTCTGTTAAATATACACGGTAAGTTTTCTGTTAGACAATGTTAGGACATAGACAGTGTAGTTGGATAATATATGGTATAAAATGATAATTTTTAAAAAGACAATAACGCTTATTTAGTGGGTATTAAGATGAAATGTTGGAAGTAAAATGGCGCAGCGAAGAAGCGAGTTAAAAAGCGCATCGGGTTACACCGAACAGCTTCGTCTCTGTTTCACTAAAACCTACTTTAACTCGATTATCACTGGAGCTAATCTCAGATTTCAGTCCGGCGTTTAATCAGTAGCTATCGTTTACGTAGCAATATACGCTTTTTGTCAGTGGAAGGTGGATATAGAGGAGTTTTAACTGCAGATGCTGTTATTATTGTTATTATTAATCCTCTCGCAGCGGAGTCTCGATAGCTATGATGTCACTCGGAGTGGGCGGGGCTATGGTAATATACTTCGGTCCGAAGTAGGGTTTCTTCATTCATTTTTTTTTTTGTTAGGGCCCGCCCTTCTTTATTATGATTGGCTAGGATTTCATTGTAAGCTGTTTGATTGGTTCTCACGGTGAACATGTGGAGTTTATGTGCAGGGTATAGTTGGCGTTAAATAGGTTTAAAAATGGAAAAAGATTGCTATTGTTAGAATAAATAAGGCTGAGGCATCAGTACTCTTTCATGTGTTGAATGTGTCTTTATTGATCTATTTAATTTCATTTTTATTTATTTTATAATAATAAATATATAATAATAATAATAATAATAATAATATATAAATAGGTTAAGAGCCTGTGGTTCTCACTGTTTTCCTCTTTGGTTAGCTGTTATCACTAACCTTCTTGTGTCCTACGATGACTTATGTGCACTAGGAATATATATAAAAAAACAAAACAATAAAAAATGTTTACAGCAGGAACATACTTTTTCATGAGGATAATTACAGGATATGACAGGATGTGTGTAATTGTACTGAACTAGAATCAGTCGTGTTCACACTACTTCTCTGTCGCAGTGTGTTTCAGGGGATTGTGAGGGAAAATGGCTCGTACTAAACAGACCGCACGTAAGTCCACCGGAGGTAAAGCTCCCCGTAAACAGCTGGCCACTAAAGCAGCACGTAAGAGTGCGCCTTCTACTGGAGGGGTGAAGAAACCCCATCGTTACCGGTCAGTAAAGCACATCTAATTTAAAATGCTTTTATGTTTAATGATGTGAAAGCTGTGGATGGTGATGAACTTTGGTATATTCTCCAGGCCCGGGACTGTGGCTCTGCGTGAGATCAGGCGTTACCAAAAATCCACTGAGCTGCTGATTAGAAAGCTGCCGTTTCAGCGTCTGGTTCGAGAAATCGCTCAGGACTTCAAGACGGACCTGAGGTTCCAGAGCGCTGCCATCGGAGCCCTGCAGGTCTGATACACTCGTATATATCATAGTCCCCAAAAGCAGGGGTGCCACCAACACCGGAGTCAAACAGCCTCGATTAATCACCAGTAGTCAGTCAAGTCACGTGATTTTATATCTATAGCTCTTTTTAACAATTGTGTTTCATTTTCATTATTTTTTTCTTGTAAGAACGGCTCAGAAACTGTTCCTTAACTGTACCTTTGTTATTCCTTAAAGCTTGATGTAACATTGAGCAAAGTGGGATCATTTCCTCATTCTGCCTTGACAAAAGTAAACATTCAATTTTTCTAGTCCCGTGCTTTGCTGAACAAAATTTTTATTAGTGCCTAATTTGGAGGGAAAAGGGTTAAGTTTGTGCCCCTGGATTGTGCTCCTGTTCATTTCAAATCAGGTGCTGCTTAGCAAAAAAGGTTAACGTGGGTCCAGGGACAAGTGATTCTGTTAAGCTATAAATATAAAGTTCAGATTTTAACGTTTACAGCATTTAGCAGGAAGTCTTATCCAGAGCCACCTGTAAAGTCTTTGAACTCAGAGTGAAGTCAGTGTAATTGAGTCATTGTGAAGCATTTTTCATTTGTGTGTGTGTGTGTGTGTGTGTGTGTTTATTGAAGGTGAAGGCATGTGACTGATCGCCACATCATTGTAATGTTTGTGTTTGCTTGTGTGTGTGCAGGAGGCGAGCGAGGCGTACCTGGTGGGTCTGTTTGAGGACACAAACCTGTGCGCCATCCATGCCAAGCGTGTCACCATCATGCCCAAAGACATCCAACTGGCACGCAGAATCCGGGGCGAGCGAGCTTAACCTGTCACGCCCATTCTCTCTCTCTCTCTCTCTCTCTCTCTCTCTCTCTCTCGTGTGTGTTTGTGTATGTTCTTTCTCTGTCACAGCTACACTTATTAGACGTGTGCAGATGAGGGGGTGTAGAATAAAAGGGGACGTTTCTGGGGTTATATTCGGATACATTTGAGCTGAATTCACACGCTGATGCTGAGCCATCGCCGTCTCATCCGGTCTACAAGCATTTTGTTACCATGGTAACATCGCAAACACCTCGATTTACACTGGTAATCAGTGCAGGTAGTAAATGAAATAGTGTGACCACAGGCCACGCCCACATGTCATCATATCACAGTTTGGCTCGGTGTCTGTATGCTATTAGTATTAAAGCCTTCTGATTGGCTGTAGGATTCAGTTGTGGGTCAAATCGTACCTGTCATTTTTAGAGTGTATTATGTAGGGTTTATAGGGTTGTGTGGTATCGGGACCGTCCTCTATAGGGTGCCTCTTTAGGGTGCCTCTTTCTTTAGGGTGCTTCCACTCGTCACTGGATTGGTGTGCATTAGATTGTTCTCCTCTCTTCCTGTCCGTGTGTGCGTATCGAGTGATTTTATATTATTTTTATGTTTCGTATCATTACAGTGTGGGTTTGTTTTCATATCTCTGAGCGCGTCACCTGTTATTTTCTTTATTGATTTTTCATTTTCTGCCACGTATCGGTCGATGACGTCCCGTGAGAGTAATTTATGAAGCCGGACCGTTGTTGATTTTGTCGGTGTCGGTGGTCGGCGTGACGTTAGCAGGTGATGAAACGCTCAGGTTTTTCTACATTACGTTTTGTATGAAGCAGATCTTTTGTGTATCAGAACCTGATTCAGTAGAAAAATAAAGGACTTGTTTCCCCTCACCTCTGATTCTCATCTTTTGTCATTAAACCAGAATCAGTCAGAAACCAAACCTGCTGAATATTCAGACCTGTAACTTTAATTAGGTTTCATTAAATCATGGTACATGGTATATAAAGGTAGTTATTTATTTTAATACTTGAACATTTGCTTTAGATAACATTTCTTTTTTAGTATTTATAGATTGAATATTTTTAGCACAATTGAAACGTTTAATGAGTATCGTATTTGTTACGTTATTTATTAAATAGATTTTAATTGTATCCGTTTATAAGTATTAATTTCAAAAGTTTTTATTTATTGTTTGGCTCTATTAGTTTAGCATTCCATTTGTGTTACATTTAGTATTA
This sequence comes from Ancistrus triradiatus, assembly GCA_025084515.1. Taxonomy (NCBI): domain Eukaryota; kingdom Metazoa; phylum Chordata; class Actinopteri; order Siluriformes; family Loricariidae; genus Ancistrus; species Ancistrus triradiatus. The sequence goes on from JAJAGP010000532.1 coordinate 111,891, forward strand.
TTGCACACATTGTTTGATTGGTATATGTATTAATTATATTATCTACTATGTATTGTTTTAGAATTTTAAGTTTATTTAGAGGTATTTATATTCCCTTTGTATTTTTCAAAAATTCTGACAACATTATTTTCCGATTTTCAAAAATTTTAAATATACTTATTAATTCAGATTATATACGAAATGAATGTTTGTTTTCATTATGCTCAACATTTTTTAGTGTCATTAATCTATATTTTATTATAGTTGTTTAAAATGTTTTGTTTTACAGTACTAATTATACCTGTATTCCAATTACATTAGTATATAGAAGTTTTAGTATTCGTTTTTAGAAGTTGTAAATTTTATTTTTTTATTGCAGACATTAGTTTTGTTTATATTATATTGGATACTTTATATGAATTATTCTTTATTATGCTTAGTATTTGTATGTTAGGTTATTATCTAAGTGTTAGGTTATTATTATAAGCGTTTTATACTCGGTATTCATATTTATGTTAACTGTTTTGCATTACTGCAATCAGTTCTACCTGCAATCAGTATGACTTTACTTGATATCAGTATATTATTTATTTTTAGAATTATTTCTTAGTTTATATTACAAATATTTTTTATTTGTATTACGTTTATTATTTGTGTTGTATTTTTTATTTTAATGTTGTAAGTATTATTCGTTTATCATATTACATACATATTTAGTATTAGTATTTATATAATATATGTGTATTATCGATTTTATATCTGTATAAGTTTTATGTAACATTTGTTTTGTTTATGGAGATTTTTAATCATTTACTTTAGTACCGTTACTTGTTTCTCTCCGGAAGAATTTCCAGGCTCTGGTCCTTTCGTTGTAGCGCTAGGACACTTCCGGTGTGTGTAGCTACAGTGTACACGTGTGGAGTTTGGAATTAGGATTATATTTGTATTTTTCCACGCGTGTGGTGTTTATTAAAGATCCGAATTACCTGATTGATCATGACTACATCGTTTGAGCAGATGAGAGCTAATGTGGCTAAACTGTTGCGCGGCATCGACAGGTAACTATTGACCCGTATGCTAATGCTAACGCTAGCGGTTACAGAATCATGTTTGGTTACTGGGCAAATTAATGAAGGATTTCTGACATGGCAGCGTTTTACAGTATTAAACATTTTAAGGAGGTTTATTTAAAGTAAAATTAGTTAAAACTGTTAGTTAAAGCTCCACTGAATAGATTTAACCAATGGTGCCGTTGTACAGTTGTAGTGCAGACCGGTAGAGACTGGAGACTGTTCGTCATACAATAATGAAAATAAGAAATGAGACACAAAATTGCTGAACTTTAAATGCAACAAAGTTTCTCTGCATTTTTTCCACTATTTTTGAATATCGGTATTGATATTCAGTAACTATAAAAAACATTCAGTTTATAATTAACATTACATCAGACAGTGAAGACACATTGGACTCGACTGGTCAATAGTCCACCTTATCCCGAGACCAAGTTCAAATGTGGTTGAGACGAGACCAAGACCACTTACTTATGGTCTCGAGACTAGACTTGAGTACTACCGCACTATTAACTTCAGCAAGTGATAAGCAGTTTGATCACAAGAGCATCAGAATGAATTGTAGTGTAACTCATCCAATCCGAATCAGGTTGAATCCATCTTTGTTATTTCTGCAAATTTCTGTAAACCAGTAACAACAGTCCAGTTCTGAGACTTTCAAAGACTTTCAGACACTAGTGGCTGGAAAGGTGCTTAATCTTTTAAGCACCTTTTCTACTTCTATTTTTTACGCTAAGTTTATAATCGTTAGTCTCTAGGTAGTTATGCAGAAGCGTCATGTTTAGGTTTGTTCCTACAGAGGTTGTGTAACTTTTCCTTTAGAAATACAAGGGTGTACAAATATTTGCACAACTCTGTGGGCACAGTGTGGATTTGGTAATTTAACATCTCAGCCTGTTTGTTCATCACACAGGAAATTCCACCAGCTCCATTAAATACATAGGTTTTGAGTCATTCTATTGTCTGTCACATACAAACGAAACACAGCTTGTTCAGAGTCAACAAACAAACTTATAATCATTAATAACTGGGTTTATGGAGTTTTTAACTCCTGCATTGCTTTGATTCATGTGATGATCTAACATACCAGCCCACCACAGCAGGGACCTGGGTACCAGTCCTGGTGATGTATTCTGGCTGGGTCATGGGTCACATACATTCACACTTGATTGTGTCGGAGGAAGGAGAGACTGGTGAGGAGCTCATCCACTGGTGCTGCATAAGTGACCCCTGCCATTTGATTCTGCACCCGTCTTCTTAGGGGCTGGGTGTCAGGGAATCCATTATCCTGACAAAAAGTGAAAAGCAGGGTTAAAAAAAGTTTCTAAATAGCAAAAACAGAATTTTTGAGCAGTTCTATTGTTCGTCTTGATGTATACTCAATAATTCAGGAGAGAAAATAACAGACGTTGAATCAGTTCATCTGAACATAAGGTTTTGTGGGAGAAACGTTTCGTCACTCATCTAAGTGACTTCTTCAGTCTCAGCTAAAACTTCTCCAATCTTATATACAGTCATTATTATATCGGCCATTATGCAAATGTGCTGTATATAAGATTTGTGGAAGTTTTTCAACTAGCTGAGACTGAAGAAGTAACACGGTTTCTTTTTCAGAGAAACACTTTGTGACCTTTGGGATTCTTTCCATAAACCCCTTTTTTTTTTTGCGGGATCTGGCAACCCCAGAATTAAACGCAGCACCCGCTAAATGACTACCAAACACATTGGGGTGACTCTGCAGCTAAATGCTGGCAAAAATGAAGAATTTTGATATTTAAGTAATAAAGTTTGAAGTTTATGTCACATTTTTCTGTGAGATTATTGGCTGGTTGCAAAGTAGAAATCTGATTTTTCCCGTTATATATTACTCAGTAGAATTGGCTTGTTTGATCCTTTCGACATTTTTGTTTTCTTTGTTGTTGTTTTTTAAAGTAAAAACTCGTCTCTAGTATAAAGAACAGTTAACAAACCACCCAGCACACGACACTTCCACACCTCACCCCTCCACACCTCGCTGATTTTTAATCACTGTCACTTCAGCTCGTTCATGTAGATCTGGATATTGTATTAATGGTACTTGATTCGCTCTGTTTGTTATATTTAGGTATAACCCAGAGAATCTGGCCACGCTTGAGCGATATGTGGAGACTGAGGCTCGGGAAAACGCTTACGACCTAGAGGCAAACTTGGCTGTACTGAAACTGTGAGTGTGAGATCGCTTTGGTTTCACATCCATCAAACATGAGAATGAAGGGGATTATCTTATCTTGTCTTATCGCTCTCTCATAGATACCAGTTCAACCCAGCATACTTCCAGACAACTGTCACATCACAGATCCTGCTGAAAGCTTTAACCAACCTGCCACACACCGACTTCACCCTGTGCAAGTGTATGATCGACCAACCGCATGTATCCTACATTGACAAACGTATTGCACATTCCCTCCACTGTGAGGAGTATTGGTGCTATGGTACGATCATGTCCAGTGTCCAAAACTGATGAGCAGGTGACTCCTGCTGTGTAAATGTGGCACAGATGTAAAACATTAAGAGTGCAGTAAGTGCAGATGTGTTCAGTTTGACCAGCTGCAGATTCGCAGTGAAAAAGCTGTGTTGAATCATGTTACCGTCTCCAGAGGCATTCGATAAGAGATCTGTAATCACTGGTCATGTGAGGGATCAATAATAGCATTACTCTTAGTGTGTCATTAAAGAAAACACACAAAAAACAAACCTTTCCAGGTCGCTTTTTGGCTCGGTGTGTTAAAAGTTCCAGTTTGGGTCACATACTAATGTAGTCCAGACATTTATTGTGCTGTTATTGATCATTACTGTAACTGGCTGTTCGAGCAGTGTGGAGTTTTTCTTTAACGAGAGCCTCAGCAGGAGGAACGACCCATCAGACAGATCCTCTACCTCGGCAACCTGCTGGAGACCTGCCACTTCCAGAGCTTCTGGGTACAACACACACACACGCACGTACATATGTGCAGGAGTGCTGGGCGGTATACCGGTTCATCTGGTAAACCGGTTTTACCTTAACATACACCACAGCATGTCATTGCCTAGCCTAGCAGTCTGTTAAAGGTTCGGAACAGTAGGCTCCGTCGCTGTAGTAGATTAAAGAAGAGATGGAGGATAAAGAAAGTGAGACCAGAGATGCAAAAGAAAGGAGCTGTGTCTGCAGTTTTTGGTTTTTAAAATCAAAACCTATATAAAAGCCCAGTCATACAAAAAATATATACCATGATATACTATGAACCTGCCAGAATCTTAAAAAAAACATGTATGTTTGGTTATACCGGCCAGCACTAATATACAATATATCTGTCTGTCTCTGTTATGTATGTTTATAACTCTGTGTGTGTGTGTGTGTGTAGGCAAGTCTCGAGGAGAACAGGGAGCTGATTGATGGAATCACAGGATTTGAAGACTCAGTTCGAAAATGTATGTTCAGTATCTCTGTGTCTCTCACACATGGCCTTTTGATGCATGAACTCTTAAAATCTGTTTTCATCTGTACCTGCATCTGTTTTCACTGTGTTTGTTTTTAATTTTGCCTTTATATAAAACCTTTAAATTGTTACCATATGTTTGGTATGGTATTGGTTTTCCGGAACTACCACACTAAAATGGCCTGATAGTTTTTAACTTCAACTCGATTCAGCATTGCCATTATACCAGTACAGGGTTGCACAGTATAATGAAACACTGTCAGGCTACTTCTCCAGTGCGGTGATGAGAACAAACAATAGAGTAAAATGAAGAATGATGAATATTTACTAGATATAAATGAATAGTGATGAAAATTAAACGTAATGGATACTATATATAGAGGTACACCAACATCAACAGACTGCACCCCAAAACACACAGTATTTTACTGGGAAAAAAAGACATTTTAACAGCTTAAAATGTATGCATAATAGTTAAACAAACAGCAGGAAAATGCTACAATACTTTATTGACATGTGTGTGTCTGTGTGTGTGTGTCTGTGTAGTTATCTGTCATGTTGTAGGAATCACATACCAGACCATCGAACACCGACTATTAGCAGAAATGCTGGGAGACCCACTAGGTATGACATACTCACCGGATTGTGTATCTGCAGTCACCCCCACACAACACATTTGTATCTACACAAAACATGACTTGTTATTGCCTTTTAATACATTTATAAATTCTGTTGTTTAAAATTGGTATGTTTCAGAGTAATTTATTGACTATGTGTTGTGTGCACAGACACTCAGGTGAAAGTGTGGATGAATAAATATGGCTGGGTGGAGAATGACCAAGGTCAAATCTTCATCTTCAATCAGGAGGAGAGCATTAAACCCAAAAACATTGTCGAGAAGATCGACTTTGACAGTAAGACCCCTCGCTCCTTGCTAAATGCTGATAAATGTTGTTGTTAATTGCAGTTAAACTTTAAGCAATTTATAGCTTTAATAGGATAATTTAGGTTCAGCAATTTTGTCTCATTCATTATTATTATTGTTAGTTGCAAAACAATTGTGATATCGGCATCATATATCGGCCATTGGTCAACCTGTTTTCTAGATCGGGCTCAGCCAATAAAAAACCCGTATCGATCGACCACTAATGTTCATCATGCCATCGTGAAAAGTCAAATTTGTGTGTCTTTTCACCCACTGTAACGGGCAGCTATGAGCAGAATTGAGCAAAGGCCTCTTGTGGGCCACTCTGTTCCATATGTTCATGGTATGCCGTTTCCTGCAGTGTTCTTTCAGAAATTGGTTGTGAAGCAATTTCTTCCTGAGAAGTGATTTGTCATCACAAGCCGTGAAACCCACCGGCAGTCCCTGTCCATCAGTTTCATCTTTCGGCTTCAATTCTGGCGAGAATTTCCTTTAGACTGGGATTTTTCCCACTGCTGGTAGACGTGTATGACCGTATGCTTCGATCCAGCTTCAAATTCAGCGACATCCTTCACACTACGGCCTTTGGAACCCCCAAACTCAAACACTCCTTTTTGCCAATCATATAATATATAAACTGCGCTGTACCACCTCTTCTCAATCTATGAATTACGTTTGGAAACCACATGGTGCAAACACACACACACACAAGTCCACTTTGGCTGACGTGAGCTTTACAAGTCTGCAAATATCATGATTTCCATCGTCGTAATTCTCGCAGCGACACAGAAGCTGCATTCAGGGTAAGACACAAATTAAGGAAAGAAAGCATCACCGAGCCCCCTAGTGGAGCCCCCTAGCCGTAGCATGATTATCATGTTACTACATCTCTCCCTCACTTCATCTTTAACGTGTGAGATCATACAGTATTACAGCTATACTTCTTCAGTAATGCATTTTGGCCTGCCCTAGGTACTAAACTGTACACTGATCTTTATCTTCTCTTGCGTTTCATTTAGGTGTGTCCAGCATCATGGCTACATCACAATGAAACTCCACACACGCACACATGCACACAGCTACAGGATGTCAGAGCATCATCTATGGACCATGTTGGACCATTGGGATCATGCGGTGTGTTATCGTTACAGTTGGACAATAAACTCCAGACAAGAAACTAGACTCCAGCGTGTGATTGTCAGAATCGACTCAAACTTGGAAAACAATAACAAAATACAGAACAATAAATTATACACTTTACCAGTTCATTAGCTTTTGGTGTATTGATTGTTGGATGAAAACTGTGATGGGTTTAAGTAATAGCGTTTACAGTTTTATGTACAGTAATATGAAGTGTGATGCAGTAGTTAGCACAGCTTCAGAGCTCCCAGTTCAATTCCCAGCCTGGACGCGTGTGTGGAGTTTGCATGTTCTCCCTGGGTCTGTTTTTCCCACATTTTGAAGAGAAGTGTCTCATCGGGTCTGCACCCTGTGATGGATTGTCTAGGATTGTTTCCCGCCTTACACCCTGCGCTGCTGTTCAGGGCTCCACATTACCCTGAATTGGATTAAGTGAGTGTGTTGGTCTATGTTCACACTACCTTTTTAATGTGACCTATATCAGACACCTGTCTTAATGGTTCGTGCCACAGACATAATATACCTAGATGCCACATTGGCCGCTGGATCATGCATCAACTTCATTGCCCTTTTGTTCCAGGCAACTTCTCATAATTCTCCAAAGATTGTATTGGAAAAAACATGCTGGATTCTAGTCTAATAATTAATACTATAATAAAACAATAATAGTAATTGATTATCAGTAGTGCATAGTATATGTAGTATAAATAGTAATATAATATTTGTATAATATAGTATTCACTACTGTATAAGGTTATATAGTAGTATAATATACTGTGTTATACTACTATTTACACTGCATTTACTATAGCTACAGTTTTTGATAAGTTATTTAATTAATTATATTTTTTATTAGACATTTTATTGTATTCATAGGCTAATAATATGCTGTACAATATACTGCATTTGAGTAGATCTGTATCATTCCATTTTAATAATAATAATTAAATAATGGGGACGGAGACAGAAAAAGCCAATTCCACAAAAAGAAAAAAAAAAACTACACATTTAATGTACGTTAAATTATAAAGGGACGTTTCCACATGAATTAACCAAGGGGAATAATCAATGTCATGCTTGACAAAAAACGTTGTTTTACATTAACTTGCCTATAACGCTGATACACACTCCTGCTCTATCGAGATTCGAAGTAACTGGAGTCAAAACTTTGTTTATACTCCACGTAGATCAAAAGCATTGAATATAAAAACGACTCATTAAAATCGCTTGGGAAATAATTCGGTTACTGTGCATTTTGACAAGAAAAAACGCAGCACCTCCGTTCACTTGCATTTGTTTACAAGCCAGTGTAGCCTGGACCAATATGGCGGACTTGTTGACGTATCGCAGCAACGAGCCGAAGCAATCGGAGTAGATTTGTATCGCGCGTTGAAACTGTCGCGCATGCGCGAAAGAGCACCGCTTCACGTGACCCACTCGTAAACAGGTAAACAGTAACCTTCATTATTTGTCATGTTAAAAAGAGCATGTTATTCTGTCGCAGCCATTTTGGTTTGCGTCCTCGGTGTCTTCGCTCTTAAGCGTAAGATTTTCTTTGACGCTGCAGCACGTGCTCCGGTGGCCGTGTTCGGCCGTTCATTTAGGCATTTCCTCAAACACGGAGCGTTGTGATATGTGGCTTTTAATTTAGTTTGCACAAAACAAAATTAGACATCACCCAAATGTTTATGAGGTCTGTTATGTCACTATCCCACCACTGAGAACCTCCCTTACTGCTCTCATTTTCCCTTCTCCGCATTTATGGTGAATAACGAGTTGGAAAAGTCGCATGAAAAAGGGTGCCAATCTATTGTAGCCCAGGAAAAAAATGTACTGTAAATTTTCATAGTAAAACTGTGAATTGCTTGACAGTTTTAATGTGAACATTCACAGTTATATTATGAATTTTTGATGGGAATTTGGCCTCTTCATGGTTCTACTGTCAAATTTCACAGTACATTTTTTCCCGGGAGGGCACTCACACTCATATACACTAAGGGCAATTTAGAAACTCCAATTAACCTAACAAAGGTCTTTGAAATGTGGGAGGAAACTGGAGTACCCAGAGTAAACGAACCACTAACCGCTTCTAACCCCAGTGCCACCCGCATGTGCCGTCCTGCATTAACAAGTGTGTGAGGCTATTGAAGGTGTATGTTTGGTGACTGGAACTGAAAGGAATTACTTGCATTTGAGGCACAAAGTCTTATTTATTTAAGGTGCAGATATGTGAAGGTTACAGAGATACAGCAAAACTGACAAACAAGTGGTTTTTTTGTACAAAAACATCTACAAACTTTAGACTAATCAGATGAATCAAGGGTGATGCGGAAGGTCACATCGGTGCTGCAAAGCTCCCTAATCTTGGGTATGAAATTTGGCATGTCCTCGTGGTTTCCTCCTGGTAACCTTTTCTTTGTGCTCAGTGTTTCTGGGATAAACGGCAGAGCCTCGACTACATCCTTGAAGTGCTTACTGAAGATACAAAGCGTCAATGATTATCATCATACACTCTTTGATTTAAAAAATAATGCACCCAAGGTGAAACATCTGTGGGCAAATGTGCCACAGGATACCATACGGAACCTGCTTGCCTCCATGCCTAAGCGTATCTCATTTTGTATCCAGGCTAGAGGCGGCCTAATAGGGTAACTAGATCCCCCATTCAATTGTACAATTTTTCCTTTTGCTCTAATATTGTAATCACTTACATATATCGTCATTACATTCACACACAAAGTTTCAGTCGATTCCAACAACCCCTTCATGGCGAGTTATGTTTTTTGTCAGTGAGTGTACAGCTTAATTTTCAGTTCACGTGTCACACACTGGGGGCTCCAGGCTGGTACACTTGTGTGTCCTAAATGTATTTGAATAAGCAAATCTGCGTCCGCACTCAGCGCAGTAGTAGGGCTTTTCTCCTGTGTGGATACGCTGGTGTTTTGCCAGCGTGCTCCTGTCGCTGAAGCTCTTTCCACACGGCGAGCAGTGATACGGTTTCTCTCCAGTATGAACGCGCTGGTGTTGCTGAAGGTAATCCTGCCGACTGAAGCTCTTCTCACACTGTAAGCACCTGTAGGGCTTCTCTCCGGTGTGAATGCGCTGGTGTTTCATGAGGGCTCCTCGCTCCGTGAAGCTCTTCCTGCAGACGGAGCACTCAAACGGTTTCTCTCCAGAGTGAACACGCTGGTGGACCTGGAGGTTGCTCTGGTTGGTGAAGCTCTTCCCACATTCGGAGCACAGATACGGTTTCTCACCCGTGTGAATGCGCTTGTGCAGTTGGAGATTACTCTGGATAGTGAAGCTCTTGCCACAGACCGAGCACTGGTAAGGCTTCTCTCCGGTGTGAATGCGCTGGTGCACTTGGAAGGTGCTGTGGTTGATGAAGCTCTTCTCGCACTGCTGGCAGCGATACGGCTTGTCTCCTGTGTGAAGGCGCTGGTGCGACTGGAAAGAACCGTGGTGGGCGAAATTCTTCCCGCAATCCGAGCAGTGATAGGGTTTCTCTCCGGTATGAACGCGCTGGTGCAGTCTGAGGTTTCCACTCTCAGCGAAACTCTTGTCACACTGGGAGCACTGGTACGGCTTTTCTCCTGTGTGAAGGCGCTGGTGCTTCCTCAGGGTTCCTTTCTTACCAAAACTCTTCCCACAAACCGTGCACTGATGGGGCTTCATATCAGCGCTGACGCACTGGTGACTCCTGAAGGCGGCCCTCGCGGTAAAACGCGTCCCACACCGCGTGCAGTCGTACGGCTTCTCTGCTGAGTGCGTGCGCTGGTGGCGTACGAGATTGTATCCGTCCCGAAAGCTCTTCCCGCACTGTGAGCATGGAAAGGGTTTCTCTCCAGTGTGAACGATCTGGTGTAGTTTGAGATGACTCGGGTAAATAAAGCTCTTCTCACACTGTGAACACCGATACGGTTTCTCTCGCGTCGGGAGGCCCTGGTCTTCAGTGGGTAGAGGGTACATTTGAGGTGAATAGGGGAAAGGAAGCCAGGAGCAGGAGAAGTCTTGCAAAAGGGTATTGTTCATTTCTGAAGAAGAAATTGGGAAAGGTATTAGATTATATAAGTGCAGCATTGTGAATTACAGCTTAATTATTTGGGAACGCACAGTAGACATAAACTATATTCACACAGAAGAGATTCTCCAGTTTGTGCAGTCGCTATGGAATTCTCCCCTGGATATAAAATGTGGGCTCTGATATTTATTTTGGCCGTGCTTACAGACACCCTGCCCATGGCAATTTTTCTTGCCTATAGTCTTTCTTTATTTCCCTGTCGATGTCTAGTATAAAAATCACTCCTACCTTCCAGCCTCTTTTTTGCAGCCCTGGTCTCTGTTATCTACACCAACTCAATGCATATCCAAAGTAATTCTCTAATCCTGGAATAATGTACAAGACGATGAAGATGCTGCTCTGATACAGATCACTAAAGAAAACCCAGGGGACAGATTACATTTTTACATTTACAGCATTTAGCAGACGTTCTTATCCAGAGCGACTTACAATGGGTACAGTCTTACAATCCAAGCAATTTTGGGTTAAGGGTCTTGCTCAAGGATCCAACAGTGGCAGCTTGGCAGAGGTGGGATTTGAACCTTCTGGTCCAGAGTCCAGTACCTTAACCGCTAGGCTATCACAGTCCCACGTTTACCAAATTCACCAAAAGCCTCAAATCTTAGTTGAGGCTCACCTTGCATGTTTACAGTGGTAGTGACATCAGGCTCCTGCAGGTGGAGCTGCACAAGGATGCTCAGACTACAAATACCTGCGGGTTGTGTGACGGGATTTACAGATTGAGAAAGTGCAGTGAGCAGATGCAGATGTGAATGATTGGCAAAAAGGAGGGCCTGCATTTGGCTGTGCCAAAGACCATAGTGTGAAGGACAGTCACTAACAGCTGTTGAGGTTCTTAGGTGCCATTTTGCCAGAGCCATTTGCTTTCACAATACACGAACCAAGCAGACCACAATATGAAGAATAAATGAACTTCAGAAGATGGGCCAAATTCTGTTCATTTGTGGGTCCATTTTGGGGGTCTGAGCTCGTTTGATCTTTTGGGCAGGCTTAATCTCCAGATTGTTATAGTTGGAGCATCTCCAAAACATCAAGGCTTGTGGAGCATTCCCAGTCAGGAGTGGTGAGATCACTCCAGTCATAGTACTAACCTTGCTAATCCCTATCCTCCATCAAAAGCGTCCACACAATGGACACACAAATGTTGGAACGGAACCTTGGACCAAAGGAGGAAAGGTCATCTGGTCCGATGACTCACGTTTTCTCTTCCATCAAATGGAAAGTTGGGTGTCCATGCACACCGTTCACCTGGGCAAGTGATGGCACCAGGATTCACTGTGTCAAGAAGATAAGCTGGTGAAGTAAATGTGATGTTCTGGGTAATGTTCTGTTGGGAAAGCCATTCACGAATGCCAATTTGATACGGCACCTACCTAAACATCATTATGAACCAGGTGATCTCAGTATTTTGGTTCATATATGTATATCAATGCCTTTCTCTGAGCATGAAGGAGCAGCTTTTGAATAAAATGGGTTTAATCCATGCCAAGTAACATTGCTCGAAAAAGCCAAATATAGAATAGGTCAGAACCTTTCGTGGAACACTTGTTGTTCCAGAGGCACTCAAACGTTGGACCAAGATCTTTGGCGTACTCGTCATCGTACCACACTAACAGCTCCTGTCCTGGCTTGATGGGCCGACAGCAACGGTAGAGAATCCCACCTCGATACTGGAACACCACCAGATTATTCTCTTCACCATTGCGAGCACAATTCACATATCTGAGAGAGTGAAGAGAAACAAAACAAGGCAAACGAAGGGGCAGATTGAGAAAAAGCCAGCTGACCAAGTAAACTCATAAAAGGACAGAGAAGGACATGCTAGGTGTGGGCGATCTGGCAAAAATAAATCATGATGTTATCACGGTTATTTTTCCTGCTGGTTTTTGAGTTTTATTAGTTTGTAACTGACACAAAACCAAACTAATTTACTAATAAAATCCAGTTCATATCACCACCATGGCCCGGTTGTCCATTAATAACATCATAATTATAAATAAAAAATACCATTTTGTTTATGTAGGAATTGCAGTGTAAAAAATTCTGACTTGGAAAGAAATAACAAGGATCTACTCTTGTTTTAAATGACTAAACGACTAAATAATATCATATCCTTTGGTCAGGTAAAACTTTGCAGCATCAGCGATTTTTCAAACACCTTATTGAGTTTCTGGCTGGCTTTATATAAGCCCAGTTTAATCAACTGGACTTAGTATAATAGTTCTCATGATCTCTCTGTTGAAGCAAATCAAGAATCGTTCACCATCTAACATCGTCACCAGGAGAAACCCGGTGTGTTTATTACCTCATCCAGTTAGCATGATCCTCTCTCTTGGCATCTATGTACTCCTCATTCTGTCTGCCCTTGTATATCTAAAAAGACAATATTTTTTAGTCCATTGATTAAAAACGTGTCAAAAACAGCTGCCTAAGAGATTAACTCAGCTTTAGTAATAACAAATAAAATCATGTGGGTTAAATGTGGCAGAGAGAAACTCTGCATTAACACAACAAAGTCCTTTAGAGGGTATGCAGTAACTAAGATTCTTCCTGCATTAAAATGGACAGGGAAGTTCCATAAAAACGCTTTTGTCTCTCACATTCGAAGCCCAGGTGATCACGAGGTTATATCGAAGCTTAAGCCTTCGCCCACTCACGTCTGAAATACACTCACTGACAAAAGAATAACGCCCTCAGATAGAAATGTCTGATTGCTGCAAAACTCGGCATGCAGTTATGTCTCAATAATTACCAGTGTGGTCTGATTAGACACCGGGTCTTGCCACGTAAAAGTGCTTCCCTCTAAAAAGGCTCCAGGAGGCTACTTTTGGGTAGTGTACCTCTTGGTGTGAGATTTTTGACTGCTAGACATGCCTATACGATGCACTCGAAGGCATTTTGTCCAGTGGACAGACTTTGAGAGAGGGCACATCAGTGGACTGAGAGAAGCAGTATAGTTGTTTCAACGAATCGCCCAACATCTAGTTCTGACCATGCTGTTAGGAGAGGTCCAGACAGACCACCAGCAGAGAGGATCGACACATTTCATCTTTGTTGTCCACCATCCAGACACAGGTGGCTCCTTCTGACTCTGCCTGGACCATTTCCAGGCACTTAGCATGAGGAAATTTGTGATCTGGCACACTTTACATGTCCTGCCATTGACAGCTAGCCACCATCACCCTTGTTGCACCCTTGTTGCAGTGGTGTCATGAAGGAGAAACCTGGGCTGTTACGGACTATGGAAGCGTATTGTCTTTAGGGACGACTACAGGTTAGGATACATTGTTCCACCCCTAGTATATTAAATATAAGAAATGAGCTCACTCACCACCCAGCTGTATCCGCTGCTTAGAGCTTCCTCTTTATCAACCATTTCTCCCTCGTAAGGTCCAAAGTGAGCACCAACTGGAACCGTCTCCCCCGTATTAAACACTCCCAGTCCTGCGTTAGGAATCCCAGACATCCGAACCGCTAGACCTGATGGAAGGGTTCGTCTGGCACGGTCAAAGACCCTCCCAGGTACAGGGGTATCAGGAATGAAGAGAGCTGGACCGTGAACCTCACACTTGTTGAGGAAGAAGGATCTGCACTCCTCACAGTCTGAAGAGAACGTTACAATGAACAATACAATGATTACTGGAGGTCAAACACACCACATCATGCTTTTGTGCATCATGCTGGTGCAGGGATGCAGTGGTTATTGCTGTTGTCTCACAGCTCCAGAGACTCAGCTTTGATTCCAGATTTGAAGTTTGCATGTTCTCCCTGTGCTTCCCATATTCCACATTCCCTGTGCACATGTGTGTGTCAGCTGTTAACTCTGAACATGTTCTGTGTTGCATCTTCAGCTACACAAGGTGTCTGTACTTCAATTGATTATTTCATTAACTTAATACTTTTACTTACTACTTACTCAAAAGAAAAATCAATACTTTTTACTCACTGCATTTTTTAAAACAGAATAAGGATTGTATTTTTTAATCCATCTTTCTAATACTTTTTGATGTGGCGGTGGAGGCATCATGCTGTGGGGTGTTTTTCAGCAGCTGGGACAGGGAGACTGATCAGGGTTGAGGGAAAAGATGAATGGAGCAAAGTGCAGAGATATTCTTAATGAAACCCTGATCCAGAGTGCTCAGGACCTCAGAGTGGGCCGAAGGTTCACATTCCTACAAGACAATGACCTTAAGCACACAGCCAAGACAACAGAGGAGTAGCTTAAGGACAACTCTGTGAATGTCCTTGAGTGGACCTGCCAGAGCCCTGACTTGAACCCAATCGAACATCTCTGGAGAGACCTGAAAATGTCTGTTCACCGACCGTCCCCATCAAACCTGACAGAGCTTGAGAGGATCAGCAGAGAAGAACAAAAGAAAATCCCCAAATCCAGGTGTGCAAACCTTGTGGCATCATACCCAAGAAGACCGGAGGCTGTAATCACTGTTAAAGGTACTGAGTAAAGGGTCTGAATACTAATGTCAATGCAATATTTTAGTTTTTCTAAAATTCTGTTTTCACTTTGTCATTAATATGGGGTACTTAGTGCAGAATGATGGAGAAAAACTTGAATTTCTTTTATTTTAGCACAAGGCCGCAACATAAAATGTGAAAGGCTCTGAAGACTTTCTGAATGCACTGTAAATGATGGCATCAAATAAAAATGTGAAGAAGACAGACTTCAGGGACAGTTGTTTTAATCACAAAAACAGAGAGCATTACTGAAGAACGGCAGTTAAGCTTACAGAGGTAATCATCATCTTCGGCTTCTTCCTCCTTTACAGTCGTCACCTGGAACCCTCCGTCCTGTTGATCCACAGAGGTGATGTGTCCCACCAAGATCGACATCCTGTCACCTGAAACCCCATCATATAGCTTAAAACACAGCCTTCTCAAATGCAAACGTTAAACCTGCTTCATTCATTTCCATACCAGTTTAATCCAGTTCGGGGACGGAGGACACACAACACTTTAGAGCAGTGTTTCCTAACCTTTTTGAGACACGGCACAAATTTCACATTAGAAAAACAGCCAAACACAAATGTCATAAAAAGTATATTTATTGAAATATAATGAAAATCTAGTCTCAATTTACTCAGTGTGAAACCTGGGCCTGTTTAGTTGAACACAAAGCTGATATCTTACTGCCCTCTAGTGGAAGAGAATGTCGTTTTTCTGAATGTATCTACACGTCACTCGCTTAGAGTACCAATCAGGTGAAATTGGATAATCTTCCACGTCACACCTGATGATTTCTCATGGCGCAGTGGTTGGGAAACCACTGACCAACTGACCTAACGCATGTCTTTGGAATGTGGGAGAAACCTGGAGTACCCACAGGAAATCCACACAGACCTGGAGAGAACATGCAAACTCCACAAAGGCAGCAGTCAGTGGAGCTTTGAGGCGACTGCGCTAGCCACTGCACCGCCGTGCTGCCCCGTTCAGCCTAGATCAGCTTAGTAATAAGACTTTAAAGAAGTACAACTGGAAGACAAACCTTTCGTTTTGCAGACGTATCTTTCTTCTTCAAAGTTCTCCTCTTTTACCGAGTCTGAAGTACACGTTTCAGTCCCGACATCCTCACAAAGCTAATTAAAAAAAACAAGAACAGAACTTCATTTAACCAATGAACCTCACGTATTTAATCTGGGTGTAGGGTGAGAAAGCAACATTTCATCTTGGCAGCTTATTTTTACGTTGTTCTATACAATATTTCCCTTCACTGTTGGCTGAGATGCTATAGCTTTTATAGTCTCTGTTTTATTATACTCTTCATAATATTTCATTTTAATTAGATAACTTGGTTAATTCTTACATATAACATCCAAGGAGGTCGGGTTCCTTTTTGAGTCTTGGTCCTCCCAAGCTATAACGTGCATAGTGACAAGCTTTGGCTAGCCAAGACAAGAAGTGCGTTTACATCCATATAATCCGATAACTGCCGTAAATCAGATTTTGCCAATAATCTTATTAACGAGTACACATGCACTTGAGTAATCAGATAATGGGAAAGCTCCGGGTGTACATGATTCAGGCAATAATCGGTTTTCTACTTTGCAACCAGCTAATAATTTAACAGAAAGATGTAATGTAAACTTAGTGTCATTAAATTCTGTGGATCATTTAATTCCAGGGTTGCCAGATTGCGCAATAAAAAAAGTCACAGTGAGTGGAAAAAAGAGGGTAAATAAAGCCAAGTCTTTAGAATTAGCAGACCTGGCAACCGAATCAGGCTTGTGCACATATGTGGACTGGGAAAACTGTTTGAAATCAGGTAATGTGTATATATCCTTTGAGTAATCTGAATACTGGAGTAAATCCAGCTCTCTGTATTGGATTTCTTAATCTGATTTCTAGAGTATGCTGTATAAATGACCACTTGAAAAATGAGATAACTGCAACAATCCGACTATGAACGGATTATTAAGTGCATGTAAAAGCTGTGGTGGGTACACCCGGAGAAATCATGTTTTATTTCTTGCACATTTTATCCAAGCTTGTCCTGGGCAGGGTCTTGGGGTCCAGAACTTATACTGGAGAACACAGGAGCCCTGGGGTCTCTGTTACAGCAACAGTGGATGATCCCCCATCCGGCTTCTCTCCATCAGACACATCCAACTGTGACTGCATGTGACACCTGAAACAGCACAATGCGACCCCCTATCTCGAACCTGCATCACCATAGTGGTGGGCCAGATTAGACTGGACATGTTTTGTTGATTTCTCTAAAAAACAACAACAAAAAAAGCTCTGCAGGAATGAACTGAAACATGGCACATTGTTACACATAGCTACTAATCACTAACAAGTCACTTTCAACACATTTTAATTTGTTGTACGGTTCATGCATTAAAACGATCAGGCGTCCTTACTTTCTGTTGACTTGATGAGAAAATAAAGAAAATTAAAATGATAAAACTCGCACTAGTTAAGACTCTGTTCATATGAGTGACTATAAATAAAGAATATTTTTATTACATTACTGCCGAACCATACAAACATCCCATCATGCTATAATATAAACCAATATATCAATAAATCAATCAATAAGAGATCAATACATTTTAGCAGGATTTGGTGTATCTTACCTCGTGTTTGAAGCACAGCATTTAATCCTCAGGCAGACTTTATTTCAATACTGTACTGATATAGACTGATTATATCTCATATTTTACTGTTACTATAAACTCTTCTGTTTTGACGTGCAGATGTTCTTTACCTGCATAAATCCTGCAGCTCTTCCTCGATCCCTGTGTGTTTATACAGGACTGAGCATGCATAGTGCCACCTGCTGGAACATCCTGGAATCATGGCTATCCTATTGGAGATCCTACTGCATATGTGCACTACCTGATCAAAAGTATTTGTGACCGAACGCGCTTCAAGTCAAGTCAAGTCAAGTCAGATTTATTTATATAGCGCTTTTTACAATGGAGCATTGTCTCAAAGCAACTTTACAGGTTTAGATTATCTCCTAATAACTACGTCCAATCTCAAATTGAGCAAGCCTAGGGCGACAGTGGCAAGGAAAAAAACTCCCTAGTTCTAGGAAGAAAACCTTGGGAGGACCAAGACTCAAAAAGGGACCCAACCTCCTTGGGCGGCGTAGATGATAAATCTAGAGAGCGAACTAAAGTCATGGAGTCAAAGTTTGAATAGAATGTGAAGTATGCACATCGACATTAAGTGGCGGGGTATGATGATAAATCTAAGAGCGAAACTAAAGTCATGGAGTCATGGTCGAATAAAATGTGTGAATTATGCACAGTGGAGCTCCATCAGATGTACATCATGTGTGGGGGGGCGGAACTGCCGGAACACAGCTCGGAGAGAAAACACAGAAAATGTAATTAGTTATTGATTAAGAGCACAGTGTTTATTAACAATCACTGATGCCATGTCAATCACTGATGCCAAGTGTAGCATGAGACCCCGGCAGCATTAGCTATAGCAGCATAGCTAGCTAGAAAGCTAGAAAGAGGAGAAACTGGTAGGAAACACAGCCAAGAGGGATCACATGAGACATTGGCAACCCCACGAGCGGCAGAAGACAGCAACCCAACGTCTCTGATCACCATAAGACTCTTTGACTATGAACCCCAGCTCTGCCCTTATTCTAAGGCAAGGATGCATAGTCAAGATCACAAGGACCGAAGCCCAGTTCAGCCAGACCGCCCACTCGACACTCCCGGCTAGCGGACAAGGCAGGCAGGCCAGACGTGACTCCAGACTCCGGCCCCAGCAACCCAAACCATGCAACCTGGTCTAAATCTAGTCAAAAGCCTGCATAAATAAGTATGTCTTTAGCCTAGACTTCAAACTTTGGAGGGTGTCTGAATCTTGAACGATAGTGGGAAGTTTGTTCCATAGTTGGGGGGCCATGTATGAGAAAGCCTTTCCCCCTGCTGTGACTTTTTTAATTCTAGGAACTAAAAGAAGTCCTGCACCCTGCGAACGAAGTAGACGAGTTGGATTGTAAAACTCTAAGAGGTCACTCAGATAATGTGGGGCCAGGCCATGTAGAGCTTTATAAGTTATAAGAAGTATTTTGTAATCAATGCGGAATTTGACTGGTAACCAGTGCAGTGATGATAGAACAGGAGTGATATGATCAAATTTCTAGTTCGAGTTAGCACTCGGGCAGCTGCATTCTGAACTAACTGAAGTTTTATTTATAGATTTACTAGAGCATCCAGTAACTAGAGCATCCAGTAAGTAAGGCATTACAGTAATCCAACCTTGAGGTTATAAACGCATGAACAAGTTTTTCCGCATCATTAAAAGAGAGGATATTTCTAAGTTTAGCGATATTTACGTAATTGAAAGAAAGCCATTCGAGTGATGCTGCTAATGTGCGCATCAAAGGAGAGATCTGAGTCAAATGTGACCCCTAAGTTTTTTACAGACGGACTGGGCAATACTGGACAGCCATCTAGATTTAGGATAGATGTAGCTAACCTGTCTCTCACAGCCTTGGGTCCCATGTTATATGTACAACAGAGGTGGGAACAAGTCACGAAGTTGCAAGTAACTCTCAAGTCAAGACGGGCAAATCTCAACTCCGAAACAAGTCACCAAATGGCAAATGGGGTTGATCTGGTGTGTTGTCAACAAAACAGGCTAACAAAGTAAGTATTCATTGCCAGAATTTGTAAAAGCTTCCGAGACATTTTTTTTACAAGAGCAGTTAGAAAAACACAACATATAAACGGTTTGTTGGGAAGTATTTTATAGTTTATGCTTACGCACAGAGGTACCGTTCTTTGTTTGGCCTCAAATGTCAAACAAAATTTGTTGTTCCATCTCCATTGGTGATGTTTACCCCACACATTTTGGATATTGCAGTTCTTTTTTATTTACTACACTGTAGTCTCTGTAGTTGGGAAAACATTATTTTTGACAGCATATTGTAGCTGCACAAACATCAACACTCGCCAAAAGTTTTCTGCGATTGGTTGGTGGGTTACAGACGAAAAAGGCTGAGCAGCTCAGCTCCCGAACATTTCAGTGACCATACAAGCAATGCTCAGTTATGAGATGCAATATGATTTTAACACTTGGAAACAAATTGTTACGTTAAAAAAGTGAGGTCCTCGAGTCTGATTCCAAGTCCAAGCCACTGATGGTAAAGTCAAAGTCGAGATTCAAGTCTTTTTTGATTTCGAAGTCCAGTTGCAAGCCGGGCAGCTTGGTGGGTAGCGAGAAGGTTCTGGGTTTGATTTCAGGTGGACTGGTCTGGGCCCTTTCTGTGTGGAGTCTGCCCGTATTTGTGTGGGTTTACTCTGGGTACTCCAGTTTCCTTCCACACTCCAAAAACATGCTTTACGTTAATTGATTATAAGTGGCCCTAGTGTGTGAGTGTGTGTATATGCCCTACGATGGATTGGCACCCTGTCTAGGGTTGTTCCTACCTTCCGCCCTATACTGCCGTCTAGGCACCAGCTCTCCCGCAACCCTGTCCAGGATCAAGCGGATAAGAAAGAAATGAATAAATTAGTGTTGGTGAAGTTCGGGTTCCACTTGGATGAGTTGAGGTAAAGATTCAAGTTTTTCCACATAGTTACAAACTCTAACCATTTCTTTACGGAACGTCACCGAGTCTGTGGTAGTCTCACATTTCTCCAACAGATGGCGCCAAAAGATTCATATTGTAGGGTGTAGTCTGATTTCATTAGCGCCTGACAATTATCAAACTGGATGGATGCTATAATCATTGCTGCGACACTTATTGAATCGATACGCGATTAGGTCAAATGGTTCGTACAAATGGTTTCCAACATGTACTATGTCATCATGACAGTGGTGAGAATACATCTAGCTGCTAAAGAGCAGAAACACTGAGGGGAATCACTCAGTTCCAGTTACCCCATATATTCCCCTGAGGTAGATTTTCTATGCTGTTGTTGTGTAAGTTTCCTGTTATGTGATATTCTAATTACATATCTGATTGTATGATGAAGGGTTTCCTGAATATAATTAATCAGTAGGCTATTTAATCACTTAATTAACTAGATCATTTAATTGGAAATTGACCTAATGCTGGTAACATCCAATATATTCTTAGAGAATGTGGACATTGGGTGTCCCTTATTTGTCCACACTGAAGGTAGCAACCCTGTAATGCACTGTACTGTACTGTATAACCATGCTGCTGTGCCATTCAGCCTGGGTGGGGAAACCCACTTACACAGTAGATGTTCATTTTCCACATATGATTAATGTAGTCACATCTAATACTGCATGTTCCTGGTAGAGGTGTTACTGGTATATAGGGACATGGTGTTACTGGAACAGATGGAAAAGATGCTACTTGGTGTTACTGGTATTATTAATTAATCAATCAGTTACTAAACTAATCAATCAAATAATAGTTAACACACTAATTAATTACTTAATTAATTGACAATGTTAGGTGATGGTGTGTAGCATTAACATCCATTTCATAATCAGATAGTAAAACTCAAAGAGAGAGGAAGATTAAAATAAAATAAAAATACTCCTCATTTACAGTTTAATTTTAAAAAAATATTTGTTGTGAACAATAGCATTGTTAAAAAAATTGGGATTCAGGAATCTTCTTCTTATGTTACAAGCAAAATTCACTGTGCAAATACATTTACATTTACAGCATTTAGCAGACGCCCTTATCCAGAGCGACTTTTACAATCCAAGCAATTGTGGGTTAAGGGCCTTGCTCAAGGACCCAACCGTCGCAGCTTGGCAGAGGTGGAATTTGAACCGTGGACCTTTCGGTCCATAGTCCAGTACCTTAACCGCTAGGCTACCAAAGTCCACAAGTAAACACACGTCAATAAATACAAAAATAAATTAATTAACATTACATTATGTAAGCACCAGAAAATATGTTTATTATAGTACTGTCCCCTGTTTGGTGTTTAGAGACTATTCATACCTCATGTGTTCGGTAGTTTTTCAGTGGAACAGAAGAAGGTAATTTATCTACACGACATTGTGTGTGTGTAATTTTTTAATTCTTTGCACTGGCTGCATCAACAAACCTCTATAAAGAACACCAGTCCAGAGCAGAGGATCCTGGGTCTGTGCTGATGCAACTATCAGAGTACCCCCGTGTACCACCGTATGAGGGATTTCAATCAGCACCAAGAATGGTAATTTTTATTACCATTAAAGCACCATTTTAAGTGCCTGACTGAACCTTGATCCTCGGGCAAATTTGCAGCTGTTGTAAAATATTATGACATTTATAACATTTAAATTAATTTACATCAAAACAGTTACGTTCCTGATTTGGCTCTACATCAATATTTGCCTGTAATATAGGTATATTACATACAGTATAGGTGTATTACATAATACAGGTTTAAACACTCTTGAAGGTAAATTTGAGCTTACAGAAACCAAGAGTTTGCTTCTTCAGAAACGAAAGAGTTCTCATTAGCTCTAGCAGTCACTCCAATGTGAAGGTTCCATGTCCTCAGGTTACGAGTAGCTCTGCGCTTGTCTCCTGCAGCACATCCGTATGCTTTCCCTCATGCCGTTACTGACCAGGACATACAGCAGAGGATCCACCACACCATTCAGGCTGGACAGAGCCAGTGTCCCAGAGAAGTAGAAGTGCTGCATTTGTTCAAACTTACAGTAGTCCATGCATTTCATCTGGTTGAATGCGATGGAGCGTATGAGCAACTGGATGTGATAGGGAGCGAAGCAGATGGAGAAGATGGCGATGACGCTCACTGAGAGGAGTTTGACCTTGCGCTTGCCCTGCTCGTCCAAACCAACGCTCTTCTTCACCTTGCTCAGGATCTGCCAGTAGCACACGGCCAAAACCAGGAGCGGCAGCAGGAACCCAATCACCACCCGGAGCAGGTTAAAGAGTGCCACGCGTTCCGTCATGGGGTATGTCTCATAACAGCGCTCTTGCTCATCCAATGGGTCCGTCAGTTGATCCATTACAGCCACCACAACGTGCAAGCTTATGACAAAAATGTAGATGAGCCCACAGATGATCCAGGCGTATCTGTACCGCCGGAAGGTCTTGGTCTTGAGAGGAAACGTCACGGCCAGGCAGCGGTCAATGGAAATGCAGCACAGCAGAAAGATACTAATGTACATATTGGAGTAATAGACAAAGCCAGCCAGTTTGCACATGTGCTGCCCCAGCTTCCAGTGGTGGTCGTTGTAGAAGTAGTGGATCCACAGTGGCATAGTGAGGGTGTACAGAATGTCCGAGACAGACAGACTGAGCAGGTAGACACCTAGCACGTTCCTGCTGCGGATCTGCTGGATGACAGGCCACACTGTCAGGAAGTTAAAGATGAGGGACAAAGCAAAGGCGATGATGTAGGTAGACATTAGCAGGTCACTAATCGGACTCTTGCTGATCTCTACACATGTCATATTCATCGTTAAGTTCTTGCATCCTGAATCCATCTTCCACATCTGGAAAGAGCAAGAAATGACAAGGAACATTTTACATTTTCTACCATATCAAACCTCGTTCTCATTAAGATCACACACAATTCTCGCCTTTTTTTTTTTTTTTTTACTCCGTCTGCTGGTAAACATCAGTGAGAAGGAGTTTCCATATTCTCCCTTTGATGAATCTGCATTTTAAAATGTATTTTCCTGGATTTAAAAAAAAGAGCTGGTACTGTGTGGGTGTGTTTGGATTTGACGCTCTGAGGAAGGTTCATGCAGAATTTAATCCTGCTCTCATATTCAGCTGTCTCATATTCATTCCAACTTCCAGCTGTGCTCACATCTGTTTATACAGGATATGAATAAACTTACTTCTTTAGTTTTTTTTTGCAATAACAGTAAATAAATTCTAGGTGCTCGGGTGGTATAGCAGCAGTTTGCTCACCACCATGGTAACCTGTATTTCCCACTGATGCCTTCCAGCATGGCAGGAAACACATGTAGACACGACTGGCTGTGTCTGAGAAAGAAATGCCAGTTGGGGGATCATCCTGGCACTAGAACAGTTATTTTTTATATTTTAGGTGTAAAATGCAGTTGTTCTGTTTGGTACCACGAAATATGTGAAAACACAAACACACACTATTAAATGAACATTGTTGAAGTCCATTGTTGAACATCTACATGGTTGAAGTCCATTTTTATTGCTAAAATTCCTAATTTAGCAGATGCCGTTATCCAGAGTGACTTACATATACAATCCAATCATTTGCTCAAGACCCCAACTGTGGCAGCATGGTAGTTTTGTAACTTGATCCCAGATCCATTCTGATCCATAGTCCATTAACTTAACGTTGCACCACCATGGTGCCCATGCCTGTGGACAGTAATATTGTTCTGCAAAAATTGATTAAGGTACCTTTACCCCCGATTCTAACGCATCCTACAATACTTGCAGTGCCCCCTAGTGATTCAGTAGCCCTAGTGACAGCTTATACAGCTTAGGTTAAATAAAGAGGTATTCTCAATGAGGGACTGACGCTTCTTTAAACTTTGCTGAACTTTCATTTCTTTTTAATCTGATACTAAGATTTCTATTGAACAGTGGTTTGGTTTTTCCCTTTTTGATTTCATTTCTGCTCAAGGTTTCTAGACAACAGTCCCAGTGTTTCTGATGTTACTGTACCCATTATGTTCTAAATGAGTCATAAAAAAAACCCCACCTATTTCTGTATTTCACAGCGCTCTCAGTCAGTAATGCTCTGAGCTTCACACAGAGACGTTTATAGCTGGGATTTGAAGTTACTGATGATGGAACCAAATCTCAGCGTTACACCAAAAGAGCAGTTTTAATCAGGGTTCAACAGGAGCAAAGAGGAAGTGATGTAATTGTCTGGTCATGACTTATCTTGCAATCTATACCATGAAGTGGTCTGCTCTGCACAAATGTTTACTCACTCTTTCACTACTGCACCTGCAGTTCCAAAACGGTTAGGAAATACGCTGAGCAATTTAATTGGAAATTAAACATTATCACAACAACACTTCTCACTGGAAAGTAAATAGTTAAGACTTTTAACACAAGATGTTAATACAGACTCATACCAAGAGATTTCACAAGGGGAAAAACAGGGCCAGAAAAAATGGAGCATTCTACTGTATGATTATCACACATATAAAAAACAGAACCACACACCACGAGGACGAAGTACAGATTAACCACATCTTGCAATCATGTAAGAACTCACATGGCTTTCACTGGTCACTTGCAGTAAGCACTTTATGGAAGCCAGAGCAAATAAAGAACTAAAACTATTTCGACACACAGAGAGAGCGTTGGTGACAAACATGAGAATTTAATCAAACATGGACTTATGCGAGGATGATATAATACTATATATTTTATGTTTGGAAAGCAAAAGATTCTGCAAACTGTATCCAAAATCAGTTTTTGTCCTATATCTGTGTCTGTTTGTCCTTTTCTATCAGTTCCACTTACCATATAGGAGCACTTTGTAGTTCCACAATTACAGACTGTAGTCCATCTCTTTCTCTAACATGCTTTGTTAGTTCCCTTTACTCTGTTCTCTAATGGTCAAGACCCCCAGGAGTGTTTTGCACTGATACGATTGGATCAGACACAGCAGTGCTGCTGGAGTTTTAATATACCCCAGTGTCAATGCTGGACTGAAATTATCCCATTAACCGAAAATGTCCAGCCGTCAGCATTTTATAGGCAGCATCCTGTGAGCACTGATGAAGGATTAGAGGATGACTAGCATAAACTTGTCAACAACAGATGAGCTGCTGCTTCTGACTGTGCATCTACAAGGTGGAGCAATATGGTAAATGTGGCTAATAGAGAGCACAGTGAGTGCACAGTGTTTAAAAACTCCAGCGGCACTGCTGTGCCTGATCCACTTGTATCAGTGCAACACACACTAACACACCACCACATCACATCAGTGTCACTGAAGTGCTTAGAATGATCCACCACCCAAATAGTACCTGATCTGGGCTGGTCGTGTGGGGGTCCAGAGTAAAGGAACTCATCAAATGGACAATGAGTGTGGCAAACAAGATGTACAAAGTGACTGGGGAGTGTATATATTCATTTATAGTTAATTGTTTACATACATGTTATATCTCACACCCGCATACCTTTCCCCAGTGTTTTGTGTGATACTTAAGTTTGTATCTGCAGAAGGTGGTGTAAATTCTGTTCGTTTAGTAGATCCTGTAACATGTGTTTGTTGACTCTCCATTACTGTATGGTCTCAACTCGGGCTTTCCGCGCCTGTTAGATCAATATGGAAGATCAATGAGGATCCTGATGGAGTTATATTAGGTAGAAGAAGGTGAAGCATCATAAATGAATCATGATGCGGGTTAGAGTAACAGCTGCTTCATCTCCTGATCTAAGTGCTTTCTGTTCTGATGGGTTCTGGCGATGAAGAAGGTCAGCATGTGGTATTGCATCACATAGGACATTTATAACCTCACTGAGGTTCTCAAGTTCCAGTCCAGAACTTTAGCTTCCACTGGGTTCCAGTCTTTGGACAAAAGGACTGTTTCTCAGTACCAAAAGTCTTTGTTGTAGTACTAAAACTCCCCATTTTAGTAGCATATACATGTATGACTGACCTAGTAGAAAAATGTTAAAGATCTAGTACCACATTTTCTAGTCCCAATAACTATTTTACTGGTTCCAGTACTAGACATTTTCAATCCAGTAACACATATTCCAGTTCGAGAAGCAAATAGTCTCGTCTCCGTACATATTGCACTAGTCTCAGTATCAACTACTCTAGTCCCAGAAGCCAAAGTTACATATTCCACTACTTGTATATAGCCTATCACCATGTTTCCCAACCTGGGGTCTGTGCCCTAAGGCTTTGTTTGCTCACTCAAGAAAAGAAATATTTTCTCTCAAAAAGAGCAGACACCTAGTACACACAATGAATCATTATTATTCTTTCATAAGTATGTGTGTACAGGTCTACTCTGTTGGGATACTAACAGAAAAATGCTCAGCTTATATTTTATTTTTAGCTAAATGTTTAGCTGTCTTGAAAAGAGAAAAGGGGCCAAATTGGGGGGAAAAAGTATGTAATAAAAGAAAAAACAATGTAGGTGTGTGTAAAATGTAAACGTACAAATTCATAAAGGTGCAAACCCAATGAAGGGCAACAGTCCAGGTGGAAAAATATGGGGAATTGAGATCTGTAATTGAACATTAGAAGGAGCATTGTGTGGAAAGTTCCAGTACCAAATGCGTCTGC
Source organism: Ancistrus triradiatus (assembly GCA_025084515.1). Classification (NCBI taxonomy): domain Eukaryota; kingdom Metazoa; phylum Chordata; class Actinopteri; order Siluriformes; family Loricariidae; genus Ancistrus; species Ancistrus triradiatus. Next base: position 139,229 of record JAJAGP010000532.1, read on the forward strand.
TCTAGTACAAAAGATTAAAGTTGCAGTACCAATATGCAAAATCCACTCCAAAATGCACCGGTTGCAGTACAAATCCAGTAAAAATCCAGCTCTCAAATATAGAGTAGATTACAGTTTCAAGATCAACATGAGTTCCAGTACTAATGATTCCAGCTTCAGTACCAAATACACCAGTCACTTTAGCAGTGGCAGAAGTTCCAGAACAAAATATTTTAGTTCTGTTACCTAAGGCATCATTTTCAGTAACAAAGCTCCATTACCATAACAGTTCTAGAACCAATGTACCAGATCATTACTTACAGTAACAATTACAGAACCACTGAATAAGTTCCATTACTTATTGAAACAGTTCCAGAACCAATGTACTAGTTTCAGCAGCAATAGTACTGGCTCCAGAACCATTAGAATTCCACTGTTTTTCTGTTTTGGATGGTTCTTGTTTTGGGAGTGTGTACAGTACAGTACTGTCTGCATTTCTTATTGATTTCCTCTTGACATGTACACTGTGTGTGTGTGTGTGTGTGTGTGTGTGTGAGAGAGAGAGAGAGAGAGAGAGAGAGAGAGATGCACTGAGATTGTCATATACTGTAATTCCATTTTGTTTTTGTGGTTAATTGATTTTCTGGACTTAAATGCATTTCAAATTGGATTGTATTGCTGAAATGTTTTTCCTCTCCCTCCTCACGTTGCATCATTTCAAACATGAATCATTTGATGCTTACTGTTATGATACCATCAACAATTAAGCTGAATGCTTCCAAAACATAAATAAATCATGATTCCCTTCCATATATTGGCTTCTGAGGGGTTTTATGTAGGTAATCTTTTAGAGATTTAAAATGTTTGCTCTTTGATTCCATTCAGATTGCGGTAATAAATTTTCTGCATTTTAAACCAGGCGAGAGGGCACCATCGGTACTCAGAACTAGGTCAACACAGTGGTGAGCTGGCAAATGTTGCAAAAAACATATTGGAAATATTAAAATTCAATATTCAAACCAAGGAATATTTTTTTATGTCACATCTTTTAGGTGAATATATTTTGGTGCATGTTGACTTTGCAGACACACTGTGGAATGAAACAGAATTTCTAACTCCAGAATCTGCGTGAACATTGGTATTATGGGGCTAAGACCCAAGGCCATGTGCAATAACATAAAACCATTTGTTTTACTGCACCAATTTCACAGCTCTTAAATGCTAATGCTCAAGTTCACTTCTGGTGACCAAGTTAAACCGGAGCGAATACTGTCATTTTGCATGACACACAAAACTAATTCAGGCAGACACGGACAGATTGTATGTGCAATAACAAATCTAAAGAGATTTAAAAATGAAGAGACGCCTCTGTGTGCGTTCACATACATCTGCTTCAATAACTTTATATTGATTTGTTACAATCATTCATACTGGGACTGCAGCGTAGTGGTTAAGGTACTGGACTCTGGACTAGAAGGTCCAGGGTTCAAATCCAATCTTTGCCGAGCTGCCACTGTTTGGTCCTTGAGCAAGAACCTTAACCCACAATTGCTTGGATTGTAAGATTTTTATCGGTTGTAAGTCGCTCTGGATAAGGGTTTAATGTAAATTCATATGATTACCAAAAATTAATGTTTGGTGGTGATTCAAACATTACTAGTAGCATTACTGAAACACTGATTCCTCCACCTGGAACTGGACCTTGCAATGAAATTAGGTTGCTTGGTCTGACAAGAACTGTTTTACACCACATGGATGGTGAGGTACATGTGCATTACTTACTTTGGAAAGTGATGACAACAGGACGCACTGTGGATTAAGACAAGCTGGTGGAGGCTTGGAAGCTCTGAGCAATGTTCTGCTCTGATACCATTTGTCTGGCCATGTAACACCACCCTGAACATCGTTACGGCTCAGGTGGCCATAACATTTTGGCCCTTTCTTTGATTGTCGATGAATTATATGCAACCGATTTACTTATTAACTCATAAAGTGAACATACAGTATCAGTGAAGCTTGAGAGAAGTGTGATAGCTGTTCTTGGTCAGTGGTTTGGTACGTTCCACCTCTTTAAGCTTTTTATAGCTTAAAAAGTGTCACAAAATGTGTGCTTTGACCTATTACTACTGAGCGTTTGATAGAACATTCTGGTCAATCCTGAATTCTCATGTCTTATAAAAGTTTGAATCAGTGCAAGACAAGAACAACCCTAGACAGGGCGCCAGTCCATCATAGTGCACATACATGCACTAGGGTCACTTTGGAGACACCAATTAACCTAACACTTATGTCTTTGGACTGTGGGAGGGAACCAGAGCACTCGGAATAAATCCATGCAGACACAGGAGGACATGAAAACTCCACACTGAAAGGACCTAGACCGTGCATGAGAGTATGTGATATTTCTGGACACAATGCAATGATGTGCTTTGTGTTGAAGAGCAACACTTTCCCTTGCACAGCAACTAACGTAAGAACTGCACAAATGAGTAAATAACTCTCTGAGCTGAAGAAGAAGCTGAAAGTTCAGATCAGAAGAATTGATTAAGATAATGATCACTTGGTGTGAAACAATAGACTGAGAATCCCAGCCACAAATTTCCCACTCAGGTCGATACTGAACTGATCTGATGGACAGAAACTCTGTGGTCCATCCATTAATGATCATCTAGAGATTTCACCTCCAAACCCTGCATGTACCAGTGGATTCTGGGATGGGCTCTGGACATCCAACCCCAATGCTTCATATAGATAGATAGATAGATCACTTTATTAATCCCAGAGGGAAATTCGTGTGTTACAGCGGCATAAGTCAAACAAAAAGCGGAAAGCAAGAGCAAGCTACATAGAGAAGATCCATAAGAAGATAAGATGTCGAAATTTTCCATTGGTTTAACCGAAGTTTGTACAATCCATTGGTAAATGCAAGGTTTGGAAGTGAAATCTCTAGGTGATCTCTAATGGATGGACCACAGAGTTTCTGTCCATCAGATCAGTTCAATATCGACCTGAGCGGGAAATGTGTGGGTGGGATTCTCACTATTGTTCCACACTGAGTACCAGACGTGGAAAACATATAAAGTGTGAAGCTTCATAAAGTGTTTAATCATTATCTTAATTATGAGGAGTAGGGAAATTCCAAATCTACTAAGAAATCACACTAGGAAATATTCTGTGGTTTCCCCTGCGTATAGAAACCTCTGATTTACACCTGCTTAGAACTGTGCATCATAATAATTCAATCAAATTCCCTTCGAAGTGATATAACTTGTATCTATACGTCAGAAACGGAACAGGAATAAAAAAAAAATTTATATGAAACTCATTAGTTCCTCTTTTGCCTCTACTGATAACAAAGTGCCCATGTGTATTCGTATGTAATCAAATACATCTAGAACTACTCCTGCATGCTTCATCAACACTCAGACAATGATGACTAATTCTCTGAGAAATTGTGCTAGTACAAAAGACAGCCCTACCTAATTCATGACTGTGAATATCGTGCCACGGATCTTGAAATGAGCATTTTCGCATGTAAGTCGCCACGATATCACAGTTTTCATTTGGGTAGAACTCAAGTGCCGCACATTCATTGGTCAGTTTGCACTCCGGCAAGCAAGTTAGCAATCGGTTAGTCAAAATGTCCAAAATGTCAAAGTCCTAAAGCAGCAAAAAACACTACTTCAGAGGAGAGGGTAACTGAGTTTGGACAAAACAGTCTGACAGTGGGACATTATGTTGTGCTAAATGTAGTGCCTCGTTAGGTCACACTGGACAAGCAACAATCCAGAGGTGTGTCTAAATACAAACAAGTATTTTCTTCTCTTAAGGCAGACTATGCTAAGTATCATAGCTTTCTTTGTGAGTTTCGAAGGTTGTTTATTGACTTCATTGAAATGTGGCACTTTTCTACAAATCTGTGAAATCTGTGCTATTTGAAAAACAATCCTGTGAATTTAGGAGGGTTCTAGGCACATTGTAAGATTTATCAGGGGTGAGTCCCACCGCATAAGACTTTTTGCTAAATCAGTGGTTCCCAACTTTTTTCCTTGGAGCCCCCACTAAAAAGTATCTAAGAAAAACTTTGCCACCAAAAACATGATGCTAAATGACTATTTGTAAATCGAATTAAAGCTTTCTTACTTACTTAGAGAATATGTTCCAAACATTAATATGTTTTTACATTAAAAACTATTAACAATAAATACAAACGCAAGTTAAACCCATTACAAATTTCCATATCTTTTTATCTTCTCAAGGCTAAATGAAGCACTGGTGTTGGAAGTCCGGAGCTCATCCCAGAATCCACTGGGCGCAGACACAGGTACACCCCACAAATACAGATAATAGTAAAAATCAGCACATGTGGCTCATGTGATGTCATTCATCCGCCTTATTTCCAGTTTATTCTGATGTAATTTTGTAACTAACTAAGATCACACAAACGGAATGTAAAAGTAATTTAAAGCTGTAATAACAGTTGGTTTAATTTCATGTTTTATATTTATTACTTCAGGTTGTTTCACATGGATTCACTCTGCTTCATCTGAGTATGTTATTTTAATCCATGTCATGATTTTACCTACAGTATCCCTGCTCTGCATTGCTGTACATACTCAACAAATATTCAGACACTTAATCTCATCTTACCTGCTTATTAGCATTAAAGTGAGCTTCCAGAGCTGCTGTCTTCTCTACACCTCTAAATACTTTCTACAGCTCGGGTCTGATCCGGTTCCAGTGGCTGAAGGATCCAGATGTTGGGTGAGAATGTTCCAGTCCTGCTTTAAAGATCCACGCACTGACTGTCGTGCTTCAGATTTTGATGAAGTGTGTATGGAGGAAGTGATTTCACACCTCCAGTGTCTTGGTGATGAAGCGTGTATGGAGGAAGTGAGATGACGCCAGAATTTTACCCTCAAAAGCAAAACATCTCCATGCAGTTGTTAGTGAGTGCGGCTTCAGGTTCTGGTTGCCTTCTGTACACACTCCTGTGTGGGCGTGTGTGTGTGTGTGTGTGTGTGTGTGTGTGTGTACGTGCATGCACTTGCGTGTAGATGTGGTATATAAAACTGCTGCTGTTGCTTTGTGCTTCTGTTCTGACTGCACTTTGTCATGACAAACCTCCAGCATATGGAACAAACCAATCACACATGTACAAAATGGAATCTTCCACTCTGCAGCGCTCTGTGAAGGTCAGACAGTATGAGAATGAGTATAAAATGTACAAAAATACCTCAGGAACAGCATCAGAGAAGCGCCTTTCGTGCTGTGAGTGCTTCTTGTGTCCGTTTCTGTATGGAAAAAGATCACAAGATCCACTGAAATGATCATAACTTTATAACTAACCACATATTCAGTTTTATGGGCTTTTGTGCAATTAAAAACACTGTGGTCTCATAACCTGGCCCATCCTCTTCTTTAGAAATCATTTTCTCGTCTCATTTATATGACTTCTGTCATGTACTCATAAAATCTGAGTTATGATCGTCCATACTTTTCATAACGAGCCACGACTGCTAATCAGTACAAACCATAGTGAAGCAAACAGAGCCTCCACGTCATGAATATGTACAGTACTGTTTTAGTTTTAGGGGTCACTGCACTAAATATACAGTTACAGACTGTAGTCCGTCTGTTTCTCTACATACATTGTTCGTCCCTGTACTCTGTTCTCTAATGGTCAGGACCCCCACAGGACCAGGACACAGGTACTATTTGGGTGGTGGATCATTCTCAGCACTGCAGTCACACTGATGGTGGTGGTGGTGTGTTCATGTGCGTTCTGCTGGTATGAGTGGATCAGACACAGCAGTGCTGCTGGAGTTTTTAAACACTGTCCACTTTGTAAGACACATTCACCACATTGCTCCACCTTGTAGATGTAAATTTAAAGACAGTAGTTCCTCTGTTGCTGCCTACCAGATGCTGGTGGCTGTACATTTTTGGTTAGTGGACTATTTTCAGTCCAACAGTTACACTGAAGTGGTTTAAAACTCCAGCAGCACAGCTAACACATCACCACCCCATCAGTGTCAGTGCAGGGCTGAGAATGACCCACCACCCAAATAGTACCTTATTGAGATTGAAAGCAGTTTGACCTGTGATTGTGTGCAGGGTCTGTACATATTAAACAATTGCAAACTGGAAGGTGGGACCTAAAATAGTGGCACAAAGAAGGTAGGAAGCAAATCTCATGATGAAAAACAAATCCTGGACATTTTAGGCAATGTAGGAGTAGAGCCACTGCTCCTTCGCATTGAGAGGAGGAGGATGTTTGCCAAGCTATTTTACTTCATAGCAAATAAATAAATCACAGATATGACCCAAAACATTTTTATTAATAGCTGAGCACTTTGGCTTTGTGATGCATGCTTCAAACAAATTAAATCGTTTTCATTAATATGCATTCACCTTGTAGTTTGAATTTCTAACAACAAATAGTGGCACAAGTGTACAAATGCAAATTAGTCTACAGTTAGAACGGAGAGTATGCAAACTGTAACAAGCTACTGGACTTGCCGAGTTAGAAAGAAAGCATGGCCCCAACAAGAGAGTTGTTAGTTGAAATAATGGAAAGGATTACAAAACTCCTTCAAGGAGGAAATCCAGCGTAGAGTATGGCAGAGAGGTTGGTTGATTCATGCAAGGTATAAAGAAAATGGGAAAACTGAAAGCATTGTGCTTGAAAAGGAAAGCGTTCAACAACACAAATAAAACATTTGGGTGGAACAGGAGTCAATAATTGTGCCAGGTCGGAAGAGATGGGATCTACATGCAGAAAACCAGAAATAACACAGAAACAGAAGAAAACAAGGTTACAGTTGGCTAAAGAGAAGCATTCATGGAGTGTGGATGATTGGAAGAAACTGATTCATGAATTATTCATCTGTATTGACCAAAGAGAGGGTGCTGGAAGTTTGTCTGGTATCATCTAATGAAACATAAAGATGCCTGAAGAAAATAATCAAAATTCCCTGCATCTAATTTGCATGTCAGGTCAGTGATGAGGTCATTTTTTCAGGATGTTAATAGGCCGTCAGAAAACCCAATGAGTAGCAAGTTTAAATTGGGTTTTTTTGTTTTGGATTGATGATTTCATCACTTCTTCCTCAACACTGAATGATTACCTAATTTTTTGCTATTTTTGATCACGAAAACAAGTCAATTAATTAGTGTAATTTAATTACATTTGTTTGAGGTCACAATCACAATGCCAGAATGTTCAGATATTAAAAAAATTGTTTGGTGTCATATCTGTAATTTGTTTATTTGAAACAAAGTAAAAAAAAAAAAGTCACATTAATTTAGCATTGGCTGGCTAGCTGGATCGCTGTCTCTCCTTTCTATCTGAAGTCTGATTGGATCATTCAGGAACAGTACACTGTATACTCAGAATTTTGTGGACATCTCTTCTACTTATTGAGCTCTGCTTGCTTTCAGCAACACTTAGTTGTAAACCCATTCTTAATATAAAACGTTTTTGGATTCTCCAGAGACAAACAGTGGCAGTAGAATGGGTTGTACTGATAATGATTCTCGATATTGAATTGAGTGACTCTCAGAATTGTTTTGAGAATTGATTGAGAACTTGACCAGCTTGGCCAGATCCTTGACCGAAACTTCATTAGACACCTTTAAAATGCACTGGAATGTCAAAAGTGGGCTTATTGTCTGAAATCAGATGCGGACCTCACAGTCATGTTCCCAAATTGAATGGAGAACCATTTTAGAAGAACAAAGGCTGTTGCAGCAGCAAAGGTAGGGGGCAAACTTAATACCCATGTTTTGGATGTAAGCTTTTGGGTGGCCACCAGCCTTTGTATATACAGTGGTTCCTCGGTTCTCATACACCTCGGAACTCGTCAAATTTGGTTCTCGATGCATTTTGACTAGAAAAATTTGTCTCGGTTCTTGTCATTTGCTCAGTACTCAGAACACTTGCTTAAACTTGTATGCCAACTCAAGCCATGCGACACGTTCCAGCCGAACCTCTATTCATGATTCACGGTTCACAATTCAGCACACAGTGATTCAGTGATTTAGATTCATAATAGCCCTTCCTCAGCGAAGATCTCCACTGTGTTTATCGTATTTTTCTTTATTTTTACCTTTACAGTACTGTGTTCTTAAGTCTCCATGGATCCTAAAAAGGTTAGTAATGACAGCCAACTGAATGGAAAACAGCTACTGAATCCACTTGACTTTCAGGCTGAGCCAATAGAGTAAGTGTTTTGCTTTGCTGGAACGAGTTAACCCTGAGACCCGAGGTACCACTGTATTAAACTTAAGGTGTAATGCTTGTAAGAAGTAGATTAAAATGAGTTCTTTCAACAATATCAACTTGTAAAATATTATTAATTCATGTTCTTCATGATGTTGCTTAAAGTTCATATTACCAATATTGGTAATTGGTGTTTAATACACTACAAAGAAATACTAAAAATATATTTAGTATTTACTTGGAATCTCCATTGGCAGGGTGGTAAGAGCCAGCTGCTGGAAACAGCAGTTACTGAGGATGTGGGTTTGAATCGGGTGGGGCTTGCAACATGAAAGTCAGGTGCTGGGTTTTACTGAAGCTTGCAACAGCACCTTGCCCAGGATGCACCTCCACCCAGTAAAGTTCGTGTGATTTAGGTTCTACACTCTCACCTGTGAGCCAAGAGAGGTGAAGAAAAACAGGATGCCTTATGCCTAGTGGTTACTTTTAAACGCTTTTGTATTGCATGTTGAGGTGAGTTTTGTGGCAATGTGCTTTAAGTGCATTACAATACTAATTGTTTCTTATCACGCTTTGAAAGAGTTCACAAGACATGTAATTATAAACAAGTGTATTATGTAAAATTCGACTGAAGGATAAAAAGTATTCTTAATAGTAATGTCGTATGAAAAAGTGACTATAATACAATGTTATCTACCAAGTTTAATTCTTATCATGTGACATTAATATATTTTAGAATATTTAAATGTGCTGTGTACTTACAACATACTGTGACTAATCTTATATTTGAAATACAATTAAGTGCATTTTTATGGACAAATAATTTTCTCAACGCAACTTTAAGGATCCTGTTCTATAACCTCTACTGAGCAGCATAAAGCCACAGCTGGAAGGAAAACTCCCAAAATACCCAGAGGAAGAAGGCTTGGGAGGAACCGAGACTCGTTAGTATGTCTGAAGAGTCAAGACTCATTAATATTAGTAGGAAAATATATCCAAAAATAGCAAAGACGAAAAAATAAGTCAGCTTAATGAAAGAGAATAAAGACATTTTTAAATCTTCAGTCCATAACAGGAGGATCATTCACAAGGAAATTGGAAATACAAGGAAATCTGAGACCAGTATCCCCTGGAATCACATGCTCAATTTTATATTTCCAATTTTCCTAAAATAGCCATATTTAACTTCTGTAGAGGTTGTGTGACTTCTCATTTTGAACATCTGCACAACGTGCCACCTGACACCGTGGTCTATATATGCTGGGCCACCACTGTCGTCACGTGCACGCGCAAATGGCTGCGTCTGAGAGGCTGAAGTATTGTGGCTCATCCTCCATCATCTTATTGTCTTATGTTCTGCAGGGATCGGTGCCGGACCCCAGTGACAAGTGGACAAGTGGGGATTAAAAAGGCCTGTGATCAGGGGTGTCACACACAGACCTGTTTACGGAATAATTAAGGAGTCTAAAGATTGTCACCATAATATCAACTTATTATTGTACCCGTGGTGGCTATTGTGTAGTCATTAGCGCCATCTAGCGGCCAGCATTCTATTGCACCATCAAACTCTCAAATGCAGCTTTATTCTCGAGAGATGTGTTACTGAAATAAAGTCAATTTTCCAATTAAACTGTCGATGTAAATCTGAAAACAGCAGAAACAGCTTTGGATATACAACCCCCAATTAGAAAAAGTTGGGACGCTATGGAAAACGTAAATAAAAAAACTTTGTGTTCCATACAATTCCTTTTACTTTTTTTTAAATTGCAGACAGTAATATTTCATGTTTTTTTCTGGTCAAATTCATTACATTTCTTAATAAACATCCATTCTTACATTTCTGACCTTCAACACGTTCCAAAAGAAGTTGGGACGATGGACAATTTAACGCTAGTAATGATATAAAAAACTAAATAATGATGTGATGTCAACAGGTGATTACAGTCATGATTTTGGAGTCTTTGTGGAGCAACGGTGGGCAGAGGATATCCAGTTTGTAAACAAATACACGTGAAAATGATTGAAATCTTTAAAAACAATCTTTCTCAAATAAAGATTTGAAATGATTTGCATATTTCGCACTTAACTTTTTCTGATTTGTCTTGGTTTTTTTAATTATTATTTTGTTGAAAAATGTATGGTCGTCCCTTGAAAAGATGACGACTTGAAGGCAGCTTTTGTTGCTCTATAATCTCAGTTTACTTTTCTGCATTAATGCTGCCATCACAAAAGTGACTTTTTGCTGATAACAGTTTGGATGGTCCTTTTCGTTTTTGCTCTGGAGCACAAGGTGTCCATTTCTTACAAAAAAGATCTGGAATACTGAATGATCTGAACATAATACATAACACATAATACATGTCAGCTACAGAACCCAGAGAAGTCGACACCGCTTAACATAAGGTTTCTTTTTTGAGCAGTAACATTTAAGTGGCATTTGTGAATGTAACTCTGTATTGTGGTGCATGATAAAGGTTTGATAAAGTAATCCCTTGCCCATGTGGTTCTATCAGCTGTTGTTGAATGACGTCTCTTGACGCACTGCCGTCTGAGGGATCGGAGATCACTCCGCTCCAGTATAGGCTTGTGCCCTTGTCCCTTATGCACTGAAATTCCTCCAGATTACTTGACTCGTTTAATGATATGATGCACTGTAGAGAAAGACATTTGCAAATCATTGGGTCTTATTAATTTGTATAAAGGGGTTTTACATTTAGAAGTACATAGATCTATTACAATGGAATCTTGTCAAACGATAAACACCAAGAGCAAAACAGTTACAACTGCACCTGCACAAAACGTCTGGAGATACTGAAATGATAGTCTAAGTAATACTCTATAAATACCTATTATATTAAAGTGAGAATCCTACTGTTAGCATAATAATAATAATATTAATAATAATAATAATAATTCTGCCATTTAGAGAACCATTTAAGGCAGTGTTTCCCACGCATAATCCTGGAGGACACAGGACACTGGCCCCTGGACAGGACTCCAGTCTATCACAGTGCTGAGTAGGGGTCGCTGTTACAGTGCCTGGGGATGATCTCTCAATTGGCCTTTCCTCCCTCATATACAGTCAATAATGTCTGCATGAGATCTCTGATCTGGAATTCAAACCCGAGTTCCTGCGATGACAGCCTTAACCTATTGGACTGCTGCACCACCTGCGTGCCATAATAATAATGATAATTATAAGAAGCAGAGGAAGAAAAAAATGACACTCTGGTGAAACAGGTAGTGTTTATTCAACACCACCAGCAATTCAGGGTCTATCCTAACTTTCAAACACCACCATCCGAATTATGTTATTTAAACCCAGCCGTCCAAATCCAGCTCTACAAACAGACCTATCTGAATACCGTCTTCCAAATATTCACTATCCCAGACTTTCTCCAGAAAGAGTTATGCTCAAATAACAGAGGTTGACTGAATGTTGTAGTTCATTCATTTGTTATTTAAAATCTTAAAATTGAATTGTTCCACCAAGTTGTGTCATATTTAGTAAAACAGATCGCGCTATCTGCTGAATTAATGACTGTAATTAAAGGATTCCAGATACAGCGCTTCTGTAGTACCGCACTATCACCACCGGGAGGAGACACAGCCTGCTCTCCACTGTACTAGAGGGCCGCGCGATGCAATCGATTGTCCTGTTGATCCGATACTTGGTAATCTAGATCAGTGCAATATAATCAGTCAGATAGCATGGGGGGTTCTGTGACAGATGTAGTATTAAAATACAGAATTAGAATCACGATAATGTCTTCGGGTTATTAAGCAGTTCTAATTCAGATCACTGAGGTTTATTGTGGTTTAGTGAAATGTAACATTAAACACTTCTTCTTTCCCATCATAACAGAGAAGTGCTGGTAAGTCGTGCATACTCTGCCATTGTTTAAAAGGGCATATTCAATTATATTAAGAAGAAGTGTGTCCAGTTCTTCCTTTTTAATCTCCATGCTTAATTATAATATAACATTTAAACTACACAACATACAGAAACACTGTCCTGAGAACTAATATAAACACAGAACAGAAAAAGGCCTTATGTAGTTTCGGAAATGATGAGCAGAGCCTGCTTATATATGACAGCCTGTGTGGGGTTTGGTATGTTCTCCCAAATCATACCTGTAAGAAAACTGCCTGCTGTCAATTACTTCTTACTACGAGTTAGCAGGAGTGTGGGAGTGAGTAGGGCACTGAATATCTGAGTAAGAGTGTGAATAAGTGAGGGAGGAAGGGAGTGAATGAGTAAATCATTGAATAATTGAGTGTGTGTGTGAAGGAATGAACAAGTAAAGCAGTGAGTTACTGAGTTAATGAGTGAGTGACTGAATGAGTGAGTGAATGAATGAGTAAAGCCGTGAGTGAGTGAGTAAGAGAGTTAGGCTGGCAGCCAGGGAGTAAGGAAGCAAGTGAGTGAATTAGTGATAATGAGTTAGTAAGAGAGATAGTGAGTGAGTGAGTGAGTGAGCGAGCAGGGGAATTGGTGAGTGACCGATCAAGCTATTGAATAAGTGAGTGAATGAGTAGGTTACTAAATGAATGAATTAATTAGGGAGTGAGTAAGGGAGTGAGTGAGTGAATTAGTGTGTAAGGGTGTGAGTGAGTGAGTTTGTAAGTAAGAGTGAGTGAGTGAATTAGTGACTGAATGACTAAGTGAATTAGTGAGTGAGTAAGTGAACTAGTGAGGCAGTTACTGAATGAGTGAGTGAATTAGTGAGTCAGGGACTGGGTTAGTGAACTATGGAGTGAGTGAGTTAGGGAATGAGTGAATTAGTGCGTGAGTAAGAGAATGACTGAGTGTCTTAGTGAATTAGTGAGTGAGTCAGGGAGTGAGTGAAAACGCGCGCGAGTATGGGAGTGAGTGAGTGAATTAGTGAGTAAGGGATTGTATGAGTGAATTAGGGAGTGAGTGAATTAGTGCGTGAATTATGGAGTGAGTGAGACAATAATGTACTGTTGCTATGTATAGAGTACGTTCCGCTTGCTGAGATAGCCCCTCCCATCGTATTATAATATTCATAAGTTAAAGGAGGCCCCGCCCCTCTGACTACTGAGCTCCATTTTCCCGGGCAGGAGAGGCAGAGTCAGACTGAGCGGTTTCGGTGTGTTCTGCGGTCGGTCCACACTCACCCCGCCGTATCGCTTTCTTTTTTGTTTCGGAAGAGAAATATCGCGCGCTCTGTAACGGTTTTGCTGAGATGGTAGATTATCACGCGTCGAATAATCCAACCCAGTACTCCGGCCAACAACCCAGCTACATGGAGCAGGAAAACGACTGGGACCGGGACCTGCTGCTCGACCCGGCCTGGGAGAAACAGCAGAGGAAGGTGAGCGGAAACCCGGCAACTGGGATTAGGAAAGATCGGGGATATTGGGGCCTGTGATTATAAGGATTAGGGGCTGTTAGTCGGATCTGATGTGTACTTCAGCTTTAATAACTCGCATTTACACCGTTTATCAGACTGATGGTGATTGTGCATTGTAGGGTTGCCGTTTTTCCATGATCTGTAGGGAGCTAACGTGCTAACAGTAAAAGTTGTGATGTACAGGCCGACGGTGGCCGTGTTTCCTCCGGCTGGCTCTGGCTCTTTAGCACGGTTTACAGAGGCTGTTTTAACGCAGCAATGTGGGCTCATTTCTGAGCTTGTTGTGTGTTTCATCAGATATTTGTGGTGAGCCGATAAAGCGCTGATCTCCCAAACGTTATAACGTTATATGCAGCATTTTGTCCGACTCTTAAAAGTGCGTTTGCGGTACATTGTCAACACTGGTAAGACGCTGTTTGCAAAGAGTGACGGTATTTACACCTTTTAGTCCCGCGTCGTTAGACCAGTGGTGTTTTTTAGACAGTAGCAGTGTCGGGGTGTGTAACAGAATTAACACCTACAGTAGCGATCCCATAAAAGAGTCGATTCTCTAATACGAGAGTTGAGTCCGATTCAAATGGTGGGAGTCGAGTGTGGAAATGATTAACGAAAAGCGTAGCGATATCAGAACAAACAAATTAAAAGAAAACGCTCGAGTGTACCACGAACCCAGTCAATTTGAACTTCGTGTGTGGAATCGGCTCTTGAATCATTTCATCAATTCCTATGCATTCCCGATCGACTCAGGAATCGAAAAGTCCTTCTCTACAGCAAGTCGTTTAATGTGTGGCGTGACTGCGTGTCAGAGGATATTACAATACATCTAACATCTCAGTTGTGTGATCCTTCTGATACAGATTAACAGTTTGTTTTCCATTTAAGAGCTGGTGGGTTGTTAGAGATTTGTTAAAGATCTACGAGCTGAACTCGGCACAGTTTTGACTGGAATTCCAGATTGTAAATCGTGTTAGAAAATCCAGCATTCAAGAACAGAACAGTGTGAATAGGATTCACGTGCAGCAGAAAGCTAAATTTGTGTAAAGTGGATTCAGTCATGTATGGAAATGAAGGCAACGATTAGCTCTAGGCGATAAGCGCATTGTAAGCGGTAAACTGAGGTGGATTTGAGTAAATGTTTTACATTCTTGTATCCGGTGTGACGGCATACCGATCATTTTCGAAGAGAGTGCGTGTGTGAGTGAGTCAGTGAGAGTGTACTGATATCTGTGACGAGAAAACGCCACATAAATTATTAACTACATTACAGGGTAACTTAACCTGACAGTCCTGTTACCTGATTGGTCAATTTGCCAAGAGATCTGATCTGATTGGTCCGCCTCTGAAATGTTGCTGGGTCCAAACGTTAATCCAACAGTGCCGTGTTTGAAATAATTTAGGCCTACTATCCACACTAGTCGTACTAAAGCACAGGTAATGGCGTTCTGTGAAACAGGGTGTTGGCCGAAATGGTCGTTGACCGGACATACCATAGTCACGTAGTCTTTTATGATACTGTAATGTAAATATAAAGGGTATTTTCATAAGAAAACTGTGTAAAAATGACAAGTAAATGCATCAGAGATACCACCGGGAAAAGTTAGTAGAACTGATTAGTTTATAGAATTTCCCAATAATTATAGAAACTGTAGTGATGTACTGTTACAACCCTGTGTAGGGGGAAGCCGTGACACTTCATAGGATGGTATGATAGACCCCGTGCTTTTGTTTTTGACGGAAGCCAAAAATGCATTGATACACTATATTACGAACAACATGGAAGATCAGCCAGATGAAACAGATTCAGCAAGTGAATGTGAACCAGTTTATATAGTTACAGGTGAGAAAGAAAATACAGGTAGTGGAGAGTACTACTTACAATAGGACAGCCACAAACTTATGAACGCCATTTATAACTGTTCAGAATAAGTAGCCATACACACAGGCATGAGTAAGGTATACAGAAAAGTCTCTAAACACATCAAACAGGTTAGATCAGACTCTAGTCCAAACATTGGCTAATGAGAAGTGAGAACACACCCAATTCTGCTCTTAATCTCCCGCCTCTGCTCGTGGATCTGCAGTGTTGATTGGCTGTTGGTCACCAGCTGTCCACAGGTGCAGCATCTATAGTTGAGACAGATTTTAATTTCCTATTATGATTGATTTTACAGACGTTGCTCGGTTGGAAGTTCAGCGCCACATAGCTGTAGTAGCTAAACAAGTGCTTAGTATATTCAAGTCGACTCTGTCCACCTGAAAGGGTTTAGAATAAGTGAGAAAGGTGTCGTGAATGCTCTGTACTAGGTGTAGGAACTACTGCATCCCAGAATTTATAAGTGATCATATTGCTCAAATAACGGACAGGAAATTAGTCAAGTAGCAACAGGGAAACTCCGGTCCACGTGGTGTCTACACTTCAGTCTCGTTCACACAAGTGATACGAACTCAAAAATATTTACAGCATTTTTAGCAGAAGTTCTTATCCTAAGCGACTTGCAGCTGATACTGTCTTACAAGGTGTGAACCAAGCAGTTTGTGTTTAAAGGCTTTGCTCAAGGGTCGAACAGTGGCAGCTTGGCAGCACTGAGATTTGAACCCTCAAGTTTTGGGCTGTGTGTTGTTTTTATTTTCCTTGGCTCACTTACTGGTACCAAGGGATTGTTTGGATTTCTTTCTCTTGCTGCACTTCTCTGTAAGTGAAGAGAAATGGAAGAAGCTTTCCGGCTGACCAGACGAACCTGAAATAAATTGTTGTGATAATATATGAATTGGCTCACGTTCATTGACATGCTGTTTGGTTCTGTGCTGTGGTGTCAGATTACTTACTGTCTATTTATGGTGTTTACATTTATAAAGATTTACACAAACTGTGTCCTCATCATTTCTGAAGTTGTTTTAAGCCTGGAGGACTAGTGGTCTGTTTCCATGCAGTATACTTTAAAAACTAATCACAATCATATCCTGAAAGCACAGTGATTAAACGTTATACGGAGGAGTGCCGCGGCTTCTTGTAGGTTTATTACAGTGATGTTTGTCTGAGGACTGAACTGATGAGCTCTACCTGCTCACCCTTGTTGCCAGTTACTGTGTTTAGAGAATTCCCAAACCTAGCAACAGTTTCTGTACATATTACATAGGTTTAAACATTCCCATGAGCAAACTAGCTGGCTACTTCATCAAAAACCATTTAAATACAGGGTGGAAAAACAATTCTTCTCAGGACAGCTTGAATTCTACTTCTGTCATTTTGTTTGCTGGTGGGTGGCATTTGAAATGGTGAAACACATTTACGATACGTTTGCCTTTTGTGATAACATTTGCTCAACATCTTCCTTTTGATACCCAAACCACTGCCACACAATGGAGCCAGTTCTGTTTCTTTTCAAGAACCCATTCATCTGCTTTCATCTTCCATGTCAGGTTCCGTTTCCAAACTCGACAAACACACAAACTTGCTTTGGCACTTGACTTCCTTCACTCTCATACAGATCGCTGAACACAGAGATAAACACGTCTCGCCTATATACGTCTCACACAGCAGAGTGGTCTGGATGGGTGGGCGAGTGCATCCGATCTATGTATATGAGCGCTTTTTTTTTTCTGAGAGAGCGAGAGAGCTGTAGAAGGACCAGTAGGGTTTGGAAGTACTAGCAGAAGGCAAGAAATTCTAACATGACTTGTGCACACGATGTTAACTCCTGCACTATGGCTGGATAAAAGGCACAATACAGGGCTCTGCAGACACTAACCATAGGGATTTAGTACTCTTTAATGCATATCACTCTTAAAGGGGGTGTTAGTCACAAAGCTGTGTCTCAAGAATGTGACGCTGAAAGATTTAATATCTTACAGAAGGTTCATGAAAGGATTTCAGTTTCTGAAATCCGTAGGGGTTTATCGTCGTATATGAATTGAATGTATGTGATGCGATATTAAATGGGAAAAAATCTGGATGTTTGCAGTTCATAAGCTTTAACTTTCCATTCTGAGTTGCATGACGAATTGGTCTCGTGCAATCCTGTATGAGATATGAATCATTTCATTGTCCAATGGATCCTCGCTCTACACACTATCTGCAATAGTGGCCGTTCATAACATGGCATTATATATAGTTTCGGACCGTCTTCCCTTTCTTTTCATACAAAATCCTGACGTTTTCGCATCACTCTCGCGTTCAGTTGATGCTGGGAATGCACTGCACTGTAAATCCATCTACCAGCAAGAAAAATGGCTTAACAATGACTTGACAGTTAGTACTTCGTTATGAACGCTAAATGCCGCTTGTGAATCTGTATCTGCGTGAATTCCTGCGTTGTTCATGTTATGAATCGGACCAGGTGTACAGGTGTTCCTACTAAAAAGAGAGTCTGCGGTGTAGAATGTCGCTTACCTGGCACCTCACACAGGCTTTGTCGTCTGTAAATAAGAAGCAGCAGCTCTGCTAGTGTTCTAAAGCGTTTGTAGCATTAATCTCTTATTCAGCCTCTAAACAGTGACACAACATCTGAAGCTGGATGTTCAAGCCAAATAGCAGAGCATCTTCATCCCAAATCACATATCGCTGTCCTAAATAGTATGTACCATGGGTCCTAAACACTGTTTAGCAGAGGGTACGTAATACTTAGCGCTGCAGTGTGTGGTTTGGGACGTAGCCTCTGTGCCGTGCTGCTCATTAGCTACTAGACTGCACAAGTATTGACTCTGAAGTTTGTTAATCCATTCCAGTGACTTTACCTGAACCATTAGCCCCCTTTTTACCTCTTTTGTATTCATGCTCACAGACACGTCGCGTCACGCAGACGCGCTCGCCGAAAACATTTCTGAGAATTAAGTGTTTCACACACACACACTTAAAATGAGGCGTGTTAGGCTGTGCTTTGTGTGTTGACGTTCAGGTTTGTCCTGTGCAATTACACCGAGACGAGAACTGTCCTTCCAGCTCAGACTTGTATCTGCTCACACACACACTGTCCAATAACAGCCTCAGCCAGGCACACACACGCACAGGGTGATGATTGTTTAGCGTGGGTAATTGTGATACACTCTGGTGCAGATGGGCAGATACTGAGGGTTAGGTAAGGGAGAGACAGTCTGATAAAGAGAAGTTTATACAGTTCGATTGCTACAATTAGAGAGGCAGGCAGATAAACAAATGGGCAGATAGACCTACACTGGATGGCTTAATAGGGCAACTGCTACCTGAGCCCCGTGTTTTAATGCCCAGAGCTGCTCAACACGAGACGTTTTATTTGTAATAAGTATTTTGGACAGCTGGCACTGACCAAAATAGACTATAATACAGTCATCTTATTAAGCATAAATGCATGTGGTTATTATCTTCCTCGGATACAATCCAGATGCCAGATCCATGGGTCAGGGAGGCGCACACACAGCAGTGTAGAGATGTTATAGCTCACTTATTTTTATAATAATAATCCAGTAATGATAACTAGATCTGCATTTCTTGAAGGAACTACAGCAGTGCTTGACATGTGGCAAGTAGAATGAGTGTGGCTTGGTTTCCCAATACTGTTGGCCATGTGCGGGTTTGTGTCCCAATACTTTTGTGTATGTTGAGACAGATGGGGGAGGGGAGTCTGTGAAAATGTGTTGTACATTAAGCTGTTTGGGCTGTATTAATCATAGAAATGTGTGGACGCAGAAGAATAATTTTAAGAAGAAATATGAGGTCTAACTATACATCGTGGTTTTCAATCAAATTGCATCAGCACTGGGGGTTGTGTGTGATGAGTGGCGTTGTACTTGACGGACTGGGAGAGGTACTTGCTGTTCTGTTTATAGAGTGTGTGTGTGTTTTGTAAAAGTTTATCGAGCATGGTTTGTTGATTACTGAAGCGAAGGTCACTGTCCTCACTGACGCTCGCACTGTGTGATAGTTCAGTTTTATCATCTGGCATGTGTCTGGAATGAGCCATCCTGGGTCACATGGACGCACCATCTCATCGGTGGCACAACAAATGAAGGGCATAAGGATGGCTGTCATCTGGGGGTCCTGAGAGCGATCTGAACATGCGTGAGTCGTCGTTGGACGTGAGGCTGCAACAGCTGTAGATGTTCAAAACGAGGAGAGCATGAGGGTGAGGTCACTGTAGGCTGTACAATAAATTCAGTCTGAAGAATCACAGACGAGCTATTTTTGTGTCCCAACCATATTCCAGCTGTTTGCCCTTCGATGTGCTGTCAGAGCGAGGCTGGTTGAAGAGGTTAAAGTGGAAGCGCATCTGAAGCGCTTTAGAAATGCTTTCAGTGTGAGAGAGCCTTGTGGGTAAAAACAGGTTCCTCATTCATTTCTCATAAAAGTGTCCCAACGTTATTCGCTTCCCTCTTCACGGTATATTTCAGAATATGCCTGAGTGATTTTAATAAACTTCCTTTCTCTTAAAAAGGGGGAAAAACACGAACAATGTATTGCATGTAGAACCTTTAACAATAGACATTGTCTCGTTGTACAGGTAGTTCCGACATTGCAATCTGATTGGTCGAGAGGAGTTGATGTTTGTGATGGGTATGATGGGTATAACTCCTAACGTTGCCAAAAAATGACTATGTACACAAGCATGTAAGCAAATGATGTGTTAATCCTAATAAAAAATGAAATTCTGTCATGCACTTTGTATTTCAAGCTATCATTAACTGGTAATGATATATAAACCATATGCCTGTGTTAAGGGAGGGTAGGGAATGGTAACCGTTGCATAGCATCTCATGTCTGAACTCGTGTTGAGGCTGTACGTTTTGGCGGAAGGTTCTGACAGTATTAAAGCATATTCAGTATGAAATTCAGGGCTGCTTGGATTTTTGTTATTTAAAAAACTATAAAAGCCATAGAGCACTTGAGGTCGAAGGCGAGTGCCGTAGATCATCACAGCCGTGATGTTATTCGCGATAACACACTCGGTCTGGCTCTTGGTTTAGTAGCTACAGAAAAAGTCCAGACCCTGACGCGTCTGCCTGAGGAGACTTTATTAATATGGATAAAATAATTCGTACTGAACTGTTTGTATTTACGCTAAACTCAATCTCAATCTAATCTGATCAAAATCTTCATTTCCACGCACTCAGTGTAATCCGATCCAAAGCTACACGCACGTGTGGGGCAGCATTTATGGCAAATGTTCCGTAGCACGTGAATCCGGTCGGCCTGTGTGATGGGAGATGGTCCAGCTCATTACCCAAGTTTTCATCAATTTTGAAGGTGTGGCTTGTTCTGCGAAACATACTTCTGTTGTATGAATTAAACAGTGGGAGGAGTTCGGTCATGTCCTGCAACATTCTTACGCATTATGTTAAGAAGCCTGTCTTTCATTTGCTTAAGTACCGGTTTGAACGGGTAATTATTCGGAACTTTTTGAAGTCCATCCTGCCGACTGCTCTAAAGTCTTTTAAAGAACTAGGAGTGGGTGATTATTGGGTGCACGGTTAAAAAGCTTCCCCAATCTGCCTTAGCTCTGAGGTCACGAGAACCATCATTAGTTTAACACGTTAAAAACGCTGCTGTGGCATCCAAGGCTGTTTTAGTAAGCAGACCCTACTTTAAAGAATTACAGACCCACCTCATGTTTGTTTGTATAAATTTACTTGACCATTTGTTGAGAACGGAAGTGGTCCATGGTGTAAAACTGCCATTAGTTCCTTAAAGAGCAGAGCAGCAATGCTTTCAACACAATGAGTGCGTTTACATGCACTTAATAATCTGATAACTACAGCAAATGTACATGCACTTGAGTAATCCGATACTGGGAAACCGATACAGGTCACTAAGGCAGTCATTGGATTTCTACTTTTCAGCCAGCCAATAGTCTCACAAAGATGTGACGTAAACGTCAAACTTTTAATATTAAGCAATCATTCTTCACTTTCGCTACCTTTAATTTTGTGGATTGTTTAATTCTGGGATTGCCAGATCTTGTAGGAAAAGAAACACTACAGTAAATGGAAAAATACCCCAAATAAAGCCAAGTCTGTAGAATAGGCGGACCTGGCAACCATGTTGGCTTGTCAGTGAACATGCACAGACTGAGAAAATTGGTATTCATGCTGTGAGAAATCCGATTACTGGAATAAAATCCAGCATCTGATTTCTGGATTGGAGTATGCTGTGTACATGACCACTTGAATAATCAGATAACTGCATGTAATTGTCTGCAGAAATGCCATAGTGATACGAGTTTAATATGGCTGTAATTCAAAAATAATTGTTATATTAGATGTTATCCAGTAATTAAGAGATGTTAATGATATACCCCATTAGGAAAAAGCGCGTTATCATTTATCCTGATAATTCTTCAACCGATAATCATTTAAAGTCTAAAGTTTACTGACTCAGGAATAGTAGTAGAATGTAAAGTGTAGCAGTAATTGTGGAAAATGCGCTCACAAAAGGTTTTGAGAAAATTAAAAACAAGTTTAGTCGGACTGTAAAAGTTTATGGTAGCAGACGTAGATCTTGAGTATCAGGATTACAGGTAGATGATTGCAATAAAATACAATTGAAATCAAATCCAAATCCAGTCATCACTCAAACTGCTTCAGAAGGCATAAACACATCCACCTACTAATACCCACATCATAACCGAATGATTTCAGTGTTCAGAGCCAGCGCTGATTTCAGGTAATCCAGGATCATTTATTAGAACCGCAATCTTTCATGCAAAGCAGGCGTGTGAAAAAGTTTCCACCATATTTTACTTGTGAGCTAATCAACTCCAAGCTCTGTGTGGCGAGTTGTGTAACTAATGTTTGGTGGATCTGAAACTTAAGCACTGTTGTTCAAAATAGATAATGGTTTGTGTTGTTTTTCATCCACCTGCTTCCTTGTCCCCCCTTCATGCGTGTTTATGTAGATCATGCGTGCAAGTGTAGATCATTTGGGAAGGCCGTTGGTCATTGCCTAAATTAGGATTGGTTTCCCACAGTGCTTTGCCTTTCGTGATAGACGAACCACAGGAAGGATCTGACAGACATTTAACATGCAAATGCCCTCACCCGCGTCGAATCTGCAGAACTGGTCGATTGCACGGCCTGGAGATGCTCCCTACTTAGGGTCCCTACTACTGCTGGGAACATGGTGGATCTGAGTGTGAATGAACATGAACACTAACTTTAATAACAATGTTGTGTGTTTCTATGGTGTTTCTTATAGTGTTCACAATCTGTATCAGAAACAACCAGGATGCTCTGTCTCACACACACACACTCACACTGATGAGCCTGCTTGGTGTGTGTGAAGTGCATGATAGCTGAAGTGTAACGGAGCATGGATGGCATGATGCAGAAAGTGACGATGAATGGATCTGGATTTCTATCTTAATGCTATATGAATTCCTTTCTTGCGTACAGAACTGTACAAAAGTCTTAGGTCACCATTAGATTTGCTGTTTTGGCAATGACTATACATAATTATTTCATAGTCTCTTTAATGTGATCCAAACATCAAATACAGAACGTGTGTACGCAAAATAAAAAATCCCCACAATTCTCAGAACAAAATGGATTCTGCAAGGGAAATCTGTAGTTAGTGTGACTTCCCACAATTTTATTTATTTATTTTTTGGCTGCGTCCCTTCCAAAAACGACCTGTTTAAGCTTCTTCAGACTGTAGAAGGGTCACCTTGGCATCCCGACAAAGCTCCCAGATGCTGCTATTGCTCATGGGCGAGGGGAGGACATACTAAAGACTTAAAAACTACAAGGTCCTTCGATAACGCGCATTAATGCAAGCCGAAAGGGAATTATAGCTTCATTGGACCAGACTCTGAATGCCAGAGCATATCAGAATGGTCAAAAGTACTGGGACACAAACCCACGTTGCCACATTTGAAGCACTGTTATAGTTCCTACGTGAATGCAGATCTAAAGTCTATACAACTCCTCTCTATCCGCTACTGTGGATAATCTAGCATGGCTCTGTCTAGTACTGATGTGAAAGAGTTCAGGCTGCTAATGCACAAAGTGAGAGAATTACTCCTTGATAAAATGTTGTGAATTTAACATCGAAAATTGTGACTAACACTCTCGCTGTTATCACGAAGCTCTGTGATGTGTATAATTAGTTATTATGGATCTGACAGAGTCTCCATTATGTCAAATGAGGTCACGTAAACAGAGAGCGAGCCGGTGATGGTCTGGATGCTCGCGCCATGATGTCATTTCAGTGATAGTGGTGAAATAAGTGTGAACGAATGGAAGAGGATGTGGCGTGTGTGTGTGGCGGGGTGTGTTTGTGTGTGGAGGTGTATGAAGTCATTGGGCGTGTTGGTGATACCTGTCATTTCCTTGGAGCGCTCGCGTTATCGATTGTGAGAGAATGAGACTGCGAAATAAAGGGAGGGTGCGAGAGAACGTCAGGGAGAGAGACGCAATTGAGGATTCGGTTTCCAGCTTAGCCACTGCCTTGTGGAGTTTGCATGTTCTCCCTGCGTTTGTGTGGGTTTCCTTTTACCTTCCAGTTGGCGTGTCTGTAGTGTCCCAGAGTGAGTGCTGAATGGGTGCCCTGTGATGGACTGTCATCCTGCCCTTGGTTGGGTCTTGTTTTGCACCCTGTAGTGCCGGTTAGGAGCCCTGTACTGGATTAAGCGGATAAGGTGCGCGAGTGACAGGGAGTAATGATGTAGATAACGTATTTATTGTGTAACACGTTTAAATAGACAGCTCAGAGAGCTCATATAGATAAACCTAGACTCTTAATATCAGAGCAAGAAACGAATGGACCAACACTAATAAAGACAACACAGACAAAAGAAATGGTCGAGTGAAAAGATTTAGCCCGTTGCCTTGGAGACAGACAGTCAACAGGAAAATATTCATCTGTTCTCGTCACTCATCATTCCACAACGCTGAATGCCGCAGACAGTCGTACCCGGCAGTGCTGCGTTAGGTAGTGAGTAGTGTGGATTGGACACAGAACATTGAGATTTATGCAGGTGGCACTGTTGCTCCTCGCGCGATACAACACGGCGTATTATATCCACGACGTTATTATCTTATTAGCACTGGAACAGAACCGCAGTGAGTCAGTTTTCCCAGCGTCATGATTTCCAGACTCTCTAAAGGTTGTTTATTTTATGTTGTAGCATTTAGAACACTGTGACACAGTAGTCAAGTCCGATTTCTTTATATAGCGCGTTTTCCAGTGGAGCACTGTCTCAAAGCAAGTTTACTTTCTGATATCTAGGACCAATCCCAAATTGAGCCAGCCTAGGCTGACAAGGCAAAGCTCCCTAAAGGTTAGGAGGAAGAAACCTTGGGAGGCACAAGGCTCAAAAAGAGACCCAGCCCCCTTGGGTGAACAGTAATAGTAGAGAACAGGAGTGCATGTGAGGAACATCGCTCATATTAAGGCACTTTTGCACCGAAGGAACTTTATCGGAGTTCTTGGTAGGGGTGGACGATAAATATATAAATAGATTTCATCACGATATTTAAAGATTTTCACGATACACAATATTTATCGTGATGCATGTGATCGCAGACACACACCTGTACCCGTACCCGAGTACGTGTTCTGACACTTTATTAGGTACACCTCCTCTGGTGGCTGGACATTTATGGCCGGTGGAGTATTTACGGTCCAGCAATGACACAGGTGTTTTAAAGCTCCAGCAGCACTGCTGTGTCTGATCCACTCATCCCAGCAGCACACACACTATCATTGTGCTGAGAATGATCCGCCACCCAAATAGTACCTGATCTGTGCTGGTCCTGTGGGGGTCCTGACCATTAGCAAACCGAGGAAAGGGGTCGAACAAGGTATATAGAGAAACAGATGGACTACAGTCTGTCCTTACAGAACTACAAAGTGCTTCTATATGGTAAGAGGAACTGATCAAATGGACAGCGAGTGTAGAAACAAGGAAGTGTACCTAATAAAGTGATCAGTGAGTGTATGTATAGAAGCCACATCCTCTCTGCACCACAGGAATTATGGGATCGTCTTATTACTGTGCTTCATACAGACTAATCGCGTTAGAGTTTAGGTTTTGTAGTTGCCTTGGTCTGAAGTTACAGTATTTTGGTACTTGTTGATGACTTTTGGACAGTCTGTGTGGGGTGCGCCGATGTGATTTGGGACACTACTTCTGCACACTCAGCTGACTTTGTACCAAATGGCTGTGAGTCAGTCGAGTGTGTAATGTAGCATTAATACTGTGTGTGTGTGGTGCTGGGAGCGGAAACTGTGGACACTGGTTTCTGTTGCTTTCTCCCTCATGCTCTGTGTGTGGTGACAGTAAGAGCAGCACTGATAAAATTTGCCTAAGCCTGATGCTTAAGCAGTCTAATTCTCTTTATTCAAATTCCGTCTTAAAACTCATCTTGCATGTAATCTGTCTCAACTCTAAAACCTTCTCCTTTGGTCTTGTCTATGTCCAGTACCCTGTTTGTTTTTTGTTGTTGTTTCTTAATTTCTGCTCTGTATCCTCTGAATTCTAAGGGTCTTCGGATTTTAGAAAAGCGCAATAACAGAATAAAGTAAAGTAGAACACCTCTTCCCACTAGAGCCATCACTGATGTGTGAGGTCACTCGAGCAGCCTCAAACTCCATCCACAAACATTACCAAGCTCAGAGACTTTCAGCATGTCTTCATATGATCCACTTTACAAGGAACAAATCAAACATCTCCTAAGCCGGTGGTTCCCAGTGTTTTTTCCTTGGAGCCCCCCTACATATATCTCAAAAAAAAGGTGTGCTACCCGCGCACACCCAGACCAAAAGAATAAAGTAATTTATTGCAACTCTTTCTTTTTTTTACATTTTTGGTTCCTTTTTCTTTTCTCATTTTGAGTGGAAATTATTTTATATGCAAATTTGCTCCAGGGAGTGTTATTTTAATTTCTTTAAATTGTATTTTGACAACTCGGGACATCTCAGAGCAGACCAAGCCTGACGTACCCCCTGTGATGTTTGGCGTTCCCCTGAGGGCGGCTCGCACCCCAGGTCGGGAATGATGGTCCTAAAATGGTGGTCTTGCAGTTAAGGTACTGGACTATGAACCAGAAGATCCAGAGTTCTAATCCAACCTCTGCCAAGTGCTGTTGGGCCCTTGAACAAAAACAAAACCTTTAACCCACAATGGCTTGGATTGGTGCAAGTCGCTCTGGATAAGGACGTCGACTAAATGTCAATCTAAAATGTAATATAAACGAAGTGTGGGCAGTCTAGCAGAAACATGACATGACTGTTATGTTAGATCAAGATCCACAACATTATCGTGATTGTTACCTATTAGTTTTTGACTTTTTTGTAACTGAATTAAAAAAAACCTCTCATTTCTCTGCAAATAAACTTCTTTAAAAGAACAGAAACAACAGAGCACTTGGGCTAGTGGAACCTTGTTAAACAAACTCCTAATGTGTCCATGAACATTGTAGTAATAATAATAATATAAAATGAAATATGATTCTGAAGTGCAGCTACACCATAAGGAACTGTTAGTTCTGAAGAAAACAGCATTTTTAGATTGTCATTGTTGTTTGTTTTGGTGTTTCTGGCAGTTTCAGCACTATCTGGCTTTCGGTGTCCACTTTAGTGTGCTTCCTTCTGAGGTTCATGAGTGGGTTTCCGGTTTCCTGTTACACTTTTTCATATTAAACCACACTCATCTGTGTCATGCCCAGCAATCATGAGTGTGTTGACTCGGGCTCATCCATGTCATTGTGTTACTGTTACCAAATAAACGTCTTCTAAATATTCCAAACAGTTACTGTTTTAATTGTGCATCTTTCATGGTATACATGAGCCGGACTACAGAACAGAGTAGCTTCTGAGCATCAAAACACCATGTGCCATGCCAGCATTTTAAATGCAGGTAATGCAGGTTGGTTTATCTGAAATAATGCAGATCGTCAGAACATTTTCGGAGTGCTACAGCGTTTCAGTCCCGCCAAACCTGACCTACATCTGATCATTTAAAGATTGATTAGACGGGTGGACTCAGGTGTAGGTCATGTGAGGAACAGCTTCCTCACCTGTGATCCAGGTCAAGGTTTGATGAGGCCATGCCCCCTAAAGTGCAATTGTTATGACTGTGCGTCATTAGTTTTTGATAGGGATAGGGATAGTGATAGATAAAGTGAGGACACACCCTTGACTTGAGTCCTCTCCTCTCTCTCACACACACACTTGTGTGCGCACCCAAGTACAGTTCCCTGCTTTCCATGGATTTAAATGACATGACAGTTGTGTGTGGATAGGTAATGAGTGTGGGTTGGCTCCTGTTCAGGGCCTGTAGAGGAAAATCAAATAGAGATGGGGCAGAGCCTGAATTGTGGGGTTGGGGGAGTGTTTCACATTCCTTTGCTGGAAGGATGCGCGTGTGTGTGTGTGTGTGTGTGTGTGTGTGTGTGTGTGTGTGTGTGTGTGTGTGTGTGTGTGTGTGTGTGTGTGTGTGTGTGTGTGTGTGAGTGAGAGAGAGAGAGAGAGAGAGAAAGATTGAGCGAGTCACTGGTTTAGTATGGACTGGGTGTGGGGTGAAAGGTGTGTTTGCCCTCTTTGATCACATGCTTTTGAAGTGTGTGTGTGTGTGTGTGTGTGTGTGTGTGTGTGTGTGTGTTGCTTCATGATTGCTGAGCTTCTTGCCTTATAAGGAAAAAGTGTGTGAGCCACAGAGACGGGAAGTGGCAGTTAGTGACAATGTGGAGGAGTAAACCGGCCTGACTCGCTTGGTCTCTCTCTCTCTCTCTCTCTCTCTCTCTCTCTCTCTCTCTCTCTCTCTCTCTCTCTCTCTCTCTCACACACACACACTCTAGTGTGAGTCTCATGTCTGTGTGTGAGTCGTGTGTGTGCGTGTGTTTTAAAATATTAGACTTGAAATAACTCCTGGCCATTCATACTCACAATAGAACACTGGCACCACACATTCTGAGTTCACTACACACAGCTACACACAATAAACAGACACACACAACTTGTGTTCTGTACAGGTCCAGCCATTTCAGTTTATCCACACAGTCTACAAAGGGCGTTACACTTCACACCCAGTAATAAGAACCGGCCCAGCAAGAAGGAACCACTAAATACACCACAAAATCAAATTGAAATTAGGATGTTGTTTGAATTCAGTGAGAAACGTGTACGTTATAAAAACGAATGACTTTGTGATCATGTTCCAACGCGCCTAACGGCTTAGACTGTCAAAAGTAGCAGGAGCAGAATTTGGAAAAAGTCTCTGAGACCAAGGAATTTGGAACTTGAGAAAAAACCGTGCCAATTGGAGGAATCTTTTCACAATTCCTAGTACTGTTGGAGAACTGGGAATGATTAAGAGTTCATAGAATGCCATGTATAGGGACTTTTTTAGCTCCTATTTCAGAGGAGGTACTTCTCTCAGTGCATAGGACCCCTGAGTGATGGAAGTATGAGGTGATTGGTCCACACGCAGGTGTACTGAGATCGGTTCAGCCATAAGTGATGCAAGTGTATAGTTATCGGTTTAGATGCCAGCGCCTTTGTTGAGGGCAGCCATCGTTTTTAAATACATGGGTCAGCATTACGTTTTGTGAAACAGGACGTCGACCGGACATTACCGAGGTCCCTACAGATGCACAGATCGACCGGAATTTGGCGGCGGGGGGGAGGGGGGTACTGCAAGCCAACAGCTTAGCTGGATCCGTAATCCCACAGACCGCATCTAGTTTGGTGATAGTCTGAATGATATTACAAGAAGAGATAAAAGGTGTCTACTGGAGCAGGTGAATGGTGCGCAGCCTCTCTACTGTTGGTTCCAGGCTGATAAAGGCCTGCTCAAATAATTTCAAAGGGGCTTTGAACTTCAGAGGAAGCTCTGAGGTCAGACTGGTCCTGCTCACTTGGTTCTGTAGGAAATGACCTACTGTTACTCTCACTGTACATTTCATAGTGTAATACTATATTGGCAGAAGAATTGGTTCTGCATTCTGATTCTTGGTTCCTCTCTGGATTGTTGTTGTTAGTCAGGAGGTTCTCATCACATTCTCACCTGCAGTTATCTGTGAAGCCGCTCTGATTAAAAGGACATTTGAGATCGTTTGAGATCAATTGAGCTCGCGAGCAGGCACTAGTGAGATCTGAGCATGAGTGCAGATGTTAGAGATAGTAACGTGAAGGTTGGAGGCTGTGCTAGAAGAGGGCAAACCAAACGAATGTGGCCACGTAGCTGGAGGAAGTTCGCTGAAGTTCACACGCTTCGAGGGGTGTCGGAGCTTCTCACAGGGTTTGTGTTGCATACGCTTCCGTTAGCATGTAGCGAGCAAACTGCGGTTCAGAGATACTCCTGACTAAGCTTGAACTGTGCGCTGGTGTGTCAAACCACTAATGCGTATGAGCATCAAGGTGCTATTTCAGTTTCAGTGGTGCAGAGCAGGTTTATTTTTGTGCTTCAGAGCAGCAAACCTTAGTCTGATTAAATGTCTAAACCGGGGGTGTCCAGACTTTTTTGTGTCGGTGGTACAACAAATGTGGAGTCATGGGCCACGTATAATAAAACCATAATATGAATATTTGATTACCATTAAGGCTGCATGTTATTAAAGTTGCTCCGGATAAGGGCGTCTGCTAAATGCTGTAAATGTAAATTAGAGAGTCTTTGGGACTGTGGTAGCCTAGCGGTTAAGGTACTGGACTATGGATCAGAAGATCCAGGGTTCAAATCCCACCTCTCCCAAGCTACCACTGTTGGCTCCTTGAGCAAGGACCTTAACCCACAATTGCTTGGATTGTATCAATTGTAAGTCGCTCTGGATAAGGGCTAAATGCATGTAAATGTATGGCCTAGCGCTGACCTCAAATCAGTATCATGGTTAATGGAACATTTTACCTCGATGGTGACACGGTGAGTAGCACCATCGTCTCAGCAAGAAGGTCCTGGGTTCGATCCCCAGGGTAGCAGTTTGGGTCTGCTACCAATGGATGTCCTCTTGTCTGCGTGGGTTTGCTCCCGGTACTCCGGTTTCCTCCCACAGTCCAAAGACATGCATTAGGTTAATTGATTATGCCGAGTTGGCCCAATCAGAGTATCTATATTTGACTAGCTTTGGAGTAACCTTGTGTCGAAATATAGCCTTGTGTGACACTGATGGCGACGGTAAATAAACCAAAGAAACAAACCTCGATTACGATTAACCGCGCAGTGACAAAACAGCTACACAGTACAGAGTGTTGGCGTCGCGTTTAATAATGGAGATTAAATCGAATCTCACATTTATCGCGCCGTTATTGATGAGATTGTTTTGGTGTTGCTGGTGCGTCTCGCTTCAGATGTGAGAGCTCAGATTTATAGTGCTGAGCTTCCTGTGTAACATTCTGCATTTGTCACTCCCTTGCCTCCTCCACAGGAAGTGTGGGTCACGTGACTCTAAGCTGTGTTGTGTGGGAACGTAATGTTCACCTTTTGTGTGCACTGATGGGTAGCAGCCATCCAGTAGTGGTCAGCTAGCGATCTAGCACTTAACCCACCTGCTTGCTTCAAGGCTTCTGCAATTGCAGGCCAGCTGTCCTCCTTATCTGTGCGATTGATGTAGTTCTTGTCTCGTACGTTGTACAGGTACTCATGCTCCTGCCATAACTCAGTTAACTTGTCCTCCATCGTAGAGGACCATCGCACGGGTGAAGAACGCAGCTTTCACTGACTCTTGACTGAACCGCTGACCCATATACACTTCTAGATTAAGCTTAGAGTCGGGTTGGAATCCGATTGGTCTGAAATGCGATCTGGAGGCCAAAAATCGGAGTCTGCGCCCCTCAAACACTACTCGGTTCTCTCTCCGACTGTCGACTCAGACTGGCGTAAAATCTGCGGACTAGGGCCGGCCAGCACAGACCGAGTCAGGCTGAGAATCGGGGTAAAAATCGTGCAATCTAACCCCTGGCTTTAGTTAAACCTGATCCCAAACTTTTTTTGCATATTGAACACCATTTGTGCCTTTTTAACGTTACACCAGTGTTCCCTAGACAGTCAGCATCACCACAAACACGTCCTGCCAATTGTTCTACTTTATTTTTGATAGCACTGGACACGGCGCGCACCTGCTATGACTCGTTAATCGCATCAAGTTCTGTAGTCCAGCTGTTCTAAATGATGTGCACTTTTGTTCATCTAACTTCTATTAATGATTAATTGGCTCCCTATGTTTTTGGAGCGTCCATGTTTAATGCGTTGTTTTTGTTCTTGACTGGTTGTGGCGTGACGGTGTGTTTCGTTTTGAAGATGCGCTTTGTTATTCGGTGCTGTGTGTGTGGTAAAGAACAGCTTAAGGTGACATGGTATACTTGTTTTCCACAAATTAGCGCTGTTCCCTGGGGTCTTCATTAAGTGTTTGTGGCATGCTTTGGTCAGTATTCCACACGGATTAAGCACTAGAGCTCCGTTGTCTAAACAGTCCTGTTCAGAACGGCTGGTTTTGAGAGCCTGTTACTTTAAATGATGATCAGCAGCTGCTCATTCTGGAGTGTGTGCGCATTCAGGCTACAATGACAACAGTTGTGTGATTTGAGTGGGTATATGGTTTTTGTGTTCCGGTTATCAAAGGCTAGGTTTCTGGCATTTAAATAAATGTAAGTAACGTAAACGTTACGATTTATAGAAGAAAAATCAATGAAAGTTGTAGAGAACATCCTCTGCTGTTAGTGGTCGGTAGTGGTGAACAATCAAAAGAAACGTGTAGTAAGTACATGGTGTAATTAGGTTTTAAATGCTTTTTAGGATAAGTTTAGATGCTATTTCTGTGTTGGGTTTCAACAGCTGTTCGCTGAAACAGCCACGTTTTCCCATTTTCTAGTACGAACACACAGTGGTCGCCAATGACATGATTTCAAGTTCCGACTTTGGAATTCGTAAGATCTCACGTAATGGGTGGACGTACTCGAAAAGGGTCGGCATAAATCGAATGATTTGGCCTGTGGTGTAGGAAACCGAGCCAAATCTGAACAGCTTGTTGAATCCCATGACTCCTGACCCAGGAATGCCATTAAAAAAAACAACTGTTTAGGAAATGCTGACATTTTTAGGATCAGTTCTCAGACGGGTTGTAGTGAGGAATTGTCGATTTCGATACGCCGAAGCAGTCTGCTGGTAGAGTCTACGGGTTGAGCAGCTTTGTTAGCTTAGCATATTATATTAAAGTGTATTAAATGGAGGAAGAATTGTTTTATTAAACCTGATTGCATCCTTACCCGTCATAACCTCCCTCTAACAGACTGACCGTCTCTGTTTTTCTTGTTACATTGTTGGTTGTTTGATTGTGTAACAGTGATGGTTAGTGGACGTTGTACCTTGACGTCATATCGTGGTGCATGATGGATGTGTTATTGCACAAAATATGAAAGGCAGAGAAGTTAAATTACTTGCATGCAAGGTTGATGCTGAAAGAGTGCTGATTAGAGTCAGTCATGTTATTATTTATCACAGTGTGAAGTTCGTGCTCATATAGGGGTGAACATGGGTCTCGAGTGCATGAAAAGAAGCCAGCGAATGCAATGAATGATAAACCTAAAGTTTACTTTGTGTAGTTCGCATTTCCTCCTCCTCCAAGTTCTCACTTCCTCCCTAAACCTCATTCACAGTAGTTTCCTACACATTCCTAACCCCTCCCCCCAGCGTCTATCTCTCTATCTGTGTCTCGCTTTCTCAGAGTTTGAGATCTGTAGATAATCAGGCCTCCCTGTTAAACAGGTGTGTTTTGTGGGTCAGGTGATTACTGCTGGCTATAGGAACGAGTACAGCAGGTTATGTATTTAGCATTAGTCTAACACAGAGACACCCAGCATATTAATAAAGAAATGATTGATAAAGCATTGCTGGAATGTAACAGCTTAAGAGTGCTCTCTCTGTGTGTGTGTGTGTGTGTGTGTGGTGTGTGTGTGTGTGTGTGTGTGTGTGTGTGTGTGTGTGTGTGTGTGTGTGTGTGTGTGCGCTCAGTGGAAGGGTTACACTGGGTGAAACTGAACACAGTCGCACAATTGCAGGAAGCTGCAGAAATGCACCAACAAATAAACACACAGCATTCCAGAGTCAGAGAGGAAGTCTAAAAAACCTCATCCTCCCACTCCTCCTCTTCCTCTACTCACTCATCAGTGTCAGAGTGAGCGCACACGCAGTGGGATTCTTGAGGAGTGTACCGGGGTGATCTGGTGTTCTGCATTACGTCTGTAACAGTTCAGTCTGTTTCAGACGGTAAACCCTAATAATATTCCTGCTAAAATACCTGAAAACTTTCAAAGTGGGTGTGTTCAAAGAGGTGGGGTTTGAACCCAGTATCTTAACCGCTAGGCTACCAGTCCCGCACCATTCGCCCCATACCGTGATGAGCGTAGGTGAAGATCCATGATTCGACACTAACCCCCCTCAGAGGTCCACGATCACACCAGCACGATGAACTGGCGCCCCACTTCCGACAGGGTGTCATTCTGAATGCCCCGTGTTGACAGAGGTGTAGTGTTAGCTAGTGTAAAGGATGTGATTGTGTGTTTTTGATGTGTTGTGTAAGCTAAAATAGCAGACGCATGCGTACTAAAAGTTTGATTGAGCATGCCATGCCAAAAATGCTCTATAGAAATGAGTTTGACTTAAAGGGTTCCATAGATGGACAAATCAAATGGAACCGAAAGCACCCAGACCTATAAGGGTTAAACATTTGTTCTGTGGTTAGTATGGAGGTGTTTATTTTTGTATGGCTCCCAGCTTTAAAAGGACAGGGAAAGAATTCTGGGTAATGCAGAGTTGCACTACGAGGAGGAAGTGTGCCTGTTTGGCCGAGTTCCAAATCGACATTGTGTGTCAGTGTAATAAAAAGTCATTTGTGGTCATTACAGTCATTATGATACAGCTTTATTGGGTCGGGATGTGCCTGCAGATCGTCGTTTTAGTAACCAGGGAAACTTTACTGCTTAACTGAGACGCTAGTTCGTACTTTGGAATGAGGTTTACCTTTATAAATGACGTAATGGATGCGTTCCGGTCTTGCCACACACAAACGTTGGCAGACATTGTGTATGCGTTTCTGTATGTGTGAGAATAACCTCTCAGGTGCTGCCACACCCGGTTCTGCTGCTACATTTCGCCTTAATAGAAATGTGTGTGTGCGCGTAACGCACAGTGCCGGTACAGAAAGCATTAAGGTGTGTGTGTGTCTGTGTGAGTGTAAGAGACTGCGTGCCAGTATGGGGTGTGCCAGCTGCTTTTAGTGAGCACTGGAACTGAAACCCGGGCGACATTTCTGAAGTGTTTGGAATTATTGCAATATTTAGAATTTTTAAATATAATATAAATCTATTTTAAGCTGGACTCGAAGTGTTTCACATGATTCACATTTTGGACATTTTTAGTCATTTAGCAGATGTTGGCCTCCAGCGTACCTTACGGCTGATGGAACAAGTAGGGGTGGGCGGTATGGTATAAAAAATTTTATCACAATATTTAAAGACATTTTCACGATATACGATATTTATCGTGAGACACGTGATCGCAGACAGTAATGGATCAGTAGTGACAGATTCTTTAAGCCCTGACAATTGTCTATCACGGTAACAAAATGTATCACAATATGATAGAGTATCGTCATATTGCCCACCACTACCATAAAGAGAGCTTGAGGGTTATGTGCCTTTTTCAAGGACCTAACATGGCAAGATTGACTTCATTCTTGATTTACTTTCTATTCTGTTATGAACATTTAATTTATC
The DNA here is from genome assembly GCA_025084515.1 of Ancistrus triradiatus. NCBI lineage: Eukaryota > Metazoa > Chordata > Actinopteri > Siluriformes > Loricariidae > Ancistrus > Ancistrus triradiatus. The sequence goes on from JAJAGP010000532.1 coordinate 174,483, forward strand.
CAGACTTTTGATTTGTTCCGTCCTGTCCTGATGGTGTGTCTTTTAAAAAAGAGAGCACACATTCACCCTACCTAAAGTCAGTCAGTCTACTCCGGGGCACTGAGGGGATATTGTCCACAGCTGCAGTATAAAGTGGAATATTGTGGTGATTTCTGTAAATGATTGTTTAAAAACCTACAGCAAGGGTGAGTCAACATGATCCCCAAATCCTCCCATATGAGGGCCGGATGGGTGGGTGTGTGTGTGTGTGTGTGCGTGTGCGTTTGTGAGAGAGAGAGAGACTAGTAGGTGCCCGTCTTGCATAGGGTTGAAGGGACTCATTCACAAAGTTCAATAAGGTCTTTGTGTGTGTGTGTGTGTGTGTGTGTGTGTGTGTGTGTGTGTGTGTGTGTGTGTGTGTGTGTGTGTGTGTGTGTGTGTGTGTGTGTGTGTGTGTGAGATTTTCCTGCCACGCTGTAATATTTTGACTATGTCAATTCTTCCATTCTGTATGTAATGCACTATTTTAGCATTTGTGCACTGTGTAGTGAGTCGGGTATGTGGTTTGGAACACGTCCACGGTGGAATGACGTTGTGAACTATATAGTGAATAGCGTATGTGGTTTAGGACACGTCCACGGTGAACTATTTATGCAGTGATCTTAGTCTGTAGTTCTGTATCTCATGTGCGACGTCACTTCCTGTGTTGCAGACGTTCACGGCGTGGTGTAACTCTCACCTGCGTAAAGCTGGAACCCAGATCGAGAACATCGAGGAGGACTTCAGAGACGGACTGAAGCTCATGCTGCTGCTCGAGGTCATCTCAGGTTAGAGACTGGCTCATTCACTCACTCAGCTATTCCATCATGCCTTGCTTTGACCACCATCAGTACACAGTGGTTGTGTTCCAAACCACACTCCCTGTTTACCATGTAGTGCACAGGAACACCATCATTGGTCCACAGTGGACCTGTCCCAAACCACAGACCCTAATTTAGTATGTAGTGCACAGAAATACCATCATCACTCCATGCTGGATGTGTTCCAAACCACACACCCTATTTACTGTGTAGTGCACAGGAACACCATTGGTCCACTGTGGACCTGTCCCTAATCACACACCCTATTTACTATGTAGTGCACAGGAACACCATCGGTCCACAGTGTACCTGTCCCAAACCACACCCTAATTTATTATGTAGTGCACAGAAATACCATCATCACTTCATGCTGGATGTGTTCCAAACCACACACCCTATTTAGTATGTAGTGCACAGGAACACCATCATTGGTCCACAGTGGACCTGTCCCAAACCACACACCCTAATTTACCATGTAGTGCACAGAAATACCATCATCACTCCATGCTGAATGTGTTCCAAACCACACACCCCTTTTACTATGTAGTGCACAGGACCACCACCGTCCACAGTGGACCTGTCCCAAATCACACACCTTGTTCACTTTATAATGCAAATGCCATCCTGGCTGGTATCCAGCTTTGTTGTTGCACGCACACTATAAATGAACTGGAGTTACAAAAGCAGTCTGTTAGTGTAAGTACTGCTCCCCACGAGGACGGAAAGATCTGACATTTTTGACATTGCGAGGACATCTCGCTCTTCCCCACGGGCACAACTGCTTGTTTACAGAAACTTCAACTTCCTTTTGAAATCTGCCTCCAGGCAATGAATCAATCAACAATGGACAACAACCTCATCTCAGAGATACTGAAACCAAACAAAGTCCTCCAAAGCCAACAATATAACATAACATACTGCTGGATCCCAAGCCACGTTGGAATTACTGGAAATGAAAAAAAGTCGACTGGGTAGCTAGAACAAACTTGTAACTCCACGTATCAAAACCAACCAAGTGATTCGATCAAACAATCCATACAGAATGCTGCATCGGACACACCAGAGTCGCACACGGATACCTTATTTCAGGAAACGACCAGCCAAGATGCTCACTATGTCAAGACATATTAACAATTAAACACCTCTTCATCTGTCTGACCCTGAACATAAGGGAAAACTTCTTCAGTGAGACCAGCCTTATTGATTTGTTCTGGAACAAAAGCCCGGGGAAGATAATACACTTCTTAATCTACCTCAATATAAAACACCTATTGTATCGCCACGCACTCCAAACCATTAAGGATATCAACTTGCCAGGTTGTCGATGGCAAAATTGGCCTGTTTGGCTTAAAGCCCAAACAAACAAACATTCCTTGTAAAGCCATAGTCACAATAGTCATTATGTCTATGGAAAGTCCCGACCAGGATGGATGGATGCGTCTGTGTTCGTATTTTTCTTGCTATACTTGAGGACCAAATGCCCCTACGATGATAGGAAGCCTTTAACTGCCTTTTTCTCCAACACAATGTCCGTGGGATGCTTCATTAATTAACTTGTGCTCTCTGGCTCAGTTCAGTGAGCTTTATTGACATGTCTGTTAGAGTGGGTGCATGATTGCCAAAGCACTGAAAAGATATTTCGCACACAAACGACAAGCAGGTATTAATAATGTGATCTTTCTCTCTGCGTGTGCAGGTGAGCGGTTACCTAAACCTGAGAGAGGGAAAATGAGAGTGCACAAGATCAACAACGTCAACAAAGCGCTCGACTTCATCGCCAGCAAGGGAGTCAAGCTGGTGTCCATCGGAGCTGAGGGTACGTAGTTCCACACACTTATGTACATAACACTAAAACCTCCTGCCTAATAATGTGCACAACCCCCTCATGCCTGGGAGGGGAGGGTTATGACTGTTCGGTGTACACACACACTCACACAGGACTCATTAAGCTTTACGGGTTGTGTGTGCATTTGGTGTTTGGAGTTGTTTGTGTGAGTGAAGAATGACCGCCAGAGGAACAAGCCTATAACTCCACCCCCTCCCTCCTCTGTGCTTCTGTCTGATTGGCTGGGATCAAATGGTTGACTTCTTTGTAATGTGCTGCATCTGTGTTTATAGGGAGATTATTTTGTCCTACACTCACGCAGTCACACACACTCGGATGTTCAGGATTCCTTGAGAAATTCAGATTGTGTGTGGGGGGCGTGTTTAGATATCATTGCAGGGGCCAAATGACCACGAAAACCAACAGATCTCTGTTACGTTATTGTTAGTGACACAAACCTGTCTGTCTCTGTGCACAGAAATCGTTGATGGAAATGTGAAGATGACCCTCGGTATGATCTGGACCATCATTCTTCGCTTTGCTATCCAGGATATCTCAGTGGAGGGTAAGAAACCGCACATTTCCTCTAGCTCTCTCCCACTTTATTAATTACTCAAAGTTCTTGTAACTATGATACAGTACAGATGAGCCACACATGCGTGCACACACACAAGGAAAACACACTCGTGCTCAGGTGTGTGAAGGCCTGTAGGGAATCGGCGAATGGAGAAACAGTGATGAACCTGTACAGAAAACTCTTAACACTTATCCTGGTCAGAGCATACAAATACTGCTCAACAATGGAATCTAATACTGTTGTCAATAAAAGAAATGTTAAGAAATGTTGCACAGTAGCTGGATAAGAAGACTGGGGGTCAGTGCGTCAGTAATCACAGGATGTCTGAATAAAAATGAGCTATGGCTCCATAATACAAAAGATTCAGCATTTCAGTGATGTACATGAGCAAATTGCAGTTTGGGTTACAGTGGAGCCTCAACATTCGAATTGAATTGGTTCAGGAATGCAGTTGGAATTCGGATTTGTTCGAAGTCGGAATCAAATTTCCCCGTGAGAAGTAATGCAAGTAAGATTGTCACCCCCAAATGATTGTTTTTTTTACGCCTATATTCATACGTAAGTAAAGGTTAAACCATGGATAAAACAAAGGAATGTAATACAGTAATAATAATTATATGAAATGAGTGAAAATAAAGTGGAACTTTGTAGCCATTGAAGCAAGTGCAGTTTCAGCACGTCTTACCACTGGGACAGAGACTGAGGGAGTGTCTGACATCACACCAATAGACTGATATAATGTAATATGCACATGATTACGCCCTTTCTTTTCATTTTATGGCGATTGGCATGGCATATTGGTGCGTTATCACCACCTATTGGACTGGATTACGTGCATCGTGTTTGGAAGATCGCACCCTATCGGGTGCCGATGTTCGAAGTCAGGATGTGTGTTCGAATTTGGGGTCAAAAAGAAAAGAAAATCACGGTCTTTTAATGCGCAAATTGTTCAAATGTTTGAATTCCGTGGTTCCACTGTTTTTAAATACTGTGGTTTGGTGCTCTTGGATGTGTGTGTGTAGCGTATGTTTTTTTTGTTTTTTTTTGTTTGTTTTTTCTGAACTTTGAATGAGCCTGTGCTAACATTTCTCTTTCTGTCTCTCACAGAAACGTCAGCTAAAGAAGGATTGCTGCTGTGGTGCCAGAGGAAAACTGCTCCATACAAAAACGTCAATGTGCAGAACTTCCACATCAGGTATAGTGATCCCTGCTGCCCCGTTCCCTCCTCCTGCTCCACGTTACCCCCTCTTCGCCTCGCGTTCCCCACCACCCTACTTCAGAGTTCCATCTTCCTGCCCGTGTACCTTCTCTCAATCCCTTCTGCCATGCATTCCCTGCCCATTTGTTTTGTCCTGTTCCGATTTGAGATTCTCATAAAAAGCATAAGGATGGTTCTATTATTAATTCGATATCTTATTATTCCTCAGAACTATTATTCTTCAACCTGTTTGTATTTACACAGTCCTAAAGGTGTTTATCTCTGTCTCTCTCCTGCTGGTGTACAGTTGGAAAGATGGATTGGCCTTTAACGCCCTGATACACAGACACAGACCTGAACTGATCAACTACGACAAACTGCGCAAGGTCTTGCGCACTCTTTCTCTCTCACACAGACACCCCTGCATACACACTTTTACCCCATGTGGATAATCTGTAACAAGCACGCATTAAGCCACCGGCGGTGAACTTGTGTTTCTTATTTGTGTGTATGTAGGATGATCCTGTGACCAATCTGAACAATGCCTTTGAAGTGGCTGAGAAATACCTGGACATTCCCAAGATGCTTGATGCAGAGGGTAAGAGCTCACTAAGCTGTGTGTGTGTGTGTGTGTGTGTGTGTGTGTGTGTGTGTGTGTGTGTGTGTGTGTGTGTGTTTACATTTACAGTGTCTCCAGAAAATCATCTTACCCCATTGAAATACTCATTTTTGTCCTGCATTTTCTATGTTCTCCATGTCCACATGGGTTTACTCTTTGAGCTCTGGTTTCCTCCCACATTCCAAAGACATGCATTAGGTTTATTGGTTGCTCTAAATTGGCCCAGTATGAATGTGTGACTAGTATCAGTCTAACCTCGCTCCTGTTGTGAATAGATATTGATGCGACTGAAATGTTAAATAATAAATAAACAAATAAACGAGCTTGGATTTCAGTCCAAAAAGTTCAATCTTGGTCTCAGCTGACCATACAGATTTTTTGCCACGTGACATCAGAAGGGCATTCGAGCCTGTTTTTCAGAAGAGGCCCCTTTCTTGCCACGGTGCAACATAAACAGACGGGTATGATGGTTTTCTGTAGGCTCTGTACTTATTGATTTATTAGGAACACTGTACTGTTTTTCTCCATTCTGATGGTTAATGTAAACATGACCTGAAGTTGGTTCATGATTGGCTGATTGCGTAATCGCATTGGTGTACAATCGGTTGCTGTACAGGTGTTCCTAATACATGGTGTGTGCATGTGCGCTTGCCCGCATGTGCCTGTGTGTGTGTCTACGTGTGTGTTTGTGTGTAACATGTGTTTTCCTGCAGACATTGTGAACACAGCCCGTCCTGATGAGAAAGCTATAATGACCTATGTGTCCAGTTTCTACCATGCCTTTTCTGGAGCTCAGAAGGTACCCACCTCTTACCCCTCCTATACCCCCCGTCGGCCGCCTCTGACCCCTCAGCTCGCTCAGCATGACTTTCCTCACTTCTTGGTTGCCATGGTGATTGTACGGGGCTTCTCTCTTTATCTGACCGTGTGAGAGGCGGGTCTACTCCAGCCACAGGAGCCAATGAAATCCCTCGGTGTGCATCACCTGACCTCTTAACACATGCAGGCTGTGGGTTGCTTTGCTTCACCGCTTCTCTTCTGTCTCTCTCTGTCTGTCTCTCTGTTTCTCTCTCTGTGCTGTGGCGTATGTAGACATCGTTGGCACTCTCAGGCCGGATGAGAAAGCCATAATGACGTACGTCTCCTGCTTCTATCACGCCTTCTCTGGTGCTCAGAAGGTGAGGATCACTTCCTGCATGATCCCTGAGCTTTAACCTTCATGGTTCAGGTATCAGGTCTGGTCACTGAGCTTTGACTGCAGCTACAGACTCTCACACACTCTGCTACACTCAAACACACTCTTTCTGATTCAGTAACGTATTTCTGTTGATGTCTTGGGCTTCCCATGAGTTTTTTTGCAGCAGTATATTATTTTGGGCCGGCACGGTGATATGCTATTAACAAATCTGAGGGATGTATGATGCAGTAAAGGTTCTGTGCCGGTTCTGTTTTGGATCATTTAAGGAAATTGAGGCAGTAGCAGGATTGTGCAGGATTCAGTTTTCATATGGATTCAAGCTTCGATTTGGCTCTTAAAACTAACCTTTTTAGGACCCATGGAGACTTATTTTGGACTAAGAATACAGTACTGTAGATGGAAAAATAAAGAAAAACATGATAGACAGCGGGGATCTGCCCTGAGCAAGGGATATTGTGAATCTGAATCACTATGTAGTGAATCATGAATCGAGTTTCGGCTGAAACAAGTCGCGCCTCTTGACTTGAAGTATCTGGTTCAAATGTATCAACCACCGAATTCGATGAGCTTCAAGGTGGTCGAGAACCGAGGTACCACTTTACTTTAAGCTTTAAAGTGTAATGTTTAGATCAGGTAAGGCTGTTGTGGTGTAAAAGCAACACTGCACGTTGCCACTTATTTATATTCCTTTTTGTATAAATGAGTGGTGCACCAAAATAAAAAATTGCCTGAAACAGAAATTCTGAACCCAAAGTGAACCCAATTTTTTTTCCCATTGTTCTTTATTTATTACATGTAATAATTTAGATTTTCACTTTATTGAACTGAATCACTGCTGCATCCATGTCCTGCATCCCAGAATCCATCCCAAACTTTTTCCGCACATCCCCAACCCAATCCTGATTCTTCTCACCCGTCCCGCATCCTCCTGTTCCCCTAATCACATCCTCTACTGTGCTATCTCCTTGTCTGTAGTGGGTTGGGTTCAAGCCGTTGTTTCCTTTATTTTTACGTCCGGCTCCAGTCTCTGAACCAGCCTGACATTAGTTTCTTTCCAGTTTCAATATTTTTCACATTTGGGTAAAATAGAGAGTGAGGCTTTTTTTAAATACCATTTTCCGCTTCTCAGATCCTTCATGATATCTGTGGGAAACCCATTACATCATTATAATAACAGTCCCACATTACATCGTCTGCTTCTGTAATAACGTTATTTATACAAGACCATGCATCCATGTTGTATGTATCTGAATTAGGATTTAATATAAACGAATAAAGTGAGTTGTTAGAGTAGTAACTGATTGATTTGTATGTAATAAGAGATTGATGTAATGATGGGACTTGCACTCATGGCCGTCTCCTTTTATATATCATGAATTTAAAGAACTTTTTCTAATACTGTGCTGAATTTAATTTTTTTTACATCATTTCTATCACTGAGTGTGTATATGATGCAGTTACAGAATCGTTTATATAGTTTGCCCTTTCACTCTGCTCATTTTATCAGGTTTAAATACCATATAGGAGAAGTATCAGCCCCTTGTAACCTGTCTATTAGTAGAAAACGTCCACCCCTAGGGGTGTAAGGATGCACTTACTCATGATTTGATTCACGATACTGAGTTCACGACTCGATTTTCTTACGATGATTGATTTTGAGTCAGTCCACCAATGGGTGCCATTTGCTTATTGTAAAAAGATAATAAAAATAATCACTGAATCTAACTCCTATGTTTTATTATTAACAATGAGTATTGGTCAATGTCAAGCAACTTTATTGTATTTGTACATGGTTTGTCCTGCTAATGTAACAGGATTGAGTTTTCAGCGCAGGAATAGCAAATGCGTAAATTGTAACCACATGGCGCCCATACTAATAGCATTAGGACATAAAAACATCTAAAAAAAACATCTAAAACAATTTCAATAACAGGATAGCAAGTTGGTTGACCTTCCCAGTTGAAATCTCAATTATCAAGAAAAAAATACGAGAGAACTGCATATGCGTCTGTGTGGGTGACTGCGCCCTCTGGTGTTCAAGGTTTAAATTGCGTTATATTGCGAACTACGTGGTGCATCGTCCCGTTTTTGCATCGTGTCGTAATTACACCCCTAGTTTGTATTGATACACAAGACAGAGGTTGATGATACTTTGTATACCTAATCAGATTATCTCCAGTTAATTTTTATTTATATATATATATATAAATAATGTGCCTCTCTATAAAATCCCTTATATGGTACACTGGTAAAATGAGCATGGTGTAAGAAGCAGGTAGATTTCCCTCAATTGATTTGTGTAACTTCTAAATAAAATAAAAAATAAAAAAAATAAATAAATAAACCTGTGAGCAGTGGAACAATTGGATTTGGTGTGTAGATCTAAACAGTGTTACCTCTGGTGTGTCGGTGTGTTATTGTTATTCTAAAGCCGGTGTGTATGTACGTTCTCTTTATTGCAGCGTTTAGCTTGAACTCCTGAAGAGCTCGAGCCGTAGCGGTACACTCCCAGAATGCCTTGTGTTTGCTGTAAACAGCATGCGGTCTCTTAAATCTTTTACACGCAGCGTTTGAGTTAGAGCATCGCACTTATTTACTAATGCTAATGGTGTTAGCATGCAGCATCGCTCAGCCTGGAACGTTACATTAGTGCGAGGTAGCGTTAGTTAGCGTAATAATGCTCTTGTTGTGTTACTAATACACGCCAGAATGTCACCTCTACAGATATGTACACACACAAACACACACACTGAGTGTTTAGAGTAAGCAGAAGGCTAGCCAGTGTGTAGCTCAGGTGCGATAGCCGTCGTCACTGCAGGTTACAGGCGCTGCACGTGTGTGTGTCACATGAAGAAATTTCGACGTGTTCGTTACATTATAGTCTCATCAGTTTTCTGCTCTGTGATAGGCCGAGACAGCAGCCAATCGTATCTGCAAGGTTCTGGCGGTCAATCAGGAGAACGAGCATCTGATGGAGGATTATGAGAAGCTGGCCAGTGACGTGAGTGTCTCTTCCGTACTGTACTGCACGTGAGGTTTGGGACACAGCCCAGGACTGTCGTGATGAGTGTGTTCATGATTTTTAGGAGTCCAAGTATTAGAATGTCTTCAGTACTGTATGATGATGATCTCAGTTTCTGTCTCACTCTCTGTCTGTTTCTCTCTCACTCTTTCTCATTATGCCTATGACTATCTCATTCTCTATTCTATTTGTTCTGAACTGCATTGATCCATTTGCTCTCTCTCTCTAGCTGTTGGAGTGGATCAGGAGAACCATCCCATGGTTGGAGAACAGAGCTCCAGAGAAGACCATGGTGGAGATGCAGCAGAAGCTGGAGGATTTCCGCGACTATCGGCGCGTCCACAAGCCTCCTAAAGTTCAGGAGAAGTGCCAGTTGGAGATCAACTTCAACACGCTGCAGACCAAGCTGAGGCTCAGCAACCGACCCGCCTTCATGCCCTCTGAGGGGCGCATGGTGTCGGTAAGTAACAGACAGGCTCATCATTGGTTTCTTTTATATATTTTAAACATAACGTGAGGTTGCTTTTGGCTGTGGCTATTTTTAAGCTTTTTTCAGATTAAGTCAGTGGTGCCTTTCATCAAGGTTTAGTCGCACTGGTCGATGGAGGAAATTCCTAACTTTGTTGGACTTTTTATTTGTTCAGGACATTAATGGGGCGTGGCATAAACTGGAAGGGGCAGAGAAGGGTTACGAGGAGTGGCTATTGAACGAGATCCGCCGACTGGAGAGACTGGATCACCTCGCCGAGAAGTTCCGCCAGAAAGCAGCCATACACGAGAGCTGGACCGATGGTACACACACACACACATGCACACGCACTATGCAGCATGTTAGTGGAAGTAAGTGAGTGCGTTTACATGCACTTAATCCGATCATAATCAGATTCGTGCAGTTATGTGGTTATTCAAGTGGTCATGTCAACAGATTAAGAAATCCAATAAAGAGCTGGATTTTATCTCAGTAATCAGATTTCACATGTATACCCTTACTCCAATTTCAATCGGTTTTCTCAGTCTGCGCATGCAGCTAGCAAAATTAAACACAGTTGCCAGGTCCTCCAATTGCAAGAAGCTTCTTTTAGGCTTGTTTCCATAGACCTGGTTGTATATTTCTCTAGTGGGATCTGGCAACCCTCGGATTAAATGCAGCACCCGCGAAATGACCCAAACACAATATATGCTTGCACTGTATACACACACACACACACACACACACACACACACACACACACACACACACACACACATATATATATATATATATATATATGTGTGTATGTATGTGTATGTATGTGTGTGTATATGTACTTGTTGCTCAGATTGGTGTCAAAATCTGACTTTCAGGGATTTAAATGTTTTGTGTGTGTAGGTAAGGAATCGATGCTGCAGCAGAAGGATTATGAAACGGCTTCTCTGTCAGAGATTAAAGCTCTGCTGAAGAAGCACGAGGCGTTTGAGAGCGACCTCGCCGCTCACCAGGACCGAGTGGAGCAGATCGCCGCCATTGCTCAGGAGCTCAAGTAAGTTCACAACCTGAGCTTTGACACGCATCTTTCTGTCTCTGTATGATCTCTGGCGCTGGCGCGTCAAATGGTCAGTCTGAAGGCAGTTAAAAGTCAGTCTCTGAAACCATCAAACCCTTCATCTGTAAGTGGGTGTGGGCGTGTGTGATGATATACAGCACCTCACTAAACAGCATGATCAAAGCCCTTACTGCTCTCTGTATCTAAGCCATGTGCACAATCTGACACCTACGTGGAATGAGCACTGGTGTAGAAGTACAGACTCTTTCTAGCCACTTTTGCACCAAACAGTTCTAGGGACTGATTAGGGAGGAACTTGCTCCCGAGAACTAAGTTAGTTCCAGGGCCTTTTTTTTGTTTGTGTTGACACTGCCAGTAGGAACACCGTGTGACATGCACCATGTCCTGTGCGCTGATAAAAGACCCTATATTGAAGTAGGAGCTAAATAAGTCCCTATACACAGCGTTCTAAGAACGACAAAAAGGGGGGCTCAGTTGTAAGAACTATGGAAAAAGTTCCTCTGGTGTGAAAGCATCTATTTTTTTCTAATAAATGGCTGTTAATACAAACAGTTACAGAAATGATGCCTCTTGTTATTTTCACACAGGAACCTCAGAATTCAAACTTAATTGGTTCAAGAATGCCGTTTGTACTCTGATTTATAGAATTAATTTGTTCCAGACCCCTAAATGTTTTTTTCGCGTATATTTGTATGTAATTAATGATTAAAAGCATTTATAAAGAAAAGGAATGTGATACAATAAATACATGAAATAAGTGAAAATAAAGTGAAAATCTGTAGCCACTGAGGCGAACGCTGGGAAAGCAATGCCAAGACTGGGGGGGATGTTTGAAATCGCACCCATAGACTAATATACATGATATAATATACATAATAATACCTAGTTTTTCTTCTTTTGAGTTTTATGGTGTGTTTTGCGTTAGCGCCATCGACTCGACTGGATTACGTCTTTGGAAGACCCCCTCACCCCACCCCCATTTATTCAGGGTGCCCATATTCGAAGTCGAAATTTTTGCTCAAATTTGGGGGCCAAAAAAATTCAGACAGCCCGTTTGATGTCCGAATTGTTCAAGTAACGAGGTGTTCCCATTGCGCTGTTCCACTGTATTAGAGAACCTATGGTGTTCTGTACTGCTGATCAAAGTTCCTGTGTTTAAACTTGCTCTGCTTAACAGGGAATATAAGGTACTTTGAATATGGAATAGAAATCAGCACATAACCGATGTGTTAGCTGATGTGACCCGACTGATTGCTGTGACGATTATGAACCTTCATGATTCTGGAAATCTTTTCTTTCATGACAATCCTAATATTTCTCTGTTTCTGATTTACTCATGTGTGAGAACAGAGGGGTGAGCCTGCAGTTCAGTCGTTAGTGTGTGACGTTTGTGTGTTTGTGACAGTGAACTGGACTACTACGACTCTCCGAGTGTGAACGCTCGCTGTCAGAAGATCTGTGAGCAGTGGGATGTGCTGGGAGCTCTAACACAGAACCGCAGAGAATCGCTGGAGGTACAAACGCACTGCACATTTTTCTCTAACGAAAACGAGTCGATGAATAAACTAAAATAAATGAAAAAGGACAAAAACTAGGACGAAATTAATTGACACTTGTCAACAAATAAACTCAAGACAAATGTTTGGCTAAATTATGACTAAAACTAAATTACATTTTAGTCAGAAGACTAGAACTAAAACTAAATTAAAATTTTCTGTCAAAATTAGCACTGGCCTTCATGGCAGACATGCTCCACCTAGTGGTAAATGGCATGATGCTCTCTGTATAGTATTAGCACAAAAAATCGGCCATCGATTTGGCTGTAAGGAAATGTGAATAGGCCATAAACAATAATAATTAGTTCTAATAATTAGTTAATAATTAATAATAATAATAATAATAATAATTAGAACCTTTGTGTGTTTGTGTACAGAGGACAGAGAAGCAGCTGGAGTCGATCGATGAGTTGTACCTGGAGTACGCCAAGCGAGCAGCTCCCTTTAATAACTGGATGGAGGGAGCAATGGAGGATCTGCAGGACATGTTCATCGTGCACAACATTGAGGAGATCCAGGTAAGTCGTCATAAGATTACCCATTTATATTAACAGCCTGGATCAGAGCCTAATTACGTGTGTGTGTGTGTGTGTGTGTGTGTGTGTGTGTGTGTGTGTGTGTGTGTGTCTCTCTCTCTCTCTGTAGGGTCTGATCACGGCTCATGAGCAGTTTAAGGCGACTCTGCCGGAGGCGAATAAAGAGCGGGAGGCCATACAGGCCATTCAAGCTGAAGTTCAGAAGATTGCTCAGTACAACGGCATCAAACTGAGCGGCACCAATCCGTACACCAGCATCACTCCTGCCAGCATCGACAGCAAGTGGGATAAGGTAACACACACACGCACATCCTGGTTTGGACTTTCCATAGACATCATGATTATTGAAGTGCTACACCTTCCCCAACCTTAACCTTAGAAACATAAAGCAAATCTATTGGCTCATTTGGATTTTCAAAAGGAAGTTGCCATTTCTGTAAAAAAGCAGTTGTGCCCCTCGTTTTCAATTTACTCACGTTTACACGTTCACACCAGCTTTTGCGCAGTTCCTGATCATGGTGTGTGTGCGCAGGTGCAGAAGCTGGTTCCTCAGCGTGACGAGGCCTTGCAGGAGGAGCTCGGCCGTCAGAAGTCCAACGATCATCTCAGACGCCAGTTCGCCAACCAGGCCAACATAGTGGGACCCTGGATCCAGAACAAGATGGAGGTCTGACTCTCACCCGGTTCTTCTTTTTACTTCCTCAGGTTCTATACAGGCTCTAGCGCTGGTGTGATTAGCAGTTCTGTCTAAGGTTCTCTATCGGGAGCAGAACGTCGTATCAGCAGACAGTGGCAGATATAAGGAATGTGAATTGGTACATTATCTGCTTGCAGGAGATCGGGAGGATATCGATCGAGATGAACGGCACTCTTGAGGATCAGCTGACGCACCTGCGCGAGTACGAGCAGAGCATCATCGAGTACAAACCCAACATCGAACAGCTGGAGGGGAATCACCAGCTCATCCAGGAGGCGCTCATCTTCGACAATAAATACACCGCCTACACCATGGAGGTAGATAGGCGTACACCTCGTTACTGCAGTGATGAGACCCTGCTATCTGAATGTACCTCATTTCTGTATCATGTTTTGGATCATGAATATTCAGAGTAGTGGTCGGCCGATGCCGGTATTTAGAGAACAGCGTGACCGATGGCAGATATGATGCAGATCAAACTAATAGTAATAAATGAGACACAATTGCTGAAGGATGGACAGGCTTGTCTAAGCTTTGACTAAAGTGCGTAACTGAATTTCGGACCTCTGAGTAAAGCATATTTTAAATGATTCGTTGATTAGAAATACTTTTTTAAAGACTTGAATCATTTATTAATTAAATCATTTGGATGAAGCTGAATTACTACAAGATTTATATAGTACTATAAACTGTTACACATCACAAAAGGTGTCTGTAGTAGTAATTATTGCAATTTTCTCTTTCTCTCAGCACCTGCGTGTAGGATGGGAGCAGCTCCTCACCACCATTGCTCGTACCATCAACGAGATCGAGAACCAGATCCTCACCCGCGACGCTAAAGGCATCAGTCAGGAGCAGCTGCACGAGTACAGAACTTCCTTCAACCACTTCGACAAGGTCACACACACACATACAGTACACAAACATTCTGTTATACACAGAGTACACACTCATCTGTCACATGATCATGTTCCACCATCTCACCCGTTCCCTCGTGTCATCTCCTTTCAGAGTTCGGTTTTGATCAGGGTTCATTTGGGATTGTATCAGTTTGATCACGATTAGATGGGGTCATGTATGGATTTATATGTAGGTCTAGATATCAGGGGTTATATCCAAGATCATATTGGGGGTTTATATATCAGGGATTGTGTCAGGAGTAGGGTTGGGTATCGAAAGTTTCTTCTGATTCGGAACCGGACTATATCGGGGTTGAAAATGTGTTGAGTTGTGTATATGGGGGTTGTATATAACATGGGTTAAAACTACTGTTGTAGGTTATATGGATTGGGGTTATATAGAGGATTATGTGAGGGGTTATTTGTATACATTAAATCAGGGTTCTACACATTCTGGGGTTGTATGTATCTGGGTTAGATGTTAGCCGACTTCTTCCCATCATTCCTTTTATTTTGACGTCCATCTCGTCTGTCTCCACCACATGCTGTTCTCTTCCTGCCTTCATCCCATGCTGTGACGTTATGATGTCATGATCCCGTCCATCTCCATCTGTTCATCCTCCATTTGTTCTGACTGGTCCTCCGGTGTGATGTGATTGGCCGGCTGCAGGATCACAGCGGCGCTTTAATGGCTGAGGAGTTTAAGGCGTGTCTGATCAGCCTCGGTTACGACGTGGAGAATGACAAGCAGGTAACGACGATGCTCCGAACTGTCCGGCTGCACCGGTGCACGCGCTCTGATTGTTTACACACCGCTGCCCGCCGCTACCTCGCTCCACAACGCCCCCTGCTGCTTGGTGCTGCTTTATGCTGATGTTCTCTTAACACTGCTCTTTCTGTTCTTTCTCCTCCTCATCCATAACCGCCTCTGTCTTCCTCCATCTGTCCTGCCTGCCTACTGCCTGTGACTGCCACCCCTTCATTCTCTCTCTCTCTCCTCTTCATGTTCATCCCTCGCTCTCCCGTCGTACAGAAACGCACGGGGGTCATGGAATCGGACGATTTCCGCGCTCTGCTCATTTCCACCGGCAACAGCCTGGTACTGCTTTATATCAGTCTCTGTTGGTTCTGTTCTGTTTGTGCTGAATGCTCTCGCTCTCGTCTGGTTTTGCTTGTAATGGTATTTTTGTTACTCTTTTAAAAAAAAAAAAAAAAGAGCATGAGCCATCATTTCCACACATGGATTGGCCACCACAGAGTCCAGACCTGAACCCCATTGGGAATCTTTGGGATGTGCTGGAGGAGACAAATCTCCCATCATCCATAAAAGAACTTTGGGGGGGGAAATTGCCTGCAACTGGACAGAAATAAATGTTGTGACGTTGCAGAAGCCTGTGGAGGTGATGCCACGACGAATAATCGTAATCAAAGATAAAGTGTGACCTTTTTTTTGGCCAGGCAGTGTTTAAGGTAGCTGTGATAGATACACTATGTATTAAACTCATGGATTTGTATCCCTGGAACGTATCACCGTCACAAACCGTAGACTGCCGGTAAATAATCGAGCGATTAGCGCACTGTCGCAGTATAGATACTGCTCAGTCACTTGTGGATCGGGTTGACCTGTTGACCACTGTTGCCAGGGCGACGCCGAGTTTAACCGCATCATGAGCATCGTCGACCCCAACAACAGCGGTGCTGTGACCTTCCAGGCTTTCATCGACTTCATGTCCCGAGAAACTACAGATACAGATACTGCAGATCAGGTCATCGCTTCCTTCAAGATCCTCGCCGGAGACAAAGTGAGTAAATCGGAGCGTGTGTGCTCGTGTTTGTTCGTGCTCGAGTTTGACCCCTTCTCTCTTTTTTAGAGCTACATCACAGCGGAGGAGCTGAGGCGCGAGCTGCCCCCCGATCAGGCGGAGTACTGCATCTCCCGCATGGCGCCCTACAGGGGGAGCGACGCCGTACCGGGGGCCCTGGACTACATGTCCTTCTCCACCGCTCTGTACGGAGAGAGTGACCTGTAGAGGGCGTCCATCTGACGCTCTCCTCCATCTCCACCTCTCCGCCCCTCCATCTCCCCTTCCAGTCTCCTAAAGGGACTCAAAGCACATCAGACAGAGGGGCGGGGCTGGGAGGGGCAGGGCAGGGGAGATTCTTTACGCGTGGGAGTGTGTGATCGTGGGTGTGTGCGCGTGTGTGTGTACGCTGAAGGTTGAAACAGGAAGTGATGTGATGTGACGTGTAGGTTAAGAGAGAGAGAGAGACGGCTCGGTTTGTATAAACTCACTTTCTTAAAGCTTTGCTTACTTTTTTTCTTATGATAGATGAAAAGCAAACATTCCTAATTTAGTCTTAATGATTTTGATTTCCACCAGCAGCAGTGTGAACCGATCTGGTCAGTAATTGATGAATTAATAAAGTAATAAAAGATGTAACGGCTGATTAGTGAACGTTGGTGCTTTAGAGAATTCCGGGCGTCTGCCTCGTTCCGATTCCGAGCCCCCTCGCGAGGGCTCATGCTACTCCCATTCTACACGCTAATCATTTCGTCGTATATTCCGGGTGGGGTGGGCCGGGCATAGCTAGGTGTTTTTCCTAGAGAGAGTAGGAGAGCAGAAGTAGGTTTGAGATGATGGAGGAAGAAGGGGATGGAGTTGGCGCGTTTCCTCTGTTTGGGTTTTTATTTTGTGCTGTACATATTCATTGTGTTTCTCTGCCACACACACACACATACACGCACACACACACAGACGTACTCTTTAATAAACCGTTACCCAGAAGCTTTATATATATCGCCTCATCAAATAATAGGAAGATTTGTGCTACAGCGGGCATGTGCCGAACGATATTCCACTTTCATATCACGATATTTCTAACTTTCTATCACGATTTGCGCCATTTTGTATAAAAAAAACGTACCAAAAAAAAAAGTTCCTCAGTCTCCGAAGAGCAGCGTCCCAAATAGCGAATCTAAAAAAACTCCTGCCTTCTGAATCGGACTTCAACCTACAAAACTCGTTCCCTCAGTAGGCTGCCTAACTCGTGAGCGTTGCATTATTTTTCTAAGCACCCAGTATAACGATGTTGAGATCAATGCTCGGGATTTCGGCACATGCCTCTGTTATAATATTCTACGTCGATTCGGGGGGTTTGGGGCGGAGCTTACATAAACCACGCCTCCAGAACTGAAGAGCTGCAAGTCTGCCATGAAGGTCGGCAGATTCCCCCGTTGGACGAGCTGTGAGAGTGTGTTGAGGGGGGAGAGACAGGAGGGGCGCAGTCCTAATGAACATTCCATTATGTCTTAATGATACAATTAAATTGCTGTCTTACGATCTATGCAAATCATCATTATTATCCAACAGTGAGTCCCAAATGACTGGGTGAATTTAAACTGTACTGGTGAATGGTGAATAAACAGAAAGTGACGGAGGAACGAGCTCTGTGTGTGTGGTGTGTGTGTGTGTGTGTGTGTATGTGAGGGAGAGAGAATCAGATCACGGTGAGATCTGTGTGTGTGTGTGTGGTATGTGAGGAGAGAGATCGATCACGGTGAGATCTGATTCTTGGCATGTTTCATTATCCACTATATAATGCGCATTAACACCATCGATCCACTGTAGGCATGTCCAAAAGTCACACACTTCACTTCACAGTGCTCACAATATAAGTGCACATAACGTGGCCGTCACTAGATGGCGACAACGAGCTTTTATGCACCTCGACTGCAGCATCCCGCGTGTAACTAGCTGGTCTCGTCCCAAACCACACACTGGCTCCAGATCATCCCTGAGCTCGGAGGCTTCCTTACTCTCAGACACACATACACACACCATTCATTCCTAACTGTGTGTGCGTGTAAAGGTCAGATCTCAGATGTTTCCCAGAACACAGACCGTTGCAAAATAATACTGAGGTGTGTGTGTGTGTGCGCGCGTGCGCTCTTGGCTACAAGCTGATTCTCATAAAACAGTAGTCACATTTTTATGCAACACTAATAATTACATGACCAGCATTTATTTGATAAATGACTGATAGGTCTTTGTTTCTGTTAAATTATATATATATATATAAATATATATAAATATATATATTAATATAAATAAATATATATAAATAAATCTGGGCCTTTGATAAATATGTAAGACTAGAGTGTGTTAGTATTTCTTATACAGGTATAAAATCATTTACATAGAACACCTTCACAGCAAATATATTTGATTGTCGAACTGTGAGTCTGAGTTTATAAAGTTGGCTACACCGCACATCATATGGACCCGAGCCCAAACCCAAGGAGAATGAGTCTCTGGAGCCCCGGGGAAGCAGCACTCCAGGAACCAACAAGCAAACACTAGTCTTCGGGCTTTAGATCAGGATGATTCAGCATTATGAACCAGCATGCCACTGCTGAGCCATTCTGGTTTGTATCCCACCTCTGGCAAGGTGAAGTTTCACTTCCACTTCAAAGTGTTGGTCCCATAAAGCCCAATATGGCTCCCCGCACTAAAAGTCCAGACATACGACCTGCTGGAACCATTAAGTTCAAGTGTGATGGTTTCCTGGAACCAAAAGTTTGGGTTGAGCTTCACACATGTTCCAGATGGGAGACTCCCAGATGTTTCTGCGTCGCCAGAGGTTCCCAAGGGTCAGTGCTGTTTTGGATTTGGGGCTGGGTCTGTGTGATGCATGGCACAGACAAAGGTTCCCACAAGTTACAGGTTTAGTTTATTTAGTAAATTACTTTTAGTATGAATGTGTGATAAGAGCAGGTATGAGGTAAGTGTAAGATAAAATCAACTGTGCTATGAACTGTAAAAGTTTTGAGTTTGACAAAAACGCATTTTGTATAAATTTGCTGGGTTTTTTTTATTTAGCTTTTCAAGTAACTCATTTTTATCTATTATTTTTTATTAGGTTAGATGTTTGGAGGGGGTTGTTCCAAATTAAAGATTTAGTCAATAGGAACCCTGGTCCTGGGAACAAATAGGCAGGAATGAATCAGAAGAGGGCGCTAATCCATTAAACTGCATTGCTTAATCACATTTTAGATGTCGTTTAGGTTTACCAGGCTACGTAGTGTTTTCCTTTACGGGAAAGAACCCATGGGAGAACATAACATACTCCAGACCATCTTACTTTAGACCCAGGGATTTGTTGTGACCTCTAACATAACTCCAGCTAACATGAACACGAAGCTCTCATTGACACAGTAATGCTACACACACACAGTGATAAACAGCTGTATGAAAGGAAATCCTACCCCGGTCTCCGCTGAGTGATGACATGTGGAATCAAACAGCAGTGTTCAGTTTAGTCACAAAATACAATCCCACTCTGTTTCTCACGGCTCTGATTTCAGCTGTTCTAAGATGGCCCCATACCGCACACACAGAGTTTAGCTTAAAAAAACTTCTCTGACACCTTGGTATGCAATGATACTATTATTATATTGTTATATATTATTGTTGTTATTATTCTTATTTTCTATGATGATGATTTTAGTGTATTTTTTTGATAATGATGTGGTGGTAGAATAGAGGTTGGTGCTACAGATGTTGTTCAGTGCTGGAG
Source organism: Ancistrus triradiatus (assembly GCA_025084515.1). NCBI lineage: Eukaryota > Metazoa > Chordata > Actinopteri > Siluriformes > Loricariidae > Ancistrus > Ancistrus triradiatus. Next base: position 194,570 of record JAJAGP010000532.1, read on the forward strand.
GTATTAGGGAGGATGATAAGCAGAAATAAGGAGGTAAAGCATGAGACTCTTCCACATTCCACTCCCAACATTTACTGAATACACAGAGGCAAATCCCATCGGCAGACGTGATAAACACCAAACTCCCCCAGTTAGTAGAACACAAACATCTGGAAGTTTTAGTTTTCATGTCTACCAATATGTTTCAAATGTAAGCATTAACACGTGAAGAAAGGTTTCATAATAGTTTGGTCCTATAGATGTTGTTCATTACATCATGTCTTTTATAATTAATTTATATTGTTTATTTGATTGTTATTATTAAAGCGTTCTTTTCTGTTTAATAATGATTTAATAATTCATGTTTGAAAGTGACCCTAGTGTGTGTGTGCCCTACGAGTGATTGGCACCCTGTCTAGGGTTGTTCCTGCCTTGTGCCCTGAGCATCCAGTTAGAGAATCCTCTAATCATTCATCATCAGTGCTCACAGGATGCTGTTGGCTGGACATTTTTGGATGGTGGACTATTTTCAGTCTGGAGGTTTTTAAACACTACAGCAGCACTGCTGTGTCTGATCCATTCGTACCAGCTCAACACACAAAAACACACCACCACCACATCAGTGTCACTGCAGTGCTGAGAAAGATCCACCACCCAAATAGTACCTGATCTGTTCTGGTCCTGTGGGGCTCCTGGGCCTTAAAGTATGTAGAGAAACAGACGGTCATTATAGAACTACAAAGCGCCTCTATATGGTAAACAGAGGCTGATATACTGCAGAGTGAGTGTAGAAACAAAGTATAATTAGTCCTAATTTTGTTATAAGATGGTGTTTAGTTTTTGTAGTTTATTTTGTGTGTGAGAGAGAAAAAGAGAGAGAGACATACAGTGGGGCAAAAAGGTATTGTCAGCCACTGATTGTGTAAGTTCTCCTACTTAGAAAGGTGACTCACATTGTAGGAGTTTTAAAGAATTTAATTGTAAATCATGGTGGAAAATAAGTATTTGGTCACCCACAAACAAGCCAGATTTCTGGCTCTCACAGACCTGTAACTTCTTCTTTTAGAAGCTCTTCTGTCCTCCACTCGTTACCTGTATTAATGGAACCTGTCTGACCTCGTTATCTGTATAAAAGACACCTGTCCACAGCCTCAAACAGTCAGACGCCAAACTCAACCATGTCCAAGACCAAAGAGCTGTTGAAGAACACCAGGAAGAAAATTGTAGACCTGCACCAATCTGGGAAGAGTGAATCTACAGTAGGCAAGCAGGTTGGTGTGAATAAATCAACTGTGGGAGCAATTGTAAGACATACAAGACCATTGATAATCTCCCTCGATCTGGGGCTCCATGCAAGATCTCATCCCATGGGTCAAAATGATCATGAGTACGGTGAGCAAAAATCCCAGAACTACATGGAGGGACCTGATGAATGACCTGCAGACATAGAGATATATAGGCAACCATATCAGCCACATTACTAACTATGCAAAGCTAATGATGTCTAATGCAAACTGCAGTATGTAATAACAGTATGATCTTTTAGCTTTGTTATTAGTCTCACATAAGAAATAACAGATCTGATTTGATTCTTAGGAATCAGACCTGAATAGTAACAGACAGCTATGTTAAACGTGGCTTTATTTTGATTGTATCTGATGATTTCTGTTCCAACTTGCTGCGACTAATGAGCTAGCAGTGCTAAAAATAGAGATGTTTTAACATTTGTCCTTCATGACTTATTCCTTGGAAGCACACAGTTTGACTCCAGATGTTCTCCTGCTTGTTATTTTGTACTTTCCTTTTCTGCTGGGATTTTCTGCCTGGACCGGGCAACATGCCTCAGTCAGCACAGGTTTGGGTTCTTACTCATTTATAGAGAATGAGACTCCTGCAGAACTCATTAAATATCCTGTAATTGTAGCTATTCTAACTTCTTTACATGTATGATCTTTGTGTGTCGGCAGATGTTTGGATAAGAACCATGGACAGACTGATTTGCACTCGTGCTCTGTAAGGGAGACAAGTCCCACACTCAGATCACTATTGGCAGTGTCTGAATAAGATAGTGTTAGTGTGAATGGTAGTGTTTTATAAGCTAGTCCCTGTGAGTGGGATCAGCAGAATGCTATTTCCTCTCTGCTGTACTGCCCCTCAGCATCTCGTCACCGTGCTGGGATTTAGATCAGGAATCTAGAGACGCCTGTTATCGTAAATGCGTACTTCTGAAACCCCTTTGTACAGGACTCATTTATGAAGCCATTAGCATTGGCATGATCTGATTACAGTAACAGACTTGTAAAAACCCAAAACATCAGAGAGCAGCTCTGGACCATAAACTGCTGGTAAATGTTTGTTTCAGACAGAGCAGTCCTTTGTTTCTGAGTAATGACTCATTAAATGAAATGGGGCTTATCCTGTATATAACTATATACAGAGAGGGATTATAAAGCACAGAAGCTTATAAACCATTCCTGGTACAGCTCTGTTTCAGCATTAATGTACAGACTTGTTAGTGGTGTCTGATTTTGTTCCATTACTCAAGCATTCCCTACTCAGTAATTACTCTGTTCTACATAGAACACTGCACAGGAGCTAATAAAAACAAATTGTGGATGGTGCTTACATGAGCGAAATGTCATAGCTATTAAAGACACTAGTGCCACCATCACAGCACATTAGACATGAACTTCAAAACTGTTTAGAAGTGACTGTTTTTGGATGCAGCAGTGTCTCCTATAGTGAATTATGTCTTTTGGACCCATATGTAAGACATTATGTAAAAATATAGGTGTAATAATGGACAGTGATTTTAAATTGGTCAACCAGACAAATTCAGTAATTAGATCTAGTTTTTTCCAATTAAGGCTCTTATCTAAGGTCAAGCCCTTTTTAACTTTGAAAGACTTTGAAAGAGTTGTAGATGTTTTTATCTCATGCAGACTTGATTATTGTTGATTAATGTTGGTGTTGGTCCAAAATTTGCAGCTCATCTTTTAACAAGAACACGTAAGTGACAACATTTTCTCCTGTACTGGCTTCGGGTACATTTTAGGATTGATTTTGCTGTTTGTTTGTAAATCGTTGAATGGGCTAGCTCTGAACCATCTCTCTGAACCTTCACAACCATATATTCCATCAAGGTCACTCAGATCTGTTGATCATGTCCTCCTGGTGGTCCGTAAATCTAGACAGAAGCACAGGGGAGTTCCCTAATCTTTGGAATGAACTCCATACAATGGGTACTAAATGGAACCAGAATTGATCAGTGCAATATCTTAAGCTTAATTCAATTATCATCATCGTCTAACATCTAAAGCTGAAGAACTGGAGGGCTTGGGATGCATACCCCCAGGAAGGGGGATAGAGCATATAGATAGAGGGGATAGAGAACATATTTAGGTGTAACAATTTAAAATATTAGTTTACATTTTCATACAGTTTTCATATTCTGAAGAGTATAATAAAAGAGGATACAAGTCAATAGCTCAAATAAATAAGTACTGAATAAAATAACATTAAAAATATGCTTATAAACTTTATTTTGTCCAGTACAGTCACTGTGGGATCTTGTGTCCTCAGCTGGAAAGTCTGATGGCATGGCATGCTCAGTCAGCCGGAGGAGGGAGGGAGTCACTGCCCTCTGATGTGGGCTGAGTAACGGTGTGAGGACTGGAACTGAAGACAGGCCGAACTTTTTACAGATAAGTACTTTTCAACAAAAATGCATCATTCTGTACAGACTGGATTTCTGAGGACCTCAGAAAAAGAGCTGTTGATGCTCATCAGGCTGGAAAGGGTTACAAAACCGCCATGCAGGGTGCAGGACTGTCTTTTAGTTCCTAGAATTAAAAAAAGTCACAGCCGGGGAAAAGGCTTTTCCTCATAACAACAATGCCCCCACCTATGGAATAACTTCCCACTTTTCTGTTCGAGATTCATACACTATCCAAGTTTAAGTCTAGGAGAGGGGCTAAAGACAATAACCTATTTACAAATACAAACAGTCTTTTGACTAGATTTAGAAGAGACCAGGATGCATGCTTGGGGTCACTGGGGCCGGAATTCTGGAGTCCTGTCTGGCCTGCACTGCCTTGTCCGCTAAGCCGGGAGTTGTCGAGTGGGCGGGTCCTGGCTGAACTGGGCCTTAGGTTCCTTCCCGGTGATCTTACTCGTGCATCCTTGCCCTTAGAATAAGGCAGGCCTGGGGTTCATAGTCAAAGAGTCTATGGTGATCAGAGACGTTGGGTTGCTGTCTTCTCTTCTCCTCCCGTGGGGTTGCCAATGTCTCATGTGATCCCTCTTGTGGCTGTGCTTCTACCAGTTCTCCTCTTTTCTAGCTATGCTTTGCTATAGCTAATAAATTGCTGCGGGGTCCTCATGCTACAAACACTCCAATTGCATTCCAAGTGATTGACAATGGCATCAGTGGTTGTTATAGACACTGTGCTCTTAATCACTAACTAATATTAACATTTTTCTGTTTTCCTCTCCGAGCCTGTGTTCCGGCAGTTTCCCAAGCCCCACACATGATGTCCATCTGACATTGTAGCTCCACTCAGCTGCTTCTCCCTTCTCTTCCGTCATCAAAGCTCCTCCAGCCACCCCATCATAATCATCAAATACCCGGGCCAACCAACTTAATGGTCCAATGTGCATACTTTCACATTTTTATTTTAAACTATTTTTAACTTGGACTCCATGACTTTTAGTTTCGCCTTAGATTTATCATCTAACGTACGCGCCGCCACAAGGAGTTTGGGTCCCCCTTTTTTGAGTCGTGGTTGGTCCTCCCAAGGTTTTTTTCCCTTTCTCTTCTTCCTAGAACTAGGAGTTTTTTTTTTCCTTGCCACTGGGTCGTCCGCCCTAGCTTGCTCAATTTGGTATTGTGGACTAGTTTATTATAAGAGATAATCTAAACACTGTTAAAGTTGCTTTGGCTTTGAGACAATGGTTCCATTGTAAAAAGCGCTATATAAATAACTCTGACTTGACTTTGACTGACTGTAAGAGTTTGGACCTCCAACCAATCCACAGTCAGACAGATGTGTACAAAAATTTTGGAAGGAAACAACTGAAGACAAACCCAAGATCACTACTTCCCACTCCCCGAGCAGGCATGTATAGTTGGCAAGTAACAACAAGGAGCCCAGGGTAACTTTAAAAGCAACTGAAGGCCTCTCTCACTAAATGTTAATGTTCATGAGTCCACCATCAGAAGACACTGAGCACAAGAAGGTGGGTTCAAATGGCGGATGCAAGGAGAAAGGCCACTGCCTCTCCCTCCAAAAATAAACATTGTGCTGCTCGTCTGCAGTTGGCTAAATGTTCACAATGGACACGCCAGAAAGGCTATTGGAAAGAATGTTTTTGTGGACGGATGAGACCAAAATTATAACTTTTTTGGTTTAAAAGAAAGCTCGTTAAAATTTTTAGAGAAGGAAAACACTGACTTGCATTTCAGCATAAAAACCTTATCTCCCATCCTGTGAAACATGGTGGTGGTTAGTATCATTTGTTTTGGGCCCCTGTTTGTGAATGCAAATCCTTGGCCAGGAGGCTTTCCATCATTGATTGGAACAATGATTCCCTGAATTATTAATCAAATAGATATCAGCGAATTCTAAAAAGGAAAATAGTCAGGAAGACATCTGTCCAATGAAACTGAATCTTCTCAAGAGAAGGTGGGTCATGCAGCAAGACAACAAACCTAAGCACACAAGAGCGTTCTAAACCAAAGGATGGTTAAAAGAAGAATAAAGTTCAGTTTTTGGGAATGGCCCAAGTCAAAGCCCGACCTTTTAATCCATGGAATGTTGTGGAAGGACCTGAGCGATCAGCTAAAATGGTGAGAAACCCACCAACATCCCAGAGCTGAGCTTTGTTCTTACGGAGGAATGGGCTAAAATTCCTCCAATGGCTGGTGTGCAGGACTGGATCAACAGCTACAGGAAAAAAAACGTTAGCGAGAGTTTTAGTTGCACCAAATAACTGAAGCAAAGGAGGTTCACAATACTTTTGTCATCACTACTATGAAATATTGGATCATTTTCCCCTCAATAAAATAAATGACAAGTAAAAATAATATATTTTTTAAATAATATTTTTTGTTTAACAAAAACAAAAAACTAACTATAAAAAAAAAACTGGTTTCTCTTTATCTACTTTTAAAAAGGACTTGTGTCAAAAATCTGATGAATGTTTTTAAGGACATATTTATGCAGAATATAGAAAATTCTAAAGGGTTCACAAACTTTCAAGCACCACTGTAATTCCCTGTACTTCCAGTTAAGACAGAGGTCTCTGTGCAGTTGGAGTTTAGGCTATTTGATTCCGTCCCTGTGTGCATGTCTGTCTTTCTGTCTGTGCCTCTTCGTGTGTGTGCTCTGCTAAAATAGATACCAGCACAGAGCTTTTACATGTTTAGATTCAGTTGGATTTCACCAGCTAAGATATGCAAACCTGTAAGAGATGCACACTAAACCCCACCTAAACATCTTCTATTGTAAATATGAAAGATGCTTTCATGTCTTCACGGGTTGCATTATCTTTTCTCCACATTGTCACGTCGTATGTCACTTACGAGCAGTAAAGACCCAAACATGGCCTGGAAAAGAGAAGTGGAAGTAGTGGTAGAGAGAAACGTCATGCGTGGAGTAAATTACAACCAGATTTTTACACAACGCTGCAGAACAGAAGCATTACTGATCTGCCTTTTCTCAAATGACAGCCTGACTTGCAGAGCTACAGCAGGTCCATCTGTTACAGATTTAACGGTTAAACTCACAAACCAAGATCTAGAATCTAGGACCAATCAATCTGGTGCTTTACAATTCAGAATATGTTCTAATAGCCCTGCCCATATTCAATTTTTATTCATTGTCTTATCTGCTTATTGTAGTCAGGGTCACTGGACAATTACAGTTTAATTTTATTTCAGATCTGCTATCAAATTATTTGTAAGAACCACTATTCGGCTTCAGTTTCATCTGACCACATGATATTCTTCCAGTCCTCTTCTGGATCATCCATATGCTCTCTGGCAAACTTCAGACGGGCCTGGACATGTACTGGCTTAAGCAGGGGGGCATGCCTGGCACTGCAGGATCCGAGTCCCTCTTGGTGTAGTGTGTTACTGATGGTAGCCTTTGTTACTTTGGTACCCAGCTTTCCTTTCTTTCTTCTGCAGGTTCATTCAATCAGGTCCCCCCTCTGGTAGTTTTTGGTAATGTTTGCCTCACCGTTCTCATATCATTTTTGACGCCCACGGGAAATGAATCTTCCGTGAGCCCCAGATGATACGAGGGGAGATTATCAATGGGTCTTGTATGTTCTTTCTTTCCATTTTCTTACAAATTGCTCCCACAGTTGATTTATTCACACCAACCTGCTTGCCTATTGTAGATTTATATTCATCACTCTTCCAGCCTGGTGCAGGTCTACAATTTTCTTCCTGTGTCCTTCGACAGCCTTGGTCCTTGGCCATGGTTGAGTTTTGGGTCCCTGACTGGTCCTGACTGTTTGATGCTGTGGACAGGTGTCTTTTATATTTAATTACAGAGAAATAAACGAGGAACGAGGTCAAACAGGAGCCATTAATACAGGTAACCAGTGGAGGACAGAAGAGCTTCTTAAAGAAGACGTTACAGGTCTGTGAGAGCCAAAAATCTTGCATGTTTTTGGGTGACCAAATACTTATTTTCCACCATGATTTACAATTAAATTCTTTAAAAATCCTACAATGTGATTTCCTGGATTTCTTTTTCTCATTTTGTCTCTCATAGTTGAAGTGTAATTATGATGAAAAGTACAGACCTCTCTTATCTTTCTAAGTAGGAGAACTTGCACAATCAGTGGCTGACTAAATACTTTTTTGCCCCACTGTAAAAGTCAAAGTACATGTAAGGAGCACTGCGTTTTTTGGGGGGTTGTTTTGTTGTTGTTTATTTGAAGGGTATTCTGGCCCTGCATGGGTTCCATCATGATAAAAATAGCAGTTGCCAAGTTGCTTCCAAGTTGTATTTGTGTTCCTATTTTCTTGCTACAGGCTCAGTAGTTACAGGGACCACTCTGAATGCCAGTGATGTTTCTGTTCACTCTGATTTTTTTTTTAGTTTGTTGTTGATACAGCACGTATTATAGTTATGTTCAACCAAACATTTTTAGACATAGTTTGTCTCGAGTTGTTCCTGCCTTGCGCAACTGTGCTGCCGGCAAGGCTTTGGACCCTGATCAGGATTAAGCAGATAAGAAAATGATTGAATTAAAAGTAAAATCTAACTGTTTTCTTGTTTTTTAATCATCTTGAATCATTTTTTAAGCCCCAAAAGCACGTTGTGTTTAATCTTTCTCTCGGTTAGCCTTTTGTGAGTTTATTCTTTGGTGGTTCGTGGATGCAGACTGCAACTTTATTCACTTGTAGAACTGTAAGGTCTTAGGAATTTTACCCAGGAGCTTGGGTTTTTTTACCAGCTCATGGGCAGATTGTGTAACTTGATTCTTTCCCTCGCTGTAGGAAGCTGAAAGTGAAAATTGAGCGACTTCCTCGATGATGAAACTGCAGGCAGTTGATTTTTTTTAAACCATATCACAGGTGACGCAGTGCTCTTGCACAACTAAAATACAGCATTAAAGCTCAGCAAAGACCGGTTTTGGTGATTTTCAAAAAGACATTACACAACATCTGTAGAAAGTAATGTAAGAAATTATAGCTCTTAATTCAAACATTTAATCTGTATAAAAAAAGATCACGTTTGACATCTCAGCTTAAAACTATGCATAAATTGTGTTTTGGATGCTGTTATACTGAGTAGCAAGACCTTATGAGCTGCATGTTCTGTGTTGTTTACTGCTGGTCTGGTGATGGTTTAGCTTGTGAACTTCAACAGTTTTGTTAGTCTTCCTGATAAAACTGTTCAACCAGCATTCCAGGGTCCAAAACAAACCATTTCCTGGTGTGTACTGTTTTGTTACCAGGGTTTAGGTACCTCCTATTGTTTTAGTGAGGTCTTTGAACTTCAAACTGGTTAATTTTAATGTGCCGAAATGTGTCGTGTTTAAGTCTGTAGAGGCTGAGCTGAGGCTGTATTAACTGTCGTTTGACGCCATTGGTACGCCATATTGTTGTTATTTACACATTTGCAAGTTATCCACAGCTTCTGCTAAGGCAATCGGATGAGTTTGAATGCTCCTATTTCATCATTGTTATTGTTGAAGTTCCTTATTCTATATAAAGCCTGGTACCAGAACCTGTGACGTCATCATTTAATATTAATGTGCCAGCAGCACATGAGAGGATGTTGGTTAATGGGGAGTACGTGGGTACCTGCTGTTGTTCCAAAATTACACCAGTAATCTTAAGTCTCACACATGACACACGGTACACACACATCCTGATCACACGGTATACACACATCCTGCCATGTCATGTTGTGGGAAAACACATTTCTTTCTCACTCTTAGGTTCCATAGACTGGTGAGCTGAGGAATGTGTAGATTTGTTTCATTTTTGTTTCACTTTATAAAGTCATGTGTTACATGGTGGACAACAAAACTGTGGGAGCTGCTCGTGCTTGGCGGTGGGTCAAATGATCCTCTCTGCTGGTGGGCTGTCTGGGCCGTGTGGAGCCTGTGTGCTGTGTGTGTGCCCTCATGGAACCACTGCTCCCAACACCTCCTAACAGCTGGCTCAGAACGGTCTAGATGATGGGCAGTTTGTCGAAACGACCATCCTGCTTCTCTCAGTCCAATGATGTGCCCCCTCTCCAAGTCTGTCAGCTGGACAAAATGTATTTGAGTGCTTTGTAGAGGGATGATTAGCAGTCAACGATCTCTCACCAAGAAGTACCCAAAATTAACCCCTGAGAGCCTTTTTATAGAGCAGTAGGGGAAGCACTTTTACTCCCACTTGTGGCAAGACCCAGTGTCTAATCAGACCACACCTGTAATCATTTACATATCTGCCTGAGACAGAACTACATGCCGAGTTTTGCAGCAATCTGACATTTCTATCCGGGTGTGTTATTTTTTTGTCAAGGAGAATAAATATATCAATGGTAAATATAAATATATAAATTAATAAATGGCAAGTATTAATAATGGAAATAACTGATGCATGATTCATTAATTTACATGCTGATTTATTTCAGGTTAAATCATCTTTCCTCTGTTTCAACAAGGGATAACAGATGGGAAACAAAAGTGGTGAGAAAAAATATAAAGTAATGCATATAAATAGTCACATGGCCTTGCTCTGCGTCCTTTCACTGAGGGACTGTGGGGCACCATGGTATACTGGACTAAGGACCAGAAAGTCCCAAGTTCCAGCACTGGCTGGCAAGCTGCCACTTTTGGGCCCATGAGCAAGGCACTAATCCATCAATTCCTTGAATTGTACATTGTAAGGCTGTATCAGTTGTAAGTTGCTCTGGATAAGAGCTTCTTCTAACCTGAGCTGACCTCAGAGTAAATAAGCCCCTCTGACTGAACAGTTGCTTGTTTGAAATTATAGAAGATTTCATGTTTACTGGAATCTTCTGTTGTTGATGGTGCTGAGAAACTGCTATTGGAAATCTGGGCTGTGTCCCAAATGCATGACTGTTTAATATCTCACTGATAAAGCTTGAAAAATCACCTGATTTGGGATGGTGCGTGTAAACACACTGTTGCCAGATGACACACACACTGTAAGCTCGGTGTTTGTTGTTGGCTCCCTAATCTAAGCAACGACGAAGATTTTTGGCACAGCTGCATCCACTGATTTATATAGGAATATTCCAACTGTAAATCAGACACCTGCTTTACCTCTGTTGATTTCATACATGCTCATCATCACTTTTTTATTTAGGTTTTGCTTTGTTCCCTTTTTGCTATTTTTATCATTTGCAGTGAAGTGCGGCACAGCGCTCCGATCAGCTCATAATGTTTCCCCTTCCAGAGAAATGGCTTAGTAGATTTATAAAGAAGAAGTTTGTGAAATCCCAAGGAACTTTGCAAGAAATGAGAGATTTTTCTCCAAACCATCTGTCCCTGAGTGACTGGCATGTTTTTTAGACTATCTAAAAGAAGTTACACAGCATTTGAAGGAACAAATTTTGAAGGAACACATTTCTTCCAAACATTCACAAATTCTGGATAGAGGAGCAGCATGAGACATGGGTTACTTGTTAGGGTCATATAACTGCAGTCTATCAGCTAAACCAAATAACTAATAAACGTAATACCATATAGGCCAAATATAACTATATTATAACAATAATGCTGATTCTTTAATTCAGAATACTGCAAAATGTATTTTGGTCGAGGTTTGGTTCAAAATATTGTCATTGACAAATAGAAATGTCGGATTGCTCCAAAACTCAGCATGCAGTTCTGTCTCAGGCAGATATGTAAATGATTACAGGTGTGGTCTGGTTAGACACTGGGTCTTGCCACAAGAGGGCATAAAAGTGCTTCCCCGCAGCCCAATAAGAAGGCTCTCAGAGGCTACTATTGGGTAGTGTACCTCTTAGTGAGAGATTGACTGCTAGTCATGCCTCTATGATGGACTCGAAGACATTTTGCACAGTTGACAGACTTTGAGAGCGAGCGCATGGTTGCTGTTTTGACAAATTGCCCACCATGTACTTGAATTGTACATTGTCAGACTGTATCAGTTGTAAGTTGCTCTGGATAAGAGCTTCTTCTAAGCTGACCTCACTGAGCTGACCTCAGAGTAAATAAGCCCCTCTGAATGAACAGGTGCTTGTGTGAAAGTATAACAGAGCCTTGGGTTTTTGCTGGTGCTAAGAAACAGTTATTGGAAATCTGGGCTGTGTCCCAAATGCATGACTGTTTAACATCGCACTGATAAAGCTTGAAAAAGCACCTGATTTGGGATGGTGTGTGTAAACACACTGTTGCCAGATGGCACACGCACTCCATCTCTCACACACCATCCAGACACAGGTGGCACCTTCACTACACTACCTTCTCTGCGCGGACCATTTCCATGGGCTTAGCAGAAGGAAATTTGTTGTAATGGCGCCCATTACTTGTCCTGCCATTGCCAGCAAGCCACCATGGCCTTTGCAGTGGTGTCATGAACGATAAACCAGGACTTCTATGGACTGGATCCCTTTCATTGCAATCCAAGGCCCTTAGATCGTACCTTGATAGGGTAGCAGTTGTAAGCTGCTCTAGATAAGAGCTTCCGTTAAATGCTGTAAAGTTCGGCCACAGCATCCAGGCACGAATGTATAGCCCCTATATATAATGTGTGTATATGCGTAATGAGATATATAATTATTTTATAATTTCTTCTGTTTTATATCGGTTTACTATATTCTCCACTATGAAGAAGTGGAATAAAATGTGAGTCACTCATTCATTCCATTGTGTAAGCACTAACTGTCTGATGTCTGGCTTTTGCTGCGGATATCCATATATGGTTATATCGCAATAAGGGGCGCTTTCACGATTTTCCCTAAAAACCCACCCGTGACCATATTTGTATGTTGAGTGGGCGGGGCTAACGGACTGGTACAGATGTTTGTTCCTCTATAAGGAGCTTAAAACTGAGCGCAGTTGGTATGAGTCTACAATCTATACTTGTGTTCAACTTTAATAACGGATTAAATCATCTACGAACAGCACGAGACTGAACTGCTCCTACAGTCATGCAGGTCTTTATGTGTGCATGCCTCGCGCTTCTATTCTGCTCTGTCCACGGTAAGAAGGAATCTCTTCTTCAACAATCTCATCTGCTTCTAATTAACTTCAGATAGCCTACAGATATAGTTAAAACACTGAAATCGATAAGAGGATCATAGGACTAAATCACCGACGTTTGTAACTGATTTTTGTGATTGATTCAACACACGCATATGAAAAACTCTGTGTTATTAGTAGGCCTAAAGTGATATACAAATAAAATCGTACTGTTGTTCTGATCAAATCTGTAATGTTGTCTACAGTACCAAGCTACAGTGCTCATTTGTGATAGTCCGGCTCCAGTTGCATCACTTTGGATAGTCAGGCTCAGAATGTCCAAGTTTCGATATCGATAATTCTTCAAATACTGATGCAGGGACACAGTCGGTTGTGATCGTGGATATTCTGATTGCAGAGTGCTCTGGCAGCTGGGTGTCTGTTCAGGTCCTAGTGATTCCCGTTTGGAAGTGCAGTTATCTGGCCTTTCACTTGCAGGGGTTCAGATAGCTGTGTTTCCATTGTGGGGGGCTTTGACAGCTGGGGATTTGATCATGAGGGTTCTGGCATCCAGGTTCTGACAGAGAAGATTCTGACAAAGTGGGTTCCAACCATGGGGGTTCTGGCTGCTGGGTGTGGGTTCCGATCACAGGGATTCAATCCCGACCCCAAATCGTAGCACTTTGTATATACAGGTTCTGATCACAGCAGTTTTGATCTTGATAGTTCAAGCTGCCAGGTTCCAATGCAGGTCGGGTTTTAATCACCAGGATGCTTATTGGGAAGTTTTGATATTGGGGTTCTGATTGCAGACAGTCCTGACAGTGAGGGGTTCTGGGAATATGGGTTCGAATATGGAATTTTAGATAGCTGGCATATGGTTGCACAATATCAGAATATCAGTTCTGAGCTGAGAGCAGTGCTGGACATCTGATTTCAAAAGAGGAGTACTCCTGAGGTACTTTGTACTCAGATTCCGTGGATGAACACTGTGTGGTATCCTCAACATGCCTGTTTGTTTGTGCTTGTGCAAAAGAGCTTGGACATCACATCTGTCGTGCTCTTCAGCTTTGGAGTGAGCTTGCTCATGCAGGCTAATCACCTTGTATCTTGTTGCTGTATTGCCATGATGTAAGATTTTAAGGTTAAACGGCTACAATCATCACACAGAGGCTAAAACGGTATTGGGTGCAATTACTTTTTGGGTCCAGTCACTTTTGGTCTAGAGCTACAAAAGAAGTACTCTTAGCACATCATGCTTAATCAGGGTTATAAGAGAACCTAGAGAGAGAGAGGTGTTTCTAATAAAATTCTTTCTATCTTTAGCCTTTTCAGGTCCAGAATCGGTTCCTCGAGCTCAGAATGTAAACTGGTCATCACACAACTTTAAAACCATCCTGACCTGGAATCCCAAACCCATCAACTACACCTACACTGTTGAGTTTTCCAGGTATGGCTCGTGTAATCAGTAATGGTCTCATCAGTCCTTTGTTTGTTATCTCTGAATTGACAGGACTTTGTGCTGACAGGGGAAAATAAAACCACTTCCTCAACCAATAAGCTCATAGAATCCCATCTGAACTATATAGTAATGTCATAATAAATTCCTTCTTCGCATTTATTCGCCTTACACAAAGCATCACTGAATGAACCTGAGCAGCTTGTTTGTTCTTCTGTTTCATGTCAGATCTTTGTGTAATCAGGACTATATTTCCGGTGATATTTCTGATTGTCATGGTATAATGTTATGCTGAGAGAGTTTCATGGAGAAGTTTTACCATGTTAAAATGAGATTTTTAATATTGTAAGGGAAAACATTTTACCAAAACTCTGCTGATACAAATATAGTTCTTTGAGTCAACTCCTAAGCATTGTGTTTCTGTCTCTTTAGGCTGGGGAAGGACAGACAGAGGAATCCTCACTGTATCCAAATCTCCGACACGGAATGTGACCTGACTTACGACCTCACCGAAATTAAATTTGCATACACTGCTGACATCATTTCGGAGCCCCAGAGCCTTGACCTCATCGAGCTCCCGTTTACCCAGTCCAAGAGATTCTGCCCTTATAATGACAGTGAGTCCTGAGTATTTCTTAAAAAGCAACTTTTTAGGTTCAGCTTAACACCTACAGGAATCATCTGCAAAAATTCTACAAATACAGAATCAAAAACAGAATAAAAACATTCAGTAACGCAGTAAATCATGATATTTAACCCTGACAATAATTATCAATCAACTGTTTGAAACACTGACACTGCATTTTCACTGCACTCCACTACTCTAGGCCTACGTAATTACAAAAATACTTATGCAAAATGTTTAGAAATATTATATTGTATTTTAATATTCCTCTTATATTCATCACAGAAGTAGAATTCACCATCTCAGGGACATGGCTTGGGATATACTTGGGGAACACTCGGGCTTACATGATGCTTCTGTTATAAATTAGTCATCAGAGTATTTCTATAATCTCTCATAGATGTGTCATGTAAATGCCTGCCTGAATAGAATTGAGTAACTAAAGGAAGAAAACTAGATAGATTAAATGGTTAAATAAATAGATTCATAAAAGCTAAAGTCCTGACCCTATTTTGAAAATGTAGTGAGTAAAAAGTACAGATTTTTCATTTCAAATGCAGTGCATGAATGTAAAATGTATTAGGTTAAAGAGATAATCAAGTAAAGTACAGATACCTAAAAATACAGTATACCTAAGTACATTTAACACCTCTGGCACTAAGTAGAGGAGAGCAGGGCACACCGGATCACCTTTTCTACAGTTCAACCCCGTTACATGAGTTCCTGCTATAACATTCGGTATTTTAATTTCATTACCTGCTATAACAACCTCTAAGCCGCTATAACGAACAATGATAACTTAACCTAACATAAAAGAGTGAATAAATATTAATGATTTGCTTTTTATCATGTTATAGACCCTTTCATAAACTGTGATAACCATCTCATCTCTAAAACCTGTTTCTGTTACCTTAACTTGATGTGGAAGCCTAAATTCTTTCCTTTCTTTTTGAAAGTGTGTGTTTATGTGTAAATGTTTAGGATTACATTTATTATAAATTCATATAAAGTTACTCTGTCCTTTAAAAACGGATATGTTACTCAGTCAAACTGTTTCTGGTGATCAGCTGGAGATTAAATGTCTCTCTCACCACTTGTGGGTGAAGAACAATGCAGGAAATGGTTATGTAAAAAGCAAATGTTTTAACCCTACCTTTTCCTGATCAGAGCCATGGTGGAACCTGCACCTATGCCCAGAGATCACAGTCCATTACAGGGCTGGTAGCGGCTGCTTTTGCAGCATCGGGTGGCTTGTCGAGAACCGAAAACGACGAGTACCGAGCAAATTTTTCCCATAAGGAATAATGTAAATTGAATGAATCCATCCCAGCTCCCCAGAAGATCCTTAGAATCTTAGAAGTAATGATTACTTAGAATCCTTCTGTAGAATCGTGATGTCTCCAGAAACCAGAATGAAATCATGTCATCACTGAATGTGACCGGTTCCAAATGTCTGGTGTTTGCAGCTATAATTAGGAGGCCTGAGTTCCGGATGAAGTTAGATGAGAATCAGACGATCACTCTGTATATTGAAGATCAGCTCACGGCCCTGTACAGAGATGGACGTCAAGTGACCCTACGAGACGTTTTCATGCAAGACCTGAAGTACAAGATCAGATATAACAAAGCCGGGAGCACAGGAACAGTACGTATCACCCGGGAACACCTGTGTTATAACAAGATGATGATTTCTTAAATATTAACAGTTGTGTATAATCCATGTGTTGTAATGTAATCTAATGGCATGTATTTCTATGTGTAGAAGGTGGTGGAGGTGAGTGACAGTCAGGTGGAGATGTCCGAGCTGGATAAAGGACAGAGTTACTGTTTCAGCGTGGCGGTGTTTATTCCGTCCCGCAGAGGACCCAAAAGCCTGAGCAGCTGGAGCTCACGCCAGTGTTCGCCTTCTTACAACACCAGCTTCATCCACGGTCAGTTTCTACAACTTATATTCATTAATACGATTATTTATTCATTCATCACATGCTTTCATAAAAGCAAAATCCAAACACAGCCGTGTGAGCAGCAGGAGACAGGAAGCAGAGCTCAGTGTGATCTATATAACTTTAAAACTAAACAATTCAATGGTTCACTCATTCAAACACTGACTCTTTGAGTGATTCACTCATTCAAACACTGACTCTTTGAGTGATTCACTCATTCAAACATTGAATCACTGAACGAATCAGCCGCTGTTTGAGAGAGGTGGAAATCTAAATCATAACCAAATGATTCACTGATTCAATGGTTGACTCACTGAATGATTCACTAATCCAAACACTGACTTGCTGAACGAGACAGTAGCGAATCTTAGTCAGAATTTAGCGATTTGCTGTTTTAATAACTGACTCATTAAATCACTCACCGATTCAAACACTGAATCTTTGAACAGATCAGTGTTTGATTCAGAGAGTAATGGGTTCACTGACTGCCTGATTGATTCACTTTTTCAAACACTTTGAACAAGGAAAGAGCATATGTAACGATGGAGCCGGACATGAAACAGAAACGAGACAGTGTCCAACATCTGATGAGTCAGCAGAGCATTAGGGTTAAATCTGAGAACATTTATATAATCCTGAGAACATCCATCTTAGTCCCTGGAGAAACTCAAGAATGTTCCCTTAGTTATAGAAAAACAAATGCAACTTTTGACTCAGTATCATCGCCCTCTGCAGAAACGACATGGCAGTGCAGTTCTTTCAACCTTCAAAACCTTAAAATCTTCGTTTTGAAACCCCAGGGTCTGATTTCGGTGTTTAAAATCTTCAAAGCTGTGATGCTGCATTGTGTAATGACCTTGGTGCTTCTAAATTCTGCTTGAGAAGGTGGTTATTAGTGTTGTATAACAGCACGGCTCTGATAACTGTAGTAGAGCCAATCACAGGACTGTTAATGCAAATTAAAATAACAGTTAATAGCAGATTTATCAGTTAAGGTCACATGTATTTGGACATCACACTGGGACATCAGGTAGTGTTACTAATGGACACCTTCAGAATCCTAGGGTTCAGGAGTTTTATTTGAGAAATGTCCTATTAAGGAAATGTCAGCAAGTTATATTCCTCTTGACTCCAAATAATAAAATACTTACACAAACCACAACACAAGGTTTTGGTTCAAACTATTTTTATAAGGAGAATCTAAACCTCAAAACATTTTCCCATCTGTCCCAAATGTGCCATTACTGCTAGAGCTCCAGCTGTGCTACAAATTATTCATCTATAAATCAGACTGAATCTGGTTCTTATGTGTTTTTTGTTTGTTTGCACAGAGTTTGGGCCACTGGTGATCATTGGAGCTCTGCTGATCCTGATCGTCATCATCATTACCACCATTCTGATCTGCTGCTGCTGCTGCTGCAGGCGAAGAGGAAAACAGAAGCAGACAGAAGACAGCGATACCATGACTGAGGTTTAGAGAGAAAAACTAAATGAGTTCATTTGAACACTGCACTTTAGTTTCTATGGAACATAAACTACAGCTATTGTTGATCAAAAGTTTTAGAAGACTGCTATTCCCATAATGCTTTATTTTTATATAATTGTATTATTGTAAAAAGTTCCTGTATGTATTTATTTATTCAAAGGTAATGTGTATATGTTGATCTATTTATTATAGTTATCGTATATTTTCTTACAGCTTTTCATGTAATTTCAACAACGATATTGATACAAAATGTCACGTCTTAATAAATGTGTGGGTTTGTTAGATATGTAGTTTTTTTTTCACTTGTGATAAAAAACAACACACTTTAAGACAATAGTATTATTTAATATGAAGTTCATGAAGGAACAAGAATATTAAATAAAAACATTTCATAAATATTTGAATCCATTCCAGATAAACACATTCAATGTAACGCAATTCCAAAACTAAGACTAAAACCAGACACAAACAGAACCAGAACTAAAACACAGCAACAATACTCCAGTGCTGCCGGCAGAGGTTGCCAGATCTCTTTTCTGCCGCTGCTTTTCACATTTATGATTATTCATTAATTAACGTTTCCCACGAGGCTTCAATTCGTTAATCCTGATGTGCTTATGTTGTGCCTACATCTGTGTTACAACCGAGAGAAACCAGAGGGCGACAAAAGGAACGTGAGAAATACAAGCACAATACACACTGGTATGTGGACGGCCAATGGCTAACACTGAACAGATGTTCTTGTTTAAAAATGCAACATCATTATACTAGGGCTCTGTGATCATTTTCTTTCTGTCAAATTTATGAACTATTTAGATGTTTTAGTTCATATACAGTATAATGTCATTGAAAAAGGACACAATTTACTTTAAACGTAAATTAGAATGCACTTTAGAAGAAGTAAATGTACAAAAAAAGTACCAAATGGCTCCATCTATAGCAGTCAGGGCAGCCAGTTTCACGGGGTTCAGAATCCACAACAAAAACGTGTGCAAAAACGTAAGAAACAAAATGGCTGTGCTTAACTAAAGTGGGGGTCAAAACATTTTCACCAGCAATGAAAATGCTTCTATTTTGAAAATTTCTCTACTATAATGCATGTTCTTCATCACAAATCATATAATCAGCATAACAATTTGAGTGAAACTTGAAAAGTTGAATCTTTGAAAAAATACATTGCAGAAAAGATTAGTATTTGGTGTGTATTTGAGTAGTATTTTATCTGTGTTTGTATAGTACTTTATTGGTATTTAGTTAGTACTTCATCTGTATTTGTTTAGTACTTCATTGGCATTTGTTTAATACTTAATTAGTTTTTGGTACTTCATTGGTATTTTATAGTACTTTATTGGTATTTGTTTAGTGCTGTATCTGTATTTGTTTAGTACTTTATCGGTATTTGCTTTGTACATGATTGGAATTCGTTTAGTACGTAATTAGTATTTGTTTGGCACTTGATTATGATATTTGATTAGTACTTTATTAGTATTTATTTAGTACATGCTTTGTACTTGGTTCGTATTTTTTGGTATTAGGTTTGTTCTTTATTGGTATTTGATTAGAACTTCATTAGTATTTGTATTGTCCTTGATTGGTATTTGATTTATACTTCATTGGTATTTGATTAGCACATTATTATTATTTCTTTAGGACTCCATTGATATTTGATACGTACTTTAGCTATATGACTAGGACTTGACTGGTGTTTGTATAGTACTTGTCATGCAAGAGGCAGACTTAATTGAGTTAAGGAGCCTGTTTTTGTTTATATTGCTTGAAATTTTGAGCAGCATTTATGCAAGTTTTAATCCAAATCATAGATGAACTTACACAGGTGTGCATCACTTAATGTTCTTCCTATGTAGTCATCCAGCACTACATAATTATATAATGTAAGTGGATGTACAGCTTTCATTTCCTAATAGGCATTTTTCTCTTGACAGCTTAATGCCGTGTTGCATTTGAGTTACCACGTGTGTAGTGTGCACACAAAGCCCTGCTCCTTAGCCTCCAGCCTTCACAGCACTGTGTTCGAAAAGTGACAAGATCTAGTTAATTTGACAACACTCAGTAAAACAGCATTCATTTGAAATTAACCAAATGCTCTCAAACATGCAGCCATGCAAACATTACTCCATTACATTTGGACAACGCCATCCACAGGCACAGTCATCCTAGGCACAGTCATGCATCTTAATGCTGCCCTGCAGCCGAACTCAGCCCATCGTCAACCCATTGATGATATCATCACTGACTAATACAGGCTGCCCAGGGCCAATAATTAAATCCTTCTGAGGTTGGTGGACGTGCAATAGTTGTGTTGCTGTAACTACACGCTCATGGCTGCTGCTTTTGTGGCAGTGCTCCGTTATTACACCACAGGGGGATTCAACAAATAACTGGGGGTGGGCATGGACTTAGCAAGGCTGCAGTGCATAAATTTATGCACTGCATCATTTACAGATCATTGCATTCGATGTTTGGTCATCATTCTAATATTTCTGTTTCATGCTAAGTCTCTTGAAATGCTGCTCTGAAATGGTTGGTAATTAGATTCGGGGTGGGGTCATCAACAAAGTACCTTAAACTCACTCATATAAACCTGGATAACGAACGGTTTCGGGAAACACTCGCAACAGAAGCACGTTCTGTACATCGTAAGCTCATAGTACATCATAAGGTCACTGGTTAAAGTCTGGAACCGTTAATGTCAGGAAGCCCATTCCTGTTCAGTGACGAGCACCGAGTGAAATATTCAGGATGGATTAAAGCTCTCCCTCTGGTGGCTGAATGCGGCAATGACCTTCACTTACAGCAGGAAGGTTAAAAAAAAACAAAAGGGAAAAGCAGTTGAAAAATCCATCCAGATACACCAGTAATCCTGCTCTCTTTAAGTTACAGAACATATTAACTAACATTATAAATAATCAAATATTCCTTTCATCTCCAATTCTCTCTCTGAGAGACGTTTGTTTCCTCCATTACAGAGGAAAAAAGAGGTCTGTACAGTGACACACACACACACACACACACACACACACACACTGCACTCTGGCTTATGAGCCAAACTCCACAGTTTCTGGAGTGATGCGCTTGAACTCGTACTTTCCTCTGCCATCCATGTGCAGGTAAAACTGCAACACAAACACAACACCATTTATCGAGTTTATACAATGATTTCAGTTTGTTCTCTTTTTACATTCTGAGCTATCGGATCGACTCTGAATTACCTCGTGATGTTTCCACAGGGATTTTCTGTGTGAGACGGTGAACAGAGTGATGCCAACCTGAAACACACGTTACACAAATGACGATTTAGTTTCAGTAATACTTTATATAAGAACTAGTGGCAGTCCAATTAATCAGGGCGATTAATGCCATTTTGAGATAATCAGCATGGGGCGATGCCTGCGCTCACGAGGCCGACATTCAAAAATTAAGGAGAACATGCAGACAACCTTTCCTGCATTACAACTTGCAGCTCGTCAACTGGAACATTCAGTGAGGGTGGGGCCATTTGTGAGAGGATGAAAACTTTGTTTCCAGCATTACATCTTGCTGTTGTTAACTGGGATTAACACATCCCAGTTAAGATGTGTGAATTATTTATAAATACAAAGTATTTATGTATTTACACATTTGAATTTTTTTTACAGAAATAAGATGATGCTGTTGTCTGGTAATGTTGTTGTTAAATGCAATAAAATGTTTTTTATTTTTTATTGAGAAAAAAAGAGAGCAAACCGAGACTGTGCATTTATAGCTTAAATAAATGCTCATGCAAAGTCAGCAATTTTGTATCTCGATTATTATTATTAGTTTTATCAGCTGCAAAAAAAAACTGTAAAATTGGCATTATATATCAGCCATCAGCCATTAAAAACCCATATCGGTCGACCACTAATAACACTAATAAGTTGAACAGGGGTGCCAAAACGTTTGCATCTGACTGTATTTATGTATTTGTGTGGTGGTCAGAGCACAGAGTGCTTTTATACAAAGATATAACATACAGTACATACTGTGTTTGATTTTATTAATGTTTGGGTTATATTTCTTTTTCCCAAAGCCAGGTACAACATCTTGGGGCAGCACAGTGGCACATCGGTTAGCGCTGTCGCCTCATAGCTCCAGAGACCAATGTCGGAGTCCAGGTCTAACCATGTCCTGTCTGGAGTTGTCATCGCACTGGAGTTTCCCAGTGTCTGTATGGGTTTCCTCTGGGTGCTCTGGTTTCCTCCCACATCCTAAAGACGTGTGTGTGCGCATTTGCCCTGCAATGGACTGACTCGATGTCGACGGTTGGATCCTGCTTTGTGTCCTGCATTGCTGAACAGAACCCGGCCCCTTTGACCTTGAATTGGATTAAGCCAGTTGTAGAAAGTGAGTGAATGAGTGATATATAAATAAGCAGCACTGTGTGGTTTGAGGTTGCCAGGTCTTTTTTTCCTGTAGAAGTGGGGTTTTTTTGTACTGTAGCGAAAGTTGATTGTTTTGTCTATGGATAAATGGAGAAATGAAGTTACCTAGAACTATAACGTTGCTTGTCTAATGGGGCTAAATAGTAACAGGCTATGTAGTATGGCTGAAAGACTTTCAGAAACAATTAATAAGGGTTAAAAAATAGCCTGAGCGAACGAGTGACTTTATGTCAAATAATTTAAATATATGGAAGCTTTCTGTAGCATTTCGATCTTTGTGATTAAACTTTTAAAACATTGAGAAGCAGATTCTAATTTAGAGAGAAGAATGTGTATCTAAAGCTGATTTTGTTGGACCTATGCGTGTCTGTGTTACCTTCCTGCAGTGGCTGTAGATGAAATCCTCCACATCCATGCTGACGGCACTCGTACACTCATCCAGAATAGCAAACTGAGGCTTGTGGTAGAACAGACGAGCCATCTAGATTCAGAAATACATTACATTATACACATATGTACAGGTTTCACTCAGGTTTGTCGTGTGTCTTGTAAGCCCTATTGGCTGTATTAACTTCTATAGTAGCTATGGGACTGTGGTAGCCTAGTGGTTAAGGTACTGAACTGTGAACCAGAAGGTCCAGGGTTCAAATCCCACCTCTGCCACTCTTGGGCCCTTGAGCAAGACCCTTACCCTCAACTGCGTATAGCTTGAAGCAGTTGTAAGTCGCTCTGGATAAGGGCATCGGCTAAATGATGTAAATGTTCTTCCAGTACCAGTTCCATCCCACAATAAGATGTTCTTCTGGTACCAGTTCTGGCTCCACTTAAGATGTGCTTCTGTCATTAATCCGTCCCTCATATCGTTACTCAGACTACATCAGAGGGCAGTAACTCCCTCACCCCTCCTCCAGTTGACCGGGCATGCCATGCCAACAAAACTTTCATTCTTACATATATCATCTAGGCAGCCCAAGGAAAGGAGATCGGGTCCCTTTTTGAGTCTTGGTCCAGGTTTCTTGCTCTTCACATTTAGAAAGTTTTTCCTTGCCACTGTATTCCTAGGCCTGCTTATATAGTAAAGCTGCTTTGAGACAATGAACCATCGTAAAAAGCACTATAAAATATATATTTGACTTGGCTTAAATTTGATTTATAGGGACACCAGATGACGATGCTGATGTCAGGTGATGTTCAGATGAGTGCCTGGTTGAAATGCTGAACTGCTATTGGTCTTAACCGGCTTGACTAGAATGGTAGAACAAGTAGCAGATCTTACAGCCATCCTCTGCTTCTCTCCTCCACTCAGAACATCCATCCAGTCCTGCTCACTCTCCCATCCACCTTCTCTCTCCAGGATGTGTCCCAGCTGGACCTGATCCAGGTAATCCTTCAACACCTGCACAAATCCAAACAATAATCTGCGTAACTAACATGATGGTCTTCAGGACAGGATCACAGCTTTCACTAAATAACTGAACACAAACGTGCCAAAACGTCTGCGCATGTCGTGTTGTAATTTCTGCTCTCTATGGTGTGAGGATCGTCTCTGTACCTGATCCGAGATTCCTTTCCTTTTCTGGTCATCGTGTGTGTCCGGGTAAATCACCTGATCCCTGAGTGTTCCCAGAGTCATGTACGGCCTCTACATGAACACGCACACACAGTAGCAGTCAGTAAATATAAAAGTCTAAATAACACTGAGAGATAGACAGACAACAATACAGACTGTCAAACAGACAGATGAATAAGTAGATTGACAGGCAAACAGACAGTAAGGCAGGCAAAAAGTTAAAAAGACAGACAGACAGCTAGACCAGATGCCCAAACTTTAAAAAAAAGGGGCCAGTTTGGACCATAACAAAACTCCTAACAGTCTCCTAACACAGTCTCTCTTTCCATAAATATTATTCAGAAACGATTCAAAACACTGTATTCAAAATATGAAAAAAACACACACATACAGAACAATTCATATTAATTTAACTACTGAATTTCATTTTAGAGCAACAGCTGCCGAATATGAAAAGAGTGATAAGTACCACAACTGCAGCTTATTTAGCCTGAACATTTTCTTTACAACATTTATGGATAAGGGCCTTTTCACACCGAGTCCAATGTGTTTTTTGTCTAAACACTCTGAAAACTCCCTGTCCATTTTTGCTTTCTTTAATTTCCCTTCTCTTAATGTGTCTCGTCGTGTCTTTTTCACATGGTCAACTTAAAAACACAAAAACACAAGCGAAGATTCGTGCAGGAAGCTCTAGTTTGTGTTTTTGTGGGCATGAACAGATTAGAATAAAGTGTGGTGGAGTAAAGGACGACATTAATATACGTGAGTTCATTCCCATAACTTGCCGTGCGTTTTTTTCGTGTGTAAGAATCGGACTCGGTGTTAAAAGGCCTGTATACTGCACCTTTAAAACATGTCAAGTGTGTTCAGTCTGTATTTCTCATATAGAATGTATTTTATTACTCAGATGTGGTGCATTACCAGACCTATGGAACTCAATAACCAAGCAAGTCGTGTATTCTTAAGTCACAACTACAACTATATACCTTAAAAAATGTACCAATAATCTTTGTGTTAAAGTTCCAACCAGGTGCTACAATTTGCCAGAAGACACCACTAGAAGCTGATGGTGAGGGCTGATGTTACGCCCTCAGCTGCCTTATAAGCATTAGGTCTGGTTTGACAACTCTATAGTTGGGACATGCAAGACGTCATTTAAGTGGGTCAGTCAGTCTGGACCTTAAGGTTCTTGTTTAAGTCATTTACATAATGCTGCAACCATCAGGTGAAAGGAAAAATTGCAATGTGCAGATGGGCCGCTAATAATGTATTCTTAAGAGTGATGCTGCAGGCCAATTCAAATCTGTCCACGGGCTGCATTTGGACACCTCTGGTCTAGACAGACAGCTAAAGAGTCAGACAGAGAGACAGACAGGCAGATAAAGTATAAAGTGTGGTACCTGAGGGACATAGAAGAGTTTCCCTCGCGTAGGTTTGGTGAGACGCCCGCCGAACAGAGGCCACAGCTAGCAAATACACATTGTTGTGTTATTGATAAGATGAGTGTGTGATATGAAGTGTTAATAATTTGTTAGTAGGGGTGTAACAACAATGCAAAATGTGACGATGTGCGTTGTGGAGCTGGATGACGCGTTCTTGTTTATTAATGGCAATTTGACCACCAGAGGGTGCAATTATACGTCATGCTCACAGACGCATATCTTCCGTTCTCAGAGAACTTGTTTAATTAGATTTTCTATTTAAAATAGCACTTAATTATGGTGAAACTACTACAATAGCACATTTTGTTTCAGTAGCGTTATTTAGAACTCCTAATTTCTTTTAATATCAGGGGACTAAAGATTATTCTTGTTTACATTTATATATAAGAAAAGTACAATTGTTATTATATAGAAATAAATATGTTATTTTTTACTAATGTAATGTCAATAAGAAGATTTCATTTGGTGTTTTAAGATATGCTGAAGCTCCAATAGCACATTTTGTTACAAATCTAACCTCCGTTTCTAGTGATTTGCAATATTTTAATTGCAGGGGACTTTTTTGTTTAAAAAAATTACTATCATGAATCGAATCGACTCCTGAGCAGTGTGTATCGTTACACCTCTAGTTATTAGATTTGCAGATTTCACCTCTCCTAACACTCTGAATAATGAACTCTTCCCACAGCCGTTCGGTCCACACACCAACACGTTCGTACCCGACAACACCTGCACAACACAAAATAAACACCACACAACGCATTATGCACGATATTCCATTATATTACACATAGCACAAGATGTTTGTACGTTACACACCACAGGAAGTTTAAAACCTAATAAAACACCGACCTCGAAGCATAAATCCTGGATCAGAACGTCTCCGTTGGGGGTTAACAGAGGAACGTGTTCAAACCTGCAGGTGTACCGATAATCAGATATGCAATCTACCACAGTACACACTCACAATACTGTTATCGTTAACACTTCAGGGTATTATCAGTGTTCCCTACAGGAGCTGCTCTGAATGACCTGTGGAAGCACAGACACTGCTAAAAATGATTTTTATAATCTGATGCAGTGTGCTGTGTCGTTCATAGTGTGAGTATGAGAATAAACTTTGTTTTCGTATTGTGTTTTAATTCATATTATTGTTTAAAACTATTTTAATGTCTGTTCAGCGTCCATTGTGGTCAACATCCAGTTTCACAGAAGGTAACGCAGATGTGAAACAGCACACACCTGTACTGAAATGATGTTTAGAAATGATATCCAATCTTTTAGGATTGACATGAGAGTGTGTTATAGATTTGATGTATAGTTGTCCATTAGACTAAACTATTAGGCCGTGCTGCCACCGGCAGATTAACTGATTGTGTTTCAGATGAGCTACTGTAATTGTACAGACAATTTGTACAGGCAAAGCCTTGCTAACAGAAAAGACAATCACAGTGGCAGAAAACAACATGGTATCGTTCTACTTTCTTTCTTTACCCATAGTCAGTACAGTGTTATGTATGGACATGCTGTTGTGTGGATTTACCTGATTATATTATCTGCAAAAATGATTTCTCCACTGCCCGGAACCATATCTGTTTTCTCCACTTCCTCTGAACCTGAGAAAGGAAATGATGAAACGTCATGCCCATTACAATAAAACAAATATGATCTTTATTCATTCCATCGTTTCATTCTATTTTTTCTGAATGAAGCTGCAGCAGAGCTGATGTAGGTCGGGAAGCTACAGACCTTTTCTTGTCTGTGAAAGCATGGTCCGTTCATATCTACCGCAGTTCAGATCCTGCAGCACGTCCTGAACCTCTGTGATTCTCATCGTGAAGCTACAGAGAGAAATACGCACACGATATTAAACACGTTCCAAACGCTATTTCATAATGAGGTTCTCATGTTCTTGTAATATTTAACATAATACTACACGACAGTACACTATACAGTATCACTCGACCTTACATCGCACTATGCCAGTGGTACCCAATCTTTTTCCTTGGAGCCCCCTACGAGTATCTAAGAAAAGCTACGCCCTCCATCGTTCACACACTGACCAAAAGGATAAAGTGATCATTGCAAATCTTTATTTGCAAAACTGAACTTAAATTATAGCTTATTTCCTTTTCACTAGGGGTTCATTTTCAAGCTTTTTTTCATTTTGGCTCCTTTTCTCTTTTCAAGACAGCTAAACATTTAGCTCAAAATCAAACATAAGCTGGGCATTTTGTCTTTAACATCCCAAAAGAGTAGACCTGTACTCACACTCTTACAAAAGAATACTAATGATTCATTATGAGTGTAATAAGTGCTTAATCAGGACCTATATATATGAATATAAAACTCTTTTTATTCACTCTTTTTGAGTGAAAATATCTTAAGCAATTTTATATACACATTTTTTTAGTGAGATTTTAATTTTATTTAGCATGTGAAAATTGTATTTTGACAATCTCAGAGCATCTCAGAGAAGACAAAGCTTTATGAACCCCCTGTGATGTTTGGCGCCTCCATAAGGGGGGGAGGGTGCCTTGGACCCCAGGTTGGGAACCTTGGCACTATACTACATTACATTACATTATTGTATTATTAATCAGTAAGTTTATAAAGTAGTTTAAGTTTGTGTCCTGTAGGGGTTGTGTAACTTCTTTTCCTTTGGAAGATCAACAAAACCTCCCACCTGACTAAGAGTGCCAAAACTTTATAATAGTTGTATTATTAAAGCATAACATGATTATTAATTAGTCCGTCATTCATTTGCATACCCAATGTTTCCCATTCAGGTTCACGGGAACAGGGCAGGAACCAGCCCTGAAGAGGGTACCAATCCATTTCATGTACCACATGCACAGATACACACTCACACTGGGACATTTTAGAGACAGTTCAACCTAATCTTATTCCTTGGTCCTTGGAATGAGAAAACCCAAGTGGACACAAGGAGAACATGCAAACTCTACACAGATGGA
The DNA here is from genome assembly GCA_025084515.1 of Ancistrus triradiatus. NCBI lineage: Eukaryota > Metazoa > Chordata > Actinopteri > Siluriformes > Loricariidae > Ancistrus > Ancistrus triradiatus. The sequence goes on from JAJAGP010000532.1 coordinate 223,157, forward strand.
GTCTGAACTGGGGATCTCGGGAACTGTGATGCAACAGTGATAAGCACTTACGCCACTGCATCGCACTTATTGTTAATTATAATGATAATACTTTAGTGATGCTGTAGTAACACTCACCCTGAGAGTCGGCTCATCTCTCTACCGGCCAGAACGATGCGACCCAGAGCCTGAGACATGCTGAGTAACATCCGACCTGTCTGATAGTACTCCTACACACACACACACACACACACACACACACACACACACACACACACACACACACTCCATCTGTTTCTCTACATCCTTTTCTTCTTCTTCTTCATTCGGGTTCTCTACATCCTTTTAGTCCCCTTTATTCTGTTCTCTAATGGTCAGGTCCCCCACAAGACCAGCACAGATCAGGTACTATTTGCAGTCACACTGATGTGTTGGTGGTGTGTTAGTGTGTGTTGTGCTGGTATGAGTGGATCAGACACAGCAGTGCTGCTGGAGTTTTTAAAGAATGACTAACAAACTGTCTCTGACTTTACATCTACAGGGGGAGCAATAAGGTAGATGTGTATAATAGATGTGCATTGAGTGAAGCCAGTCTTTAAAACTCCAGCAGCACTGCTGTGTCTGACCCACTCATACCTAACACACCACCACCATATCAGTGGCACTGCAGTGCTGAGAATGATCCACCACCCAAATAGTAGCTGATCTGTGGGGGTCCTGACCATTAAAGAACAGAGTAAAGGGGTCTAACAAAGTTTAACATCCATCTGATCAACATGTTTGCCTTAAAGCATTGAAGTCTTAAAAATTAGGATAGGAAATAAAAATCTGTCTTATATACTGTATATCTAATTCATGTCTGAATGACAGAAAACTAGTATGGGCCAACGCTTACAAAGATACAAAAGGTACTCTTGCAAGTGATACAAATATAAGAGCTACTGTATTGTACAGTGCTGTACTAAGTGCTTACATATTGTGTTTAATTACTATTACTGTTTAACATAAAATATCTAAGTATCTAAAGTATCTAAACTACTATTTGATTATGATAATGTCCGGTCAACATCCATTTCAGAACATGTACTGGCTTAAGCAGGCGGGCACGCCTGGCACTGCAGGATCTGAGTTTCTTTCGTCGTAGTGTGTTACTGATGGTACCCTTGTTACTTTGGTCCCAGCTCTCTGCAGGTCATTCATCAGGTCCTTCCGTGTAGTTCTGGGATTTTTGCTCACTGTTCTCATGATCATTTTGACCCCACGGGATGAGATCTTGTGTGGAGCTTCAGATCAAGGGAGATTATCAATGCTCTTGTATGTCTTACAATTGCTCCCACAATTGAATTATTCACACCAATCTGCTTTCCTACTGTAGATTCACTCTTCCCAGCCTGGTGCAGGTCTACAATTTTCTTCCTGGTGTCCTTCGACAGCTCTTTGGTCTTGAGTTGGAGTCTGAGTGTTTTGAGGCTGTAGACAGGTGTCTTATATAGATAATGAGGTAAAACAGGTTCCATTAATACAGGTAACGAGTGGAGGACAGAAGAGCTTCTTAAAGAAGACGTTACAGGTCTGTGAGAGCCAGAAAATCTTGGTTTTTTTTGAGTATTGAGTCTGACCAAATTTATTGACCAAATACTTATTTTCCACCATGATTTACAATTAAATGTTTTAAAAAATCCTACAATGTGATTTCCTGTATTTTTTTTTCTCATTTTGTCTCTCATAGTTGAAGTGTACCTATGATGAAAATTACAGACATCTCTCATCTTCATAAGTAGGAGAACTTGCACAATCAGTGGCTGACTAAATACTTTTTGGCCCCACTGTATATACTGTATGTGTATATGTAATCGGTTTGACATTATGATGCAGTAGTTTAAACACTCTGATGTTACCTCCAGTCTCTGTGAGTACGTGCTGTTTGAGTATCGCTCATTTGTCTGATCTAAGAATGGCCGGCTGATGACGAAGTAACCAACGACGAATGCAATGTCTGAAACACACACACACACAGTAAAGAAATGAGTATTACTAAATATTCCCTAACACATTTCATTAAGAGTATAAAATAAGGAATGGCTTTTAACAGAGGCTGAATGATGTATCGTTATTGGATAATAAGTCTAAAAGATAAGAGTCAGTCATTCCAGTATGAGAAAACTCTTTCTTTTCCATGTTTATGCCAATTGCAGATGTTTGTGTATTTTGTCTTGTGTGCACGGTGGGGCTGTTTCACTGTTTCTGTGTTTATCCCAGTGTCCACCATTTGGAAATATCCATATCATAGAGCAACGTCACATTCAGCAACATTCATTATGATACGGTATACCTCCCAGACCTAGTACAACGTTCAAAATGCATGGACTAAGCCGTGAAGATTCTCTGTCAGTCAAATCAGTTGTGTCCCGATCCAACTGATCCTCTGCTGTACTATAGCTTTTTAGCTCCTCCGAATTTCAGGGTTCATATCAACTCTCATCCTGAACCAATTAGCACCATGATTAACGAGTTAAGTGAAATTCTCACACTTGGCAACGATGCTGTCGACCACACCCATAGAGAACCGGAACAGAATAAAGTGCTTGAGATGTTCCATCTATAAAAACGTGAGAGAGAAAATCAATCAGTGCACTAATGATCAGTCAATCCAATCCATTTACAATCCAGATTACAGATCGATCAGGGAATGCATGGTACCAGTCTGTGGAAGGCGTTGTGGATGATCATCTTCTCTCTCCTGCCTCCATTATAGAAGGCGATTTCCTCACTGTAACATCACACATGAAGGTTGAAGAATGACGAAGGTATTGATGATGTTTGACACTTATTGGAAACCACGAGACATAAAATGTAACAGGCAAAAGTATATGATGCACTAGTGTTTTTGTAAAATATCAGAAATGAATTATCCATAATTATCCATAACTAATACATTAGTCTACATATTTTAAACACTCAATGACAAAAAATAACTCACCAAGAAGGAGTTGTTGGGATTGAATGAAACTTTATATGTATCATGTAATGATGATATATGTAAGTGATTACATTATTGGAGCAAAAGGATAAGTTTTTTTTTATTTTGAAAAACTGTACAACTTAAAGAAGGCTCTATTACCCTGTTAGGCTGGATACAAGATGAGATACGGTTGGGCACTGGAGACAAAAAAGTTCTGTATGGTATCCTGTGGCACATATGCCCACAGATGTTGCAGCTGGGCCTGTAGATCCTCATCAGACCAGCAGTTGGGGCAGTGTGCCAAACAGAACCTGGATTCGTCGCTGAAGATGGCACGGTTCCAGTAGACTCCTTTTTATAGCGGAGCACTTTTACGCCCTCTTGTGGCAAGACCCAGTGTCTAATCAGCCCACACCTGTAATCATTTACATACCTGCCCGAGACAGATCTGCATGCTGAGTTTTGCAGCAATCTATCTGTCTGATTTCTATCTGGTTGCGTTATTTTTTGTCAGTGAGTATATTTCATTTAAATTATTATATTTTAAATATGTTCTCTCTCTTAATTTTTATATTTAGCTTCCAGTTATTTAAATGTTTATTTCTTACATATAACATCTAAGGTTTGGCCCTTTTTGAGTGTTGGGTTTGGGGCTTAGATGCTGGAAGATAATAGGTCATTGTAAACCTGCTTTGTGACCATGCTCAATTTTAAAAAGTGCTATAGAATTAATTTAAATCTGAATTTACTTGCTAAAGGATCAGTAAAATGTGTGTGTGTGTGTGTGTGTGTGTGTGTGTGTGTGTGTGTGTGTGTGTGTGTGTGTGTGTGTGTGTGTGTGTTGTGTGTACCTGTTAGTGATGAGGCGAGAGTTCATGTGCCCTGATTTCTCCTTCATATTGTTTGCTCCGTCACCGTCATCTTCCCGATCGGTCTGCGTAATCTCGTCAGTAACAGACCAGATATAACGAGGTAACTCAATAAAGTAACCGGCCCCTACACCACACATACACACATACACACAAGTTTGTCTTTCTATGTCTTTGGGGACTTTCCATTGACTCTTCATTACTGTAGGTAAGCCTATACTTAAATGGTAACCCTATCCTCAGTACCTAAAACAAATATTTTGGCTCTTTTGGTTTCCTTGTGCATATCAGCAAAATGTCACCACAAGGCAAAAAAAAGTCTGAATATCTGGTCATCACAATTATATACAAACTTGATCTAACACCGGGACTCAAGTTTTTTCAAGAAATCATGTCTCTCAAAATTCAATCAGCATAAGACAATCATTAGTAGGTTCACTGAGCATCACACTGAACTCAAACATCCAAACTTCTGGCTGGAAAGTGCCAGCTTTCACACACACGATGCAGCTACTTTTACAAGCAACCAATCACAGACTCTTACTTCTGTACATAGTGACCTATGAGAAGCCTGTGTATCTATTGTTTGTGGGCCGACTTTGTATTATTTTTGGTAAACTTACCAGAAATCCGACACCTGTGTGGTGAGTTTGAGGAGGTAGATCAGGACATCCAGCAGAGGCTGAAAACAAACAATAACAACAATAACATAACAGTAAAACTATTACTTACTTATTAATTAGGTAACCTAGTTTAATTCTTACACAAAACATCTAGGCTGCCCAAAGAGGTTGGGTCCCTTTTTGATACTTGATCCACCCAAGGTTTCTTCCTTATAACATTTAGGGAATGTTTCCTTGCATGAATGAATGATTGTGCAAGTTCTCTGACTTAGAAAGATGAGAGAGGTCTTTAATTTTTCGTCATAGGTACACTTCAACTAGAAGAGACAAAATGAGAAATAACATCCAGGAAATCACATTGTAGGATTTTTAAAGAATTTAATTGTAAATCATGGTGGAAATAAGTATTTGGTCACCCACAAACAAGCAAGATTTTCTGGCTCTCACAGACCTGTAACTTCTTTAAGAAGCTCTTCTGTCTTCCACTCGTACCTGTATTAATGGCACCTGTTTTGACCTCGTTATCTGTATAAAAAGACACCTGTACACAGCCTCAAACAGTCAAACTGCAAGCTCAACCATGGCCAAGACCAAAGAGCTGTCAAAGGACACCAGGAAGAAAATTGTAGACCTGCACCAGGCTGGGAAGAGTGAATCTACAATAGGCAAGCAGGTTGGTTTGAATAACCACCAACAAAGGTTATGTTAGAAAGTATTGAGTTGAACTTTTGTTATTGACCAAATACTTATTTTCCACCATAATTTAGAAATAAAATCTTTAAAAATCCTACAATGTGATTTATATATATATCATATGTGTTATGATAGAAGTGTCCTCTATCCAGTCCCCCCTTCCCAATTGTACCCAGTGACTGTTCTGCTCTGGAGGACATGGAGTCTAGCGAAATCGCGAAATCCAATTGATTTTTTCTGAAATGTTTCCGCTCTACAGGTACTAGTGTGTGAGTGTAGTTAGGACAGAGCCAGTGATGCCATGTTCAGTACCTTGCTGACGTTGGAGTACAGTTCCACCACGCTGTTACTGAATCGTTCCACGTCCTGCGTCAGCAACTGATCAGCATTTGCGATTCGATTATCCAGATTACTGATCTTGTAGTAGGTGAAGCCTCTGAGCAAAACATTAGGACATTTAAAAAATCATATATTCTGTGACTTGTTATCAGAACAAAACTAGTTGTGAGAAAAAGTTGTGTGTCCTGTGTGCAGTATCATGCAGTATAATGTAGTATAATACAGTTTTAACACCTGAGGTAGTGGTCGTACAGATGATTGGTGAGTCTCACTCGGAAACAAAGTTTCAGCTCATTCAGTCCCAGCTTCAGAAAATTATTCACTAATGAGATCTGATCACACAAATCACACAGAGAGTTATTCATACATTCAGCATAATGCTAATGCAGGGAGGACTGTTTATAAAACAGACCTATTCAGAAAAAATTCATATTTTCATTAAAAAGACAGGAGATGCTCGGGTGGTGCGGCAGTCAAATACACTCGCCCGCGACCGCAGGCACCCGCAGGTCACAGATCCAGTGGTGCCTTCCGACTGGGTCGGACTTCACATGCACACACGATTGGCAAACTTAGAAAACATGTAAGTGCAGTACCATCTTGACCACAAGATGCCGCCAGAATGCAACTACAAAATCACCGAAGTAATTAAGATCGGTGAATATTATAATAATCAAACTTTCAGCCTTAAAACAATGTAATAAGCGGGTGACATACAATTAGTAACTCATAATAATTAATTAATCACACACTTACACACGGCATAGCAGCAATAAACTTGAATAAATACGCCTTGAAAGATTTAGTTGAGCGTCCAATGATTGCACTGAAAACCAGATAAAAATGTAGGTTAAGAACACACACACATGTAAGGATACCCACCAATATCCCAGAGTTAAAGCTGTTTTGTAAGGAGGAATTTGCTAAAACTCCTCCAAGGTGATATGCAGGACTGATCAAAGGTAACCAGAAACATTTAGTTGTAGTTACTGCTGCACAAGGGGGTCACACCAAAAGTATAAATACTTTTGTCCTCAGTCTCAAAGAGGTTTCGTTTGTGTATAGCGCGCGCGCGCACACACACCTGGAAAAACAGGTTTAACCTGTTACCGAGGCACCTTGTGTTGTTCAGAAACACTGAATCAGACTCCTAGCATTTGTTTTATTATAGTGTAATTAAACAGATTATTGACCAGTAATGATTTGCATTAAGTCATCGGAACTTAAAGGCTGACCTCTCGATCATGGTGCCGTTGTGGATCATCCACACGTCGCAGTAGGTTCTGGCCAGAAGCATGGCAGCGATCAGCACCACATACCCTAACTACACAGAGTCGGCAATCAGTAATTATTTATTAATATGTGGCTTCAATACATGTTAAGATGACAACAGCTTCACCTCTGTACAGAAGACCTGCGGCATCAGGATTGTGAGGATCTTATAAAGCCTGGTGTTGAAGATTTGATTCACCTTGGCTTTGTTCCTACTGCAGTCCTGCTAAACACCATTATAATACAGTTTACACGTTCCATTTCTGATCAGATCCCAGCAATAACATCAATTAAATCTGACCTACATCACCCTGGATCTCAGATCTCGTCCTCCTCCTCCTGTACAGAGATCAGCGCACAGAATTCAGAGATGAATCATATCTTATTAGTTACAACCGATAAGACATACAAATCAGACTTATTATTTTATCCCGCTGCTCCACTCAGGGGAACGCGTGCGCGTTTCTCACCCATTGCTGTATTTGGTAGAACCGCGTCTGTGTTTTATCAGGTAGAAGGTGAGTAAAGCCAAAGCACCTGTGATGGAGGAATTCCTCACTGTCAGGTACTTACTAATAGCCGCCATTCTCTCTCTCTCTCTCTCTCTCTCTCTCTCTCTACTTTCTCATTCTCGCTCCCCTATGAGGAAGTGATAGCAATAGAAGCTCCCTCTGCTCCATTCACATAATCAATTACCTGAATTTAAAGTAAATCAGATAAAGAAATGTCTCTAATTCAGCATTAACTTAAAACATTTCGTCTCTGTTGAAACTCAGTTTTAGGTTTAATCGCTGACACAGGACTTTTATTTTGGAAAAACGCTGGCGAGCGGAATAAAGTGCATTATTAAATATACACCACCAGATGGAGACAGAACTGCAGCCAGTGCAGTAACCTAGTACTGTATATGCGGCTTGTAAATTAAAACACGCTTGTATATAAAACAAGAATAAATTCAACAACAAAATATAAGCATTTAAACCACTCACTCATTTAAATACTAAATTAAAATTAAAGAGGTGTGCCGGTCCAGACATCTTGTGTTTGAGTCCTCATCCGGCATTTGCCTTTGTCTGTGGTTAAACTCCGGTTTCCTCCAATATTGCAAAGAAATGTCTCTAAATTGTTCCAGAGTAGTGTGTGTGTGCGTGTGCCCTGCATTGAATTTGTGTCCTGTACATTTTTGGTTCCCGTCTTGCACCCTGTGCTGTTGGTTAGGCCCCAGCTCCCTGTGACTCTCAACTGGATTAATCAGGAATGAAAATGAGTGTTTAGAAATTCGCACATCCGATGAAATAGCGACAAAGGGATAGATGACTTTACTACTGATTAACTAGATTAACAGGGTATGTAAATTTTATATACATTTTAAAAAGCCTGCTGAACGAATCAGTAGCGAACTTTATTAGTTTCACTCAAATTAATATATTTGTTAATTTCACTAATATTCAAACACTTTTATTAAGCCCACAGGGCAAATTGTAGGTTATAAGACCTGCAGTAATCATCTGTTATTACTGTGTTAATGACTATGTAAATAAGGTGCAGTACTATAGATGTGAATATATGTGATATAGAACAACTCAGGTCGAGATTCGATTATGAGATAGTTTATTGATGTATCAGCAATAATTAAATTTAATCTAAAAAAATCACAGGTCTGTATTTATATGAACAAACTAACAAATCTTTATATCGGTCTGATTTAATATCAGTTTAATTTATCAAATTTAAGTCTTGGCACTGCTTAATCAGTAGCACAGGGCCCAAGGCGAGAACCAATCTTAGACAGGGCGCCAGTCTTTCTCAGAGCACACACACACTTTAGAAAAGGGAGAACATGCAAACTCCACACCTGTACCACCGCTTCCTTACACAACTCAGTGACTTAAAAAAAGCTTATTTATTCTCATAAAGTTTTAAAATCGATTTTCTGTATTGGGTTACAACAAATGAATGATTAAACTTTTATAAAACATGAACATGTAAAAACTATATGTCTTTGTTTATACTGACAAAGAATATGACATAACAACAACAACAAAAACAATAATAACCTAATATTAAATACACTTGCTTTAATTAAATAATTAAATACCTTCTTTAAAAATACACTTTCTTTTGCTTTAATAATTGCATCATTTTATTTGTTTGATTATCCGACTACACAATTGTGAATCTGCCAAAAAACTGCTGCTTAAAAATAATACCTACAATAATAGATTTAATAAATAATCATCAACAACAATAATAGTAAAAATATTAATAATAACAGCAGCAGCAACAACAACAATAGTAATAACAATAACGTGAACAATACACTATAGTCGGTCTAATAATGATAATAAAATCTTAACATCTTGTTACAAGACCTATATTTATATGCATTTTATAATAGTGTAGTCAAATCTTTGCTTCTCATGTTAATGTGGATTAACATGTTTTGTAATGTTGATGTATTTATTTTATATTATTTTATTTGAATATTTCTCTACTTACAGTGCAGTACAGCGAAGAACTCGTTCCAGCCAATCAGGAAGCGCCTCGCTTGTCACGTGACACAAGATTTTCACAACTGTAAAACTTTTCTTCAGTTAGCTTTAGCGTTAGCTTCAGTTTCTGAGAGTATGCAGAGCAGAGCGGAGCCTCCGTCCTGCTGATAAAGCCCGTTTTTATGGACCTATTTTAAACTTTACAACTCACGGTATGAAGCTGAGCGGTGAGTAACGATACGCTTTTATTAAATAAACTGTAAGTTTATTAAACTATCTCTAAACGCTATTAGTTAAACAGTTAGCTTAGCAAAGACTTACTGACTGTAAGCTTACAGAGAGAAATGTTTTGCTTTTTTTTTAGAAACAAAAATATCCGTGTTTCATATGGACAGGTCATTATGAGCCGTGTTTATATTGATTATCTCACTTTAAAGTGTTTAAATACTGTTTTATTATCTGTTATCTGTGCGTTTATTGATAACGGGTGTAAACTGCTGTGCGCGTGCGCGCGTCTGTTTTAACCTAAACTTGCGATATAAATCATTATAACATATTGCGGATTTATACACTAACTAGTCTCATACAAAAGCTTTGGTCCCATGGTCAAGTTACACAGGACCGCTGCAGGAATCAACTTAAATATGACTCATTTCTGCACACTGTAACGAACCATTCACATGTCAGTGTGTCTTTTTTAGGATTTGTTTTAAAGGAATTGTGTCCTGCAGCGGTTTTGTAGCTTGTTTCCATGTACATGAACAACAAAACATGTCAACGCTTTAGCGCGAGACTGTGTCGGATTTCAAACACACCCGTTGCATAAACTCAGTAATGTACCATCAGGAGTCCTGAAGACTTCTCGTGAAACACGATCCTGTTACATAATTTGCACACAGTCCTGAGATCAGGGCAGTGGTGTAAAGCATGGTCATTGGTCTAAGGAGTGTGTGTATATTCATATAATTATTGATTATTATTATTATTGTATTACATTTATTTGTTTTATTGATTGAAGCTTCATTAATTCCATACGAATATAGGCCAAAAAAAATTAGGCTGTCTGGAATGAATTAATCTTGTTTACATTACTTCTTAGAGGGAAATTTGATTCCGACTTCGAACATAAAGGCTATTATTCTGGTCATTCCGACATCTGGACAGCTCTCCATCAGTCTCAGAAAACAAAAGAAAACGTGATTAATAATGCTATTAAATTATTATACGGTGATACATATATGCTGTTGAAATGTATGTTGTGTACTTGTATGGTTGTGTGTTGACACAAACGTTTATTTACTATCCAATATAAGCTTCAAAAATGCAATGAAGCACTATTAATACAATCCAAATCATGCCGTTAATATGATTAGGTTTTGTAATTGTTTGGCGGTTCAGATATTTTGCCTCATCACTCAGCAGGTGGGTGTGTGTGGGCGCGAGCATGTAGCTGAGCTCCAGAGCAACACATAATGATAATGATCTGTACACCAGCATCGACATTCCTCTGAACATTCTTGTAATATCTACAGTTAAAGCTTTCAGACGGACAGAAACATGAGCAAAAGCTGAACGCTGGACTCATTCCTCCGGGCTCTGTAAGCCACGTCACTGAGATTCACTCCAACAGATTAAATCTGAAATATTTCTCATTTCTCTCTCATGACTTACGCTCGCCGTCTGCTTGCACGTTAAAGAGCCACAGGGAAGCTGAGCCGTTCCCTTTCCCATAATTACAAACCAAATGCTTTACTAATCTCACATAATGTGTAACACTGTGTTAAGAGTCATGTTCTGGGTGTGTGTGTTTGGAATAGGGAATCCTGTTTACTTTGTGCTATTAGTTTTGGAATCTATATGATATATTTGTAAGTATTATATTTGAGGGATCTATGTGAATGTATAGTGGCAGAGTGCTGGTTCGCGGTGCTGAAAGCCACCCCTCAATGCTACACACATTACCGACATCTGTTGGGGTTGTGCTTCATCCTTGAGTTGTGTTTCCTCTGCACTCCATCGCAGTGTCTCCAGAGAGTCTCCCAGGGTCCTGGTCCGTTCATTCAGGTTAAATCTGGGGTTTAAAGCTCAGTGTTAAATTGATTGATCAGTGGATTTAATTGTGTCATAAGATCCTTTCTAGTATATACAACCATAAACTGCTTTTTAAATCAAGCAAAATTTAGGCAAAAACATGAAACCTTGCTTCCTTGATTGGTTTGATAGCGCTGTGCAAATGTTCTGATTGATCTGATCTCAGTCTGCCAGTGTTTGCTGATTCCTCTTGGCATATTTAATAATCGTAAAAGATATAACCAATCTGGTTCACAGTCGACTTTCTTTAGATCTGGTCTGGAGACCAGGAGGTTCGTGGTAAAACTTGAATCTTCTGGTTCTTTAAAAAACATCCGCTGAATTTGGTCTGAGTGTTGGATTGTTGTGTTGTTGCAGGATACAAACTTCAGGGGGATGAATGAAAACTTTTGCATTGGTTCGTACATGAGATGTATTTGTTTTGCTTCTTCTCTAGCTCACTACAGGGTGTGGGGCAGGTGTACCTGTGGCTAAGGAGGTGTAAATCCCCACGGCATGCTGCCATGTCTCAACTCTCGGACTCGTTAGTGGGCCTCGGCGCAGCAGAGATGGTGGGTAAAGATCCGGATTACATCCCGCAGCTCGTTAGCGACGTGCGTCGCTTCGCTGATGTTCTGCTGAGCCTGAAGGAGGCTTTCACTTCTAAAGGTGAGAAGAAAAGCTTAAGCTCTTTTCATGTTCTCTTGTTTGAGTGCACGTGTTTGTGTATGTGTGGTGGTAGATTTATAGTACATTTTGGGGACCAGATGTCCCCACAAGGAAAGATCTGACATTTTTTGCTGTTAGGTATAATATCAATTAGCTACAGTAATCATTATATCTATAGAAAGTCCCCAGTACGTATGTTTACCTGGTGTGTGGGTAAGCTTTCCCAGTGACAGTGGGATCTGAACAAACCTTGATCCTGAGAATGATGGTTTTCATAGTAAAAATCCTATCCGTAACGCTACTTTATAAAATAATCAAACGCTACCCTGCAATTAACCACTGAATAAAGTCATAGTGGATGGTGGAGGCAGAGATAAGAAGCCATTCGACACTCTTTCTACTTCCTATTTTCCCATTTGCCATGTTATACTGGGTAAGAGGTTCAGGTGGTGGGTTACCCCACATGTTGTAGCAGGAATTGGATTACCGGGAGTGTGTTCCACAATATTATCATGGTCACTCATTTCCCACTCAACCTACGATCCGAAAATACTTGCCTAGGAACCAGGGATTTTCATTTTTAAGATCAATCAAGCGCAAGTGGTGCCGAGGCAGTTTGTTATCCACCGCTGTGACCGGGTTCGAGTCCCAGTGGTGCTTTTGGTCTTTGTCAGGAAGGCACCATTTGTTTTGTCTGAGGGTTGGGAAGCTGGATGGGTCAGCAGCAAGCCCTGTCAAACCCCACGATGGACTGCTGTCCTGTCCAGTGTGTGCTTCCACCACCACCAAGATGACCCGGATGACTACGACCAGGATAAGTAGGGTATAAACGAGAAAATAAATAATTCATTGTTCTGCTGTTGTCTTTAGCGATATCAAAATCACCCTCTCGGGGATTATTAAAGTCAGAACAAACATAGAGCATCCTGTATATGCTTATCTTTGTCAGGATTTTCTGGAGGGTCTGAAGCCTATCCCATAAGTCACTGAGCGCTGGCAGTGGTACACCATGGACAGGTTACGTCAATGCTCCACGCGGCCTTGCAAAGTAAAAATCAGTAAAGTGTTTTTGTCTGCCTATCAGCAGATCTTCGAACTGGTCATGATGGAGTTTCTTATCCTTCTGCATTTGAAATCCAGTTACTTACAGCGACGCAGACAGACAGAGGTCATTCCTAACTGGCTGGGAGTTGTCCGTTATCTTCAGATGTGTCTCTGCTGAAACTAAAATCTCAGCATGTAGCTGTAAGGGCTAATTAGCAGCGGGTTTCGATTCAGTCACAGCCAGGGTGAGATTCTTCAGGCGCGTTCAGACTCGCCTCTGCTGTAGCTGCAGAGTGTGTGAAAGCTCTTCACGCGCCCGTGTGAGCCATTAAAATGATTCCAACAGGAGCATTAGGTGCTTGGCTCAGTTTCCTTAGTGCATCTTGTGTTTGCGAGCCGTCAGAAGATCCACATGCATGGTACGGGGAGTTGGCAGTTTACAGGACTAATATAGATGATAAATAAATATGTTTAAGTTTTTATTAAGTTGTGGAATTTGGCAGGGGGTGTACCTATCTGATAGCGAGGATTCTTTTCAGAGCAGATCGTGTTTGCATATGCATTGGAAGAACTGTCATCTAGAATGCTGTACTTATCCATGGAGATAGAGCCTAGCTAACAGTGCTGTTCTAAAAGTATTTTGCTTTGTTTGTCTGTGGTTTTTACACGACACACACACACGAGTAACATGACAGCATTCATGCATGACCTCTCAGACGTGTCATCATGCTTACACACAACAGTGCGCTTCAGTGAGTGTGTGCGCGTGTGTGTGTGCTTTGGACTGTCTGCTTGTTCAGTCGTCGTGCTTTGGTTTGTGCGTGTTCAGACTCACATTGTAATGACACTTCCTCATCTGGTTTGTGTGGAACGTTTTTATGAGCGTGGCTTCCTTTATTCTGCTCATTATACATTCTGTTGTATCTGGTTGGGTGGGTTGTGTTTCATTCATAAAATGCAGCTTAAAAGGTGTTGTGCTAATTGGACTGGTAACCATTTATGACCTAGTCTCACCTCCTCTAGCCCGTGCTCTGCTGCTTTTTGATGGCTGTAACGCCCTGCCACATGGCATCCAGACTACAGTACATCCAGTGACGCTTTCACACTGCTTGATAGGAACACTGTGTGACGCAAAAGTGACGTACGCCACATGAAGTTAGATTAGACGAATCAAAATTGCTTTTAGGATCAGTAAAGCCTGGACTTCGCTTTTTGTTCCTTTTTAAGCATGAAGATCTGTTGCTTACACAAGTACGGAGTACATATGTAAAAATGGCAGTTGGTCACAACACACACGCTCGCATCTGGACCAATCACCGCATACTTACAACACTCGGGTTCATATGTGCAGAGAAAAGACCCTGTCTTGAAGTTTAAAGTCCCTATACATGCCCTTCTATGTAGTACAATCGTTTCCATTTCCTATGGTGCAAATACAAGACAAAGGGGGCACAGTTCTAAGAACTATAAAGAAGTTCCTCCAGTGTGAAAGCACCTCAAAAGTGAGAAACCTTCTGCTCAAATCTCACCCACGCACTTTAATGGTTGCCACCCACACCCCAGTGTTTTAAAATAGGGAAAGCACACATCATGTGATCACTTTATTGTACTGGCCAGCCATTGCAGTCCTTTGCAATAGTAAGTAACGTGGCAAAGTTTAACTAATCATGGTTCTATGCTCAGGTTGCTTTCACATGGTACAGCTTTCAGACTGGCTGAACGGATCGTAAACAGTCTCGGCAAAGTGCCAGCATGCTTAGCTCTACCAGTCCTGCTTTGTGTCTGTCATAAGTTCAATAATCTGTCTCTCTCTCTGTGTAGATGAGTGTGTATCGAGTGTGGTGAGTGAGAGACTGCCTGAGCTGCTGCGTGTGCTCAAGTTGGTGATTGGTAAATACCAGGCGTTAAACTCGGAGGAAGTCCTCAGCGCTGCAGGTACACTCATCGCAAAAGTCAAAGGTCAGCATTCGCCCTTTTCTCTTATTACTTACTTACTTCAAGCCCCAAAGCCACCGATGATCACTAGTGGCAATGTGTACACTGAAACGCTATGTGTGTTGTGGTCATTTTCTGTTTGTGCCCTTAATGATAATGAAATCGCCAGGCTGCCACCGTTGGGGACTTCAGTGGGGCCTGTGGCTCTCATTTGCTTGGATTATAAATTGTACGATTGTTTTTTGCATGTTGTATTTGCATGTTGCTCTGAATAAGAGCATCTGATTAAAAAAAAAAAGTGTCAGTGTCAGTGATGCAGAGAAATACAAACTGTTTGCAGAAAATGAAACTTCTAACACTGAGCCAAAACTGAATCTGAATGGTTTGCTGGATTTGTTAGTCATTTTGTTATTTGAATGACATGTAACAATAATAACACTGTTATTACTGAATTAAACAGTGATTACAGAGCTCTCGTTTAATGTCTCTGGAGAGGATGGGTCAGTTCTAATTTTGGCGGATTCCGATTATCTTTCTTTCAAAGGAATATAAACGACAGCTTACAGAAACATTTTTGTTTTCTTCCATTAACCTTTCTTTTAAGGAAAACTTCTTCATTGCAATACAAAGATAGCAGGGCCTGCTGGCTTGTGCCTGGCTCTGAGCTAGCTTTAGCTTTAACCTCTTTGCGTTGGTTAGTTTTGGCAAATTCCTCACATCCAGTGGGGTGATGCTGTTGTAAACGTCTTATTGAAGCCGTCGTTCCGGAGTTGTTGCTCCACGGCTTATTTTTGTCATGCATTTTAAACAGCAGGCTCCACGCTGAAGACGTGGCTGTGTTCGAAATAGATCTCTCCTCATTAGTTTCCCTACTCCCTCTTTATTCCAACATGGAGAGATACTATTCAGTTGACTAAGTATCACTCAAAACACAACCGAAATGTAACACTTCCTCATCATGAGCATCACACATGATGAGTTCTGATTTGAAGTTAGTAAAAGCACTGTGCTGTTTGTCTGAGGCTGTGTTTGTGTCGCTGTCACTGTTTTGCGATGCACAAGTTAAATGTGACCGGTACATAATCGGTTATATGAGACTGATCGGCTGATCACCGGTTAGGGACGATCACACCAAAAACGTCCGATTCCGGTCGTCAGCCGATCGATTGGTGCTGCTCTACTGTCTCATCTAATTCTGTTCTCTCACTGAGCGTTGATGGATGGATCTTATTCGTGACTCAAGAAGATCTTTGATTGTTGTCTTGGGGATAAGAGAAATACCTTCCTTCGTATGATTGCTGGCTCAAAACTATGGCTTTATTAGCATCATTATACCCAGTGCAGAAACATCATGAGGGCTTTCTGTTGAGGGATATTTGGTCTTTATGCTTTTCACATGAATTGTGGTTCCTCTTCTGATCAGTTACATGCTGTGGCACTAAACAGCATCTCACTGTCCATACTTCTGCATGAAGTCTACCTGTATGTCAGCTACAAGCTCAGAGAAACAGCCTTTCAGTGCTCCATTATAAAGGAGAATCATCTGCACTCTGTCACAAATCCAACCGGTACTGCTCCTTACACCACGTGGATTAGAGCAGAGAGACTGAAGTGCTGGAACTGTTACCTTCTACATTTGATACTCTGTTAGTTCAGGTTTCAAAAAATGAAAGCAGGGTCACATTGGATCAGTGTTTTCCTCTACAGATAAAATTACCATTTTGATTTTTTTAGTCACTAAATAGAATAGAGACTGTCCCTATAACATAATGTAATAAAAACCGAATAGTGATGATTCCCTGTGTATGTACACACACAGAGGTTAAGAAGGAGGAACTGTTGTATTGCTAATATTACATCTCAATTCCCACTTCTATTGTCACCCGTTGTGTTACTAGTTTTCTTTTACTCTTCTGGTTTGGTTGCACTTTTGGTTCCTGTACTGCCTGTAACTGTAGTGTTTTAATTCTTGTGCTGATTTTGGTTCCACTTTTAGTTTCTGGCTTTAATTCATTTTTTGATTCTAGTTTTTGTTCAGGTCCTGCTTCTTTTAGTTTAAACTTTTTATTCTTGTTCTGATTGTAGAGCTTGTCCAGATTTTAGGTCAAGTCTGTTCGTTTTGAATTTCATTGTACTTGTCTCCTTTAACTGGGTGCAGCTCCAATAGTTCTGGTTCTGTTTTAGGTTTTTGTTGTAGCTTTAGTTCCTCTTCAGTGTCTGGTTCTGTGTTTAAGCTGTTTGTTTTAATTGGTTGTTCTAATTGTAGCATTTTGGCCTTGTTGTGTTTTTAGTTCTTCTTCTGGTTCTTGCTTTAATGTTAGTGTAATACCTAGTCTAGTCCAGGCTCATGTCCTTATTATTATTCTGGTTCTGGGTCTTGTAGCTTTAGTTTCTCTGCAGGTTCTGGTTGTAGGTTTATAACATTTTCAGTTGGAAACATAAATTACTGAAATGATTTAAAATAAAATAAACAGATCATCTTGATGCAAAGAGAAGCAAAGGATTTCTGACGTCCTCGGTGGGAGGGAACGTGGGTAGGGCATATTAGCGTGGTTCCCTTTTCTGGAACGCGGCGGACGCATAGTTCGGAGAACAGGAGCACTGCATTGTTGTGGGACTTCAGGATGTCCTGAGGAAGACGAAGAGAAAGAAGAGGAAGAGGACAGCGTTCCACCGCAGGGCGACGGAGCCTCTCAGTCACGGAGAAACGATCTAAAACCTTGTATTATTCCTTCAGAAGTTGAAAAACGTAGAATGTAGCCATTTCTGTGCTGTTGGACTGGCGAGTCGAGCGACATGGGGAACTAGAAAGTGGAAAAGCTGAAGTTGTTTTCTTACTCACGGCTGCTGTCATATGGAAAAAGAGGGACATCAAGAACGTCGAGACTCTAAAAACCGCAGGCTTCTTTTTATTTCTGGTGTTTCCACATCACGTTCTCTTATATGACCATTGGCAGTTTATTTATATACATTCGGCTTATTTACGTTAACGTAAGTTTGCTTTAAACAATTGACTCTGATCTTCAGGCCGGAAAAAGTGGATGTCGAGGATCCATGAGGCTGAAGGTCAATACATTTCTTCTATTTTTAAATTTGACTTGTAATATCTGATTTATTGTGCTTTCTGAAGTGCGGGTTTGTAAGTTTTAGAATGAACTATAAGTGTTTTGCATCAAATTCTCTTAAATACACATGAAAAGTACACTTTTCTTAATTATTCCTAACGTTCATCTGCTACTGAGTCCTCCAAACAGGTCGAGGTTCGATGGCGATAAACACTGGGATATAGATCTGGTTCTGCTTTCATTTTTGCTGTAGGTTTGAATTTTGGTAGCTTTCCATAGGTCTGGTTTTAGGTCTAGTACTACGATTAGTTATGGTTCTTATTTAGGTTTTAGTCTTGTTTGGTTTAGTTCTGGATTCTTAAAACCTGTTTTTCTTCCCACTGTAGTTCTTTTAGCTTTGTTCTAGTTACATTTCTTGCCTTCGTGTTCTATTCCGGTTCTATTGTTAATATCTTATTGTGTAAATTAGTTAATGCGGTTTGGTTCTCAGTTTGATTCTTGTTTGGGTGCTGGTTTTAGTTCTAGGGTTGGTCATGCTGTAGTTGTTTCTGGTTCTTGTTGTGGACTTGGTTCTTGCCCCGGTTCTGTTTGTGGGCTTGGTTGTGATATCTCTGCGCTCTGTGAATGGGAAGCTGGTACTGAGCTATATCAGTTGTATGCTATATTGTGATATTTGGAAGGTTTGTGGTGACAGAGCTGCTGCATAGTGTTGTGTGTCTGTGTTGTAATTTGCATGCTGTGCACTTGTGATCGTATATTATTTTGGCAATATAAGGAACGTTTAGTTTGTAAGGTGAGTGAATGTTGGAGTGTTGTGTCAGTGTGTTAGGAAGCTCAGAGCCCTATGTGTGTGTGTTTCCTGTGCGTTTCTCAGAGCGGAAGCGTCACTGAATGTAAGTTTCTCTGGCCGAGTCTAGCGTGTGTAGTCTCACTGAAGAATTTCCTGTAGAGCAAAGAGTCGAAAGTTCTGTTGTTCTGACGCTGCTGAACTGAACCTGATGTAGGAGCATTTTATATTTGATGCTGCAGGACAGGGGGACAGGGTAAGACTTACAACTGATGCACTGTCATACTGATATGCTTCAACAGCCAGCTTGAGATGTTCTGCCCACATTGGCTTTTTCATTTCATTTTCAAAAGGTTTTGCGTCATTGCCTCAACAGCTACTCTGAGCATGCTCAGATCGAATCAGAGATGTAATATTCTTTCTGAACGTCAGTGTCGGCATTCTAAAGGGCATATAGTGGGCAGTATTGTAGGGTACTGATCATACATGCTACTTAGTGCAGTAGTTGAGATGGATAGATAGTGAAGTGCTGGTCGGAACATCAAGGTGACTTTACAGCATTGGTGTTTGGGATCAGTTCTACGTACCATTGCTTTTGGGTGTAGGAGCTTCATTTTCAGCACGAACAATCCCGATCATCCTGTGTTTAAAGAAGAGTGATTTTGTACAGCATTATGGACAGGACCTGAGCTTTTAAATCATGATACGAAGGAGTAACGTGTGTTTTTACATTCTTATGCCGATTTAACCCCTCTTACTATTGTCAGAATCACAGGAGGGGTGTCAGAGCCTATCCTGTAATTAACAGTGTGTAGATAGAAGTGCATCGGTGGGCTGAGTTGGGGTTACTGTTGCAGTGTCGGGGATAATCCCCCAACTGGCCGAACAGAAACGTAAAAAAACCTAACAAAGTAATTGATTTTATTGAAAAAAAGTTTATATATATCCTTATCCAGAGCGACTTACAATTGGTACCATCTTACAATCCAAGCAATTGTGAGTTAAGGGTTTTGCTCAAGGACCCAACAGTGGCAGCTTGGCTGAGGTGGGATTTGAATCTTGGACCTTCTGGGCTAGAATCCAGTACCTTAACCACTAGGCCACCACAGTCCCAACATTTAATACACATTTTTCATTCCAGAGGTTCATTTTAGACTACAGTAATGCCTGAAGTAGACTTGAAATAGAAACTAATCATGTCCATCCTTACACCTTATTGTAGTTTACGTTCTGATTGTTATAGGTGTGATTATATGTTCAGTAGTGGTTGACCCGATATGGGTTTTTTTATTGGCCGATGCCAATATTTATAGAAAATGGTGACTGATGGCCAATATATAATGCAGATATTACAATTTTTTTTATTTTTACGACTGATAAAACTAATAATAATAAATGAGACCTAAAATTGAACCTTTATGTAAGTTATAAATACACCATCTCTGTTAGAGGAGTGCGCATGGTAGCAGCATATTTTTGTTTTTAATCCAAGTTAAGAGCAGCAAGTTGTGATGCTGAAAATAAAGATTTCATCTTCTCATAAAAGGCCCCACCCCACAATCACCTCTTTGTTTTTAGTCGCTCAGTTCTCCCAGTTTATGAGCTGCAAGTTGCAATGCCGGAAACAGTTTCTATGCGTTTTCTCCACTATTTTTGAATATCGGCTTCGTGAGCGCAGGCATCGGCCGGATGCCGATTATCTCAAAATGGCATTAATCGGTCGCTGATTTTCAGTTCTGGTCCTGAATGTGGTTCTTGTCCGTGCTTCGAATTCAACTATTCCACTCTTTGTTTTGTTTTCGTACACTCATATTTAGACTTCTCCTGAACATGCAGCTTACTGTCTATTAATAACGGGTGTGGACAAAGACTGTGTGTTGGGAAGGTGCATTATAGCCAGTCAATGTTTAATTAACAGCCATGACGTGTAAAACGGATGTGAGCTCTGGCTTTGTCTAAAGATAATGTCTTTTACACACCCATTTGTCCGTTTGTCAATTGTGGGTGATGACCACACACTCGCACACAGAATGAGCCTGGATGATACACCTAGATTTGAACCTGTTATGGGATGTATTAAATATGAGCCATGTGGGTGTGCTTCTCACTGTGTGAAATGAGATGTAGATCAGCTTTATTATATTATTACAAAGCCAGATTTGCCAGGTTAACCCTCCTGTTGCTGACTCCTGTTACGATCTGACATTTTCAGCACAACTCAAATTGAGCTTTCTTATCTGCTTGTGATTGCGGCTCTGAGCTTCACTGCTGTTCTCATGTGGTTCTCACTTCCCACAGGACTGAACTTCAAGGAAGTGAACAAAGAGAACAGGAGCACTGTTTTCCGCGAGATACACGCATCCATCGACACCTTGGCGTTCACGTTTGGCAATGTGTGAGTGGTTTCGGTGCTGCTTTTCTGCTGTATTGTTGTTCCAGGCTGTAATACAGCTCTAACATGCCCTGCAACATAATGCACATTTTCCAGTAGCTGCTTAAATGTCCAGAGTTTTTATAGAAAAGCTCAATGATTAAATTGGCCACAGTGTTGTGCAAACAAAGTCTCCATCACTGCTAGCTGAAGTATTTGTGTGTTTTTTCTTTCTTCAAAAAAATCGATATTTTGAGCTGATATATACAGTATATATTTGAGTATTTTTAGCACAGCTCTAGTTCACATACTGTACCATGATGTGAACTTTTCTGTGTCTATAGTACCAGCTGTTAGAGCGTGAAAACCACGTCTAAACATCACACATAAGCTAATCAGAGACACAACACGTCCAGACCTGTAAAATTAGAAAGTTTTATACTTGGATGGCCACTGACAAGGCGGAGACTTCGAAACAGGGTGACGGACAGAACCAGAACTCAAAACGGACCTGGGACAGAACCCAGTTGGACTCTGGAAACCTGATATGACCAAACTAGGAACTTTAACCTGTTGGAACAGGGAGGAAGCAGGACCTATAATCAGCTAGAAGCAGATCCTGGATCATTATTTCTGTAGAACATTATAACTGGTACCTTTAACCCGGAGGAACAGTATGAAACGGGGGCCTTTAACCTGTTGAAATAAGGAGATTCCTCACCAACACCAAGCACAACTCAAACCTGGCCATCGCCAGAGGTGGGATATGAACCAGTATGGCTCTGTGTAGAGCACTGCTTTGCATTTCTGAACCAGAATGTTTGTATTCTGACTTGTGAGATGGCTTTCGAATTAGTAAAGAGCTTCTTGTCACCGCTAGGTTCTGTGCTAGCTTTCAAGGTGTTGCGCATTCACTGTCGGGTATTTGCCCAGCAAGGAGTCCCGCTGTGGGTCTGCCTCTGTGTTCCTGAGTTCCCTCCCTCAGAGTTCCTCGTGTTACAGGGCTGGGCGCTTTTTATAAAATAGTTTATTAGGTCCATACCTACAAGTAGAAATAACACATTGATAGATGCGTATGTGTGTTATAATAATAAGAAGCAGTGTAAATGTGTTTGGTATTTGTGAATGTATTTTGGTGTTTTCAAACATTGGTATTTCCTCTTACTCAGAGTGTCTGATTTCCTTATGGGAGATGTGGACAGCGGCTCCAGAGTGGAGCTCTCCCAGAACAGGAAAAGCAGGGTGAGTCGGAAAATACAACCTTATAATATTATCACATTGTCTATATTATAGTAGAGCATAATGGATAGGAGACAAAAAATAGATGTTTGGACCGAGTAGCCATGCTGTAATTACACAACACACACCTGCTTTGTTCAGCAGGGGGCTGAGTAACAGTGCAAAAACTAAATTCCGGTTCCGGTTAGAAGCTCTACAGCACACTGGTTATCAAATCTCATAAGATGGAGACCCATTCTAGCCAAAAGACAGTTCATTAGACTAATTTCCTGTTGAGTTGTTTGGTTATTTTTGTCATTTAAGCCTTTCAGGCAACCTCTGAGTTGGGCTGGGCAGTTAATCAAAAGTTAATGAAAACTGACATTCAGAACCTCTAACTGATGTAATCTTGCCCATGTCGATTATTTAGATTTTTTTTAAATTCTGTTAAGCATTTTTTTTTTATTTGAAATGAAAGGAATTCGAGAAGAAGGAAAGAAATAACTGATGCCATATCCTACTACATTGCGAAGGATGATTTCATTAGGTCAAAATATTCAATAAAGAACCTCAAATAGTTTATCTGTGTTTCCTTCAGTTATTTTAAAATCATAACGATATGCACACGCTCAGGATAACAAATATCCCAGTTTTAATAATTGAGCAATTACAGTGCAAACCCCCCATTAAAACATTAAGTAAGTAAATAATTGTTCATTAATCTTAATCGAGGTAAAATGTTCAATTAACCGTGATATTGATTTGAGATCATATTTCCCAGAACTACTCGGAGTCTTCTTTGCTTAACCAGAGTGTAACCTTATGATATTTTGACTACATTTAATGACCAGAGCCAAAGACTGTGTGTATAACTTTGTTGTTTTACCCCACAGTCGTTTGAGAACCTCTCTGGAGATTCAGGAGGCTACACCAAAAACAAAGTGCTGGCAGGTGAGTGTTACACCTTATTCCTCTCTCCCAAGTCTTCTTTCAAGACACACACTCCTGTATCTGTTAGTAAAGCCACACAGAGCACTCACGTTTTAGACAGCCGCTGACTCAGAGCTCATTGTTATAATTAATAGGGAGCAGCGCTGCGCTCTAAACTGGCCTACACTCTACTGACCCTGGAGAGTCGTGTACACTAGGAAGTGCACTAACAGTAATGAGGGGTGTGGATTGTTCCAGTAATTACAGGGTAACCAGCACATTATTGCACAGAGTTGCCTCTGACCTTCTGCATACTGCAGTTTAGAATTTAATTTAGAACTGCGGACATGTCCCAAACCACACACACTATTCACTATATAGTACAGATGGACCCTCATCAATCCACAGTGGACGTGTCCCAAACCACACACGCTATTCAGTATGTAGAACACATAATCCGCCATCATTCAACAGTGGACATGTCCCAAACGACACACCCTATTTACTCTATAGTACACATACACCGCTATCAGTCCACAGTGGACATGTCCTAAACCACTCAGCCTGTTTACTATATAGTACACATGGACCCTCATCAGTCCACCATTGACGTGTCCCAAACCACACACCATTTCACTATATAGTTCAAATAAACCACCATCAGTCCACAGTGGACGTGTCCCAAACCACACACCCTATTTACTATGTAGTATACATTGACCCTCATCAATCTACAGTGGACGTGTCCCAAACCACACACTCTATTCAGTATGTAGAACACATAATCCACCATCATTCAACAGTGGACATGTCCCAAACGACACACCCTATTTACTCTATAGTACGCATAAACCATAACCAGTCCACAGTGGACATGTCCCAAACCACACACCCTATTTGCTATATAGTATACATACACCACCTTCACACTGTGGATGTGTTCCAAGCCATGTGCCCTTTCACTGTATAGCACAAATAAACCTCCATCAGTCCACAGTGGACGTGTCCTAAACCACTCAGCCTATTTACTATGTAGTACACATGGACCTCATCAGTCCACAGTGGACATGTCCCAAACGACACACCTTATTTACTCTATAGTACACATACACCGCCATCAGTCCACAGTGGACATGTCCTAAACCACTCAGCCTGTTTACTATATAGTACACATGAACCCTCATCAATCCACAGTGGACATGTCCCAAACCACACACCCTATTTGCTATGTAGTACACATGGACCCTCATCAATCCACAGTGGATGTGTCCCAAACCACACACCCTATTTGCTATGTAGTACACATGGACCCTCATCAATCTACAGTGGACATGTCCCAAACCACACACCCTGTTCAGCATGTAGAACACATAATCTGCTATCATTCAACAACGGACATGTCCCAAACGACACACCCTATTTACTTTATAGTACGC
Source organism: Ancistrus triradiatus (assembly GCA_025084515.1). Taxonomy (NCBI): domain Eukaryota; kingdom Metazoa; phylum Chordata; class Actinopteri; order Siluriformes; family Loricariidae; genus Ancistrus; species Ancistrus triradiatus. The sequence goes on from JAJAGP010000532.1 coordinate 247,911, forward strand.
ATAAACCATAACCAGTCCACAGTGGACATGTCCCAAACCACACACCCTATTTGCTATATAGTATACATACACCACCTTCACACTGTGGATGTGTTCCAAGCCATGTGCCCTTTCACTGTATAGCACAAATAAACCTCCATCAGTCCACAGTGGACGTGTCCTAAACCACTCAGCCTATTTACTATGTAGTACACATGGACCCTCATCAGTCCACAGTGGACGTGTCCTGAACCACTCAGCCCATTTACCATATAGTGCGTTACATCATCGGTCCACAGTGGACGTGTCCCAAACCACACACTCTGTTCAGTATACAGAACACACAAACCTCCATCAGTCCACAGTGGACATATCCCTATCCACACACCCTGTTTACTATATAGTACACCTGGACCCTCGTCAGTCCACAGTGGACATGTCCTAAACCAAACAGGTCTTTTACTACATAGTGCTTTATGTCATCAGTCCACTGTGGGCATGTCCCTAACCACACACCCTATGCACATAAACTCTGCACAGCATTTAGGAGTGAGGCCGGTTCCATCTGCTGTTTGTACAGTAGTTTAGTTAGATCAAAGTTCTAACAGAGAGCTTCAAAATCGCAGAAAAACCGCTTAGTCAGTTGTAATCTCTGCCTTTTATACGGGCTCCGGCGCCAGCCTAGGAACAGGGCGTCACCATTTTACACACGTTGGATGTTTTTGTAGCGCCCTGTGGTTTGTCTTTCTTTTCCAAATGTCTGACATTCCTTGGACGTTTTTTTAAGGAATGGGAGCCACATGTGGGGGATTAAAATGCTGTACAGATGTGAGTGTTTAAAATGTGGAAAGTCATCTTTACTGGGCCTTTGTTATTGAGATTGAGAAAGCCATGATGTATAAAGATAGCTTTCTTTATCTTTCAGAGGGTTTATCAGGTATAGGTTCCCAAAGAACCCCAAAGGAACTCTTTCTCTAAAGCAAACCTCAGTCTGTAAACCTCATGATACGTAGAGTTTAATAACATTAATGACATGATGAAACCGAGACCTAAATGAGACACAACCAAAGCTTATTTACACCTCTGATGGTGATAAGAATGAGCGCTTTGATATGAAAATGGAACGTTGGCTCATGTTTGGGTGCGAATGATTCTATAATGAGGGCTGAGTGTGCTTGGGTTTGGGTTTTAGAAAGTGAAAGTGTGTGTGTTTGTGCAGACCCAGCTCTGCACTCGTTTCCTGAGCTGTCCCCAGTGGAGAGAGTGGATCAGACGCTGCTGCAGAATGACAGTGGAGTTGAGTCGGCGCTGCTCTACGCCAAGGCCTGGTCCAAATATGCCAAAGATGTTTTGTCCTGGGTCGAGAAACGCCTCAGTTTGGGTCAGCCTGTTCTTTCACCGATATTCACTCATTTCTACAAGGCTTTTACAGAACCTTAAGCAGTAATACACACACACATACAAAGTGTATAGCCTCTGTAGACTCACTGGTCACTTTATTAGGTACACCTAGCTAGTACTGGATTGGAGCCACTTTTACCTTCAGAACGGCAATAATTATTTGTATAGATTCAACAAGGTTCTGGAAACATTCCTCAGAGATTTTGGTCTATACTGACATGATAGCCTTACGCAGTTGCTGCAGATTTGTCGGCTGCACATCTAGGATGCGACTCTCCCGTTCCACCACAACCCAAACTGTCCAGTTTTGTAGCCTCAGTTACCTGTTCTCAGCTGATAGGAGTGGTACGGTTTGGCGTGTTCTGTGTTCAGAGATGCTCTTGTGCATACCTCGGTTGTTCTAAGTGGTTATTTGAGTTACTCTTGCCTTTCTATCAGCTCAAACCAGTCTGGCCATTCTCCCCTGACGTCCTGTAGAGGAATCCTAGTAGATCAGTTTCTGAAATACTCAGTCCACCCAGTTTAGCACCAACCACCATGCCTCATTCAAAGTCACCTAAATCAGCTTTCTTCCCCAGTCTGATGCTCAGTTTGAACTTCAGCAGGTCATCTTGATCATGTCTTCTACGTGCCTAAATGCATTGTGTTGCTGCCTTGAGACTGGCTGATTAGATATTTGCGTTAACAAATCTGTGTGTATGTGTGTGTGTATACACACAAGTGAGTGCAGGGCGTAGAATTATGTAATAAGTGTACAATTATTTGTGATATCCTTTTGTTTTCCTGAAATTTGAGTAATTAAAGTATTTGTAGTTTTCTGTGAAGTTAGTTCAATAATACTGAAGCAGTAATCCCAAAATCTCTCAATCAGGACCTAAATACTTCTGTGATTATCATTTTGTAGAAGTTTGTTCTAGCATTTTGAAAATCAAACACTTGTACTGCAATGTTTGTGGTGGAGTGTTCCAGGCATATGTTTACAGGGGCTTTTTTATACAGTACAAATATGGGAAGCGGAACAGAAACAGGTATAACCAGTTATTAAACAGACTGAGGGTTATTGGGAATCAGAAGAGAAATGTGGTAGGCAAAAAAAGGAAAAAGAGAAGAAGAATTTGGGTGGATGTGACACCTGTCATGTGTCATTTTAAATTGAATGTGTTTTTTCCTTACAGATATGGAGTGTGCAAAAAACTTTACCAAGATGGCAGAATCAGCCAAGGCAGTAGCTTCTCAACAGGTCAGAGATTTCTTTTATAGGTTTTTAATTAAAAAATGTAACTGGCCTCCTTCCATCAGGCCAATTGTGTCTGAAAGTGACTTGGTGAGCTGATTTTCCTGTGTAACGGACGTTGGGCTAATGTACCAATGCCAGCTTGAGTTGCTGTTGTGTATAATTAAGTACAGGATTTACTATTGGATCAAATAATAATAAATGAAATTACATAGTCGTAGTATTAGTAATATTAGTCCATACTAACCATGTATGCTGCCACCTTGCCACCTCATTCTTGAAAAGTTGTGCCCTAGAATTGGCTGTGATTAGTGCAGAAATGGGTCCGTCAGTTGAAATGTAAACAGGAAGTTCAGTTCAGTTGAATCAGATATTCTTTATACCTAAACATTCGACACATTTTTTCACTGTTTTGGAATAGAAACTTGACTAGCTGAAATGCAGACGATACACAACCCTAGTTATGGAAAGTGAATGACTTACCATGTGTTGCTGTTTCCTTTTGAAGGACTACATGCCATTCAGAGGTGTTTACGTGTCAGCGTTTGAGAACGAGCTGGATTACAGTCAGTCTCTCCTCCAGACGTCTACGGCTCTGCAAACCAACAAATTCATCCAGGTACCAAACGGCAGCTTCTAAAAAAACACAGAGTTGTTACTGAGAAAATTCCTTTAGCTAACGTTACCCACTTAGGACAGCTATTAAATATTTACAAATTAGTCATAAAACCCAACATGAAATAGAGTCATGATAATATTGTGGTGCATGTGGAATATTATGATGCATGAAATAGGACTTGGATAATACAGTGGTGTGAAAGAGTGTTTGCCCCGTCCTGATTTCCAATTTTTTTGCATGTTGGTCACACTTAAGTTTTTTGGAACATCAAACCAATTTAAATATTAGTCAAAGACAACACAAGTAAACACAAAATGCAGTTTTTAAATGAAGGTGTTTATTATTAAAGGAGAAAAAATCCAAACCTACATGGCCCTGTGTGAAAAAGTGATTGCCCCCCTGTTAAAACATAACTATGGTTTATCACACCTGAGTTCACTGTCTCTAGCCACACCCAGGCCTGATTATTGCCGCACCTATTCTCAATCAGGACATCACTTAATCGGACCTGCCTGACAAAGTGAAGTACACCAAAAGATCCTTAAAAGCTACACATCATGCCGAGATCCAAACAAATTCAGGAACAATTAAGAAAGAAAGTCTGGAAAGGGTTATAAAGCCATTTCTAAAGCTTTGGGACTCCAGCGAACCACAGTGAGAGCCATTATCCACAAATGGTGAAGACATGGAACAGTGGTGAAGCTTCCCAGGAGTGGTCGACCGACCAAAATTACCCCAAGAGCACAGCGACGACTCATCCAAGAGGTCACAAAAGACCCCACAACAACATCCATAGAACTGCAGGCCTCACTTGCTCAGTTAAAGGTCAGTTTTGTTCATGCCTCCACCATAAGAAGAGACTGGGCAAAATGGCCTGCATGGCAGAGTTCCAAGACGAAAACCACTGCTGAGCAAAAAGAGCATTAAAGCTCGTCTCAATGTTTCCAGAACACATCTTGATGATCCCCAAGACTTTTGGGAAAACATTCGGTGGACTGACGAGACAGAAGTTGAACTCTTTGGAAGGTGTGTGTCCCATTACATCTGCTGTAAAAGTAACACAGCATTTCAGAAAAAGAACATTATAGCAACAGTAAGATATGGTGGTGGTAGTGTGATGGTCTGGGGCTGTTTTGCTGCTTCAGGACCTGGAAGACTTGCTGTGATAAATGGAACTATGAATTCTGCTGTCCACCAAAAAATCCTGAAGGAGAATGTCTGGCCATCTGTTGGTGACCTCAAGCTGAAATGAACTTGGGTTCTGCAGCAGGACAATGATCCAAAACACACCAGCAGGTCCACCTATGAAAGAAGATGGAAAAACAAAATGAAGACTTTGGAGATGCCTAGTCAAAGTCCTGACCTGAATCCTATTGAGATGCTGTGGCATGACCTTAAGGCCGTTCATGCTTGAAAACCCTCCAGTGTGGCTGAATGACAACAATTCTGCAAAGATGAGTGGCTAAAATTCCTCCACAACGCTGTAAAAGACTCACTGCAGGTTATGGCAAACACTTGGTTGCAGTTGTTGCTGCTAAGGGCGGCCCAACCAGTTATTAGGTTTGGGGGGGGAATCACTTTTTCACACAGGGCCATGTAGGTTTGGATTTTATTCTCTCTTAATAATAAACACCCTCATTTTAAAACTGCATTTTGTGTTTACTTGTGTTGTCTTTGACTAATATTTAAATTGGTTTGACGTTCCGAAACACTTGTGTGACCAACATGCAAAAAAAAAAAAGGAAATCCGGAAGGAGGCAAACACTTTCACACCACTGTATATGATATACTAGACCAAGGATAAGGTACTATTGACTGAAATGATTACTGTGTAAGTTAGTACTGCTGAGGTGCCACGTTTGGGTCCTTGAGCAAGGCCCTTAGCTCTCAGTTGCTTGGTTTGTAGGTGTAACTTGCCCTGTATAAGCTGCCATCTGATAAATGCTGGAAATATGAAATCATTTGTTCCTTATTATTGTCTTTTATAAAACCCGCAGTATGGTCATAGTTTTTTCTCTAATATTGTGTTTAAAATCAGTATTGTCTCATCACATGATGCAGAACCAAGAACTGAACCACAGCATTGCAGAAAATCTGCTCACCAGTATTACTTCTGTAATCAGTAGCTTTTATCTGTAAACTTTTCGAGCTGAGGCTGAGGGAAACGAGGAAGTAGGAGTTTTAATTCACACAGCACTGCTTATGATCAACACGGATCCCGGAACGTCTGAGTAAACGGAGCAGCATGAATACAGTTCACTGTTTAAAAAAAAAAAAAAAAAGATATGAAGCCGAGCAGAAAAACAAAACATGATTGAGCTTGTCTATCTTCTAATGAATGCTGCTGAAGGAGCTTAGGCTGAATTTGTGTTTATACTGGGATTAAATGCATTATTATAAATCAGAAACAGAAACGGACCATTAAATATAGTGAATTTCAACTGATGTTCCGCAGGATTATGGAAGATGAGACACGCGATGATGCAATGATCAGTGTCGAGATAACGTTCAGAAGAGTTCTTAATCATAAGCAGGTGCCTACACAAGCCAGTAGGACTTTTAACATAAGGAATAATGGAAATAGGCTGGTATCCAAAACCATTTTCTGGAGTAACATTCAGTTAACAGGGTTTGAATGTATATTGTTAGATTAGAGTATTTCTTGATACAGTGGGCGATATGGAAAGAATCTATAGTATAATCGATAAAATATAAAGCAGTAAAAATATAAAACACTCAACTTCAAAATACAAGCAAACATGTAAACAATTGTCCAGTAATCCAGTCATACAATAACAATCAGTAACAAGAGAGGATCTTAATTGTAATTTCTTAGTTTTTATTATGCTTTTATTATTACGCATTATATACTGTACCCTCATACCACCCAGACCTACTATAGAGTATTACTGATATATTGCCTGACCCTAGTGTCTATATGTGCACGCACTTTGTTGTTTATAGATTTTAACTTGTATGTTATGGGATTTTCACAGCCTCTGGTGGCACGTAAGAACGAACTGGACAAGCTGAGGAAGGAGCTGAAAGAGCAGTGGCAGAGGGAACAGAAGAAAATGGTACGTTCAGACAGTTTCCTACTGATGTAAATCCAGAGTTGCTTAATAATCACTCAAAAATAGGAAATGTTATGCAAGGTCGGGCGGCTCGGTGGGAATCACCGTCGCCTCGCAGCAAGATCCTGGGTTCAGTCCTTTCTGTGTGGTGTTTGCATGTCCTCCCCGTGTCCTTGTGGGTGTTCTCCAGTGTGTGTCAGTCCTATGAGGGATTGCCTAGGGTTGTTCCTACAAACAAATAAGTGAGTGAAGTAATCATGTAAGTGGCATGACTTGGTAGTAGCAATAATACAAATAATCATTTGCATATCATGAGCTATATGAAGGCATTGCTCAAACTGGAGTCACTTCCTAGCTGGTGTTTAATCTAGTAAGGTATGTTGTGTTAGTTGTGGTTTTTGTGTTGAGGTGATGCGCTTCAGTTCCGTATCGGGTCGTATTTGTTTACAGAGTGAAGCTGAGAGCGCGCTGCGTAAAGCTCAGCTCCTGCAGGCTCAGAAGAAGGAAGAGTACGAGAGGCTTCGGCGAAGCGGAGACGACCAGGCTCACGCCGGAGCCAGGACGCTGGAGAAGAAGAAGAGGATGGAGGAGGAGGCGCAACAGAAGGTACAGGGGAGGAACTGAATATGACTTTATCACCACCAAAATTCCTCAGAAACTAATCAGTCCGTTTAATCAATGATGATGCGTGTGTGTGTGTGTGTGTGTGTGTGTGTGTGTGTGTGTGCGCGTGCGCTCGTGGGTGTTGTACATTAGGCTGGGGAAGCTCAGGACCATTGCAGAATGTGTGTTACTGATGCAGAAGCCAAAAGAGTGTCTTTGGAGAAAGTGAAGAGTGAAATCCTCACCCAGCTCAGAGAGCTCATCTTCCAGTGTGACCTCACCCTCAAAGCTGTGAGTCTCTCTCTCTCCCTCTCTCTCTCTCTCTCTCTCTCTCTCTCTCTTTCTCTCTACAGACTAAGTAGTACTTTGAAACAGTTCACAATCTGCATGTTTACATTTTCAGCATTTAGCAGACACTCTCATTCAGAGCATACAATCTTACAGGCCACAGTGGAAGCAACTAAGGATTAAGGCCCTAGCTCAAGGGCCCAACAGTGGCAGCTTGTCCGTTCTGGGACTTAAACCTTGGCTCTTTGGGTCAATTGTCCAGTATTTGAATTGCTGCTGCACCACCGCAGTTATAGTATGTGATGCAGGATGTTAGCAGCAAGAGGATGGCATAATCAGACTGAATTATGTATAAGAAACAGGAATATATGTGAAGTCTCGAGCTATTAGAACCATCAGAACGTGGAGCACTTGGATACAGTGGTCACATGCGTGCTCTGCTCTGTCGGGCACTTCACAGGCACAGTGGACTGTGTCTTGAGGGAGGGAAAGTTGCACAGGGGTTACCTTTCCACCGCCACAACAACAGCCTCAGTGGCTGATTTAGGATATGGCAGTAAGACTGTGTTCATGTGTTCCCCAGAGAAGCCGTCTACTGGTGTAAAGATGCATTCAATGGGAGTTTTACAGAGGCGTTTACATACTTATGGTCATAATCCCTTAATGATGGGGTTGGCACTCGGCCGGGAATGTCGAGAAGGGGAACTGGGCATATGTAGTGTATTTAAATAAAGAAAAGTAGAGGAAGAAGAGAAAAGTAAGTTCAAGGATTCTCACGCACAGACACAACAGATTTGATCAGGTTATCATCAACCATGTGGCACTGAAGGAGTTGAACTGCATTCCATGTGCTGTTACAAGGTCTGAAATGTAATTTGTTTCCTTTTCTGCACAAAAGTTGATTAACTCACTTGGTCTCTTCACTGGTATTTCCTCTCATGAAGCTCTGTGTGTGTGTGTGTGTGCTGCAGGTGACCGTGAACTGGTTCCAGATGCTGCATAATCAGATCGTGTCCGTGCCGGTGAAGTATCAGACGTTGTGTGATCAGGCGAAGCAGTACGATCCGGGCCAGTGTTACTCCGAGTTTGTGCACAATTTGCCGAAAGAGCGAGTTTGGTTGGAGGCGCTTGCTCACGAGGGCACCGGATCCTCCAGGATGGGGTGAGAACATCAATTGCAACCACACCTTACAGTCGAACCCTGCATGGGTCCAAAAAAGGTTAGTTTGAGCCAACCGAAAGCAAAATAGGGAACATAATGCTCCAGAAGACAGACTGCAGTTAGCTTAGCAGCTATGCTAGCGGCCTGAGTTCACCAGTAGAGTAAGTGTTTTGCTTTTTTTCCCCTGTAGGTTAATGTAAGTGTTTTAAACATCGATTTTCTTATCGTAGGCTCCCCTGACGCTCTACCAGACACTCGTTAAACTCCTCAGTTCATGATCTATTTAACTTATGGTGGATTTGTCAGAACATACTGTATCTGCTTCATAAACCCGGGGTACCACTGTATTTGTTTTGTGGGTTGAGGTGGACTGAGGTGGACTTTTTTGCCCCACTGTATGTCTGTGGACTGAATGGCACAGCCGAGTCAAACCCTGATCTCTGCATGATGTGATAGCATATTTGACTCCCAGGATCTTGATCTTTTAACCCACGGTTTAACCACTAGCTCCTGCTGTAATGAATGACACTCTGAAAAAAGGTGAATCCCCACCAGTTCAGAAAAGCCAATCAGTAAGTCCCTGTAACTACAACATTATACTGATGTCATTGAAAGGGTGATTCAGATTTACCAAAACAATCATTTTCCCTTAATAAAGTTCTAACCACAGTAATAAGAATAAGTTTAGCATTGAAACGTTTGGTGAATTATTATGCAGCTAGAACCCGCCAGACACAGACTCACTATTTCTCAGACATGTTAAGCTGTACACACACACACCCGTTGTGACACTGTTTCCTTTTCTCAATTTAAATCTGTAGCAGTGTTTAGAGCAGATATTGTTTGTGTCCTTCCTCAGGAAGTGTGATGAAAACCACATGACCGGTCCTGATTGCACTCTTTATTCCACTCAAACACACTGCTGTTCTGGTGTAACTCCATTCCTACGTACAGTGTCTTTATTTTGTGTTATCTTAAAACAGGGTTAAATTAGAATCTCTAAATATTAATATTAATGCTCTGTTCTGATCATTCAGAGACTCAATTAAACTGCATACTGCTGCACTACTATGTGCTCTAGTATGTACTGTCTCTCTTAGAAGTGTTTTTGCTGTACCTTATCCTGTAATTGTTATACCACTGTTTGCTTGTTATGTGACGTCTTATTTTATACACCACCGTCTCTGTGGTTGCATCTGTTCATGTGCATCTATGGCCCCGTCCCAAACCACAGTGTTAAATAATATGTGAAAATAGTAACAGAATCAAGCCTGCCTGGTTACAGTGGTGGTTAAAGCAAAGTGTGCCTAAAATCATGCTACATGCTATGTTTTTAATTACAGAACTTTCTGGGGTAGATTTAGCCTTTAGCAGCACAACCCTTCATTTCAGGTAGCAGTTATAAACAGTTATAAATCTTACAGTGTCATTGGTTCTCACCGTGCTGATTTTTGTGATACCAGCACATGACCAAAACTGTGTTGCACACTCTCTCTCATGTTCTATTGCTTGAATGAAATATTGTTCCATCCCTTATTCGAATGATGCCACTTCAACCTGATGCCTCCTTTGTTTGTGTCTGCAGTGTGTCCCTTTATAAGAGATCACAGAGCACACACTCATCCCAGGGGAACCTGTCCCAGGGGAATCTCTCCCAGGCGTCTGCGGATGAAGTGGACAATCCTGCTCATAAACGTCTCAGCAAGATGGGCGAGCAGCGGTCTAACAGCATCGCAGATATCCATGGTAACACAGCATCCTCACTCCCTTCTTCACTCTTGCTCTCACCTATGTCCTCACCTCCATTGTCAAGTCTGTCTTCACTCCTGCCATCATCACTTTTTTCCTCGTCTCCATGTTTATTCTGCCTTCACTTTACATCTGTTCTCACTTCAGATTTGACTCTGTGTCCTCACGTGTTTGCTTTTGTCTTATATATGTTAATCATTGGTTATACTGCGTTTCAGAATCTTCTCAACGTGTTCATTAGCCGTCTTGCTGATTTTAATTCCATGGCAAATAACAGCCAAGTCTTTAGATAGAGCGGACCTGGCAGCCGTGTCGGGTTAAGAAATCAGGTCACTGGTATACATGCTATGAGTAATCCAAATACTGGGATAAAATCCAGCTTTCTTTATTGGATTTCTTAATCTGATTTCTAGATCGGAATACGCTGTATGCATGACCACTTGAATAATCAGATAACTGCAGAAATCCGACTATGATCGGATTATAAGGTGCATGTAAACGCTCTCATTGTTTTGTCACATTGTGTGCAAAGGGTTTATTTGCGTACAGTTGTGAATAGGTGTGTGTGTGTGTGTGTGTTTGTAGGTGTGAAGCAGCAGCAGGGGGGCAGTGGTATGTGCAGTGATTCGGAGAGTGCAGGAGGGAGCAGTGAGTCTCGCTCTGTCGATTCTCCGACAGCCAGTCCAGGTATCAACACCTTTTTATATTTTACCACTAATGTTGTTGTTATTAGGGAAGCACAGTGGTTAGTGCTGTTGCCTCCCACCTACAGAGATCACCAGTTCAGTTCCAGGCCTCTGTGTGGAGTTTGGATGTTTTCCCAATGTGGGCTTCTTTCGGGAACTCCAGTTCCCACCACATTCATAAGACATGCGTTAGGTCAGTTGGTGTCCCTAAAGAGTTCCAGTGTATGTGTGTGCATTTTGTGCAAAGCCCAGGTTCCCCACGACCCTGATCTGGATTAAACGAGTATGAAAATGCCATTACTATTTGTACCATATTGTAGATAAAATACATATTAACTACCAAGATCTGAAGACCAAATATAACCCACTGCCTTATGTTCCTTATCCCAGGCATATAATATTAAAACATTAGCTGTAGCTTCATATAACCTCTGATTTCTCTGTTATCACCCACGTCAGCTTCCTCCTGCACATCTGAAGCAGCGCCTCTGCTGTTCACGTAACATTACAGTAGGAAACAATAACTGCTCCATTCTGTTTACATGACCTCACACACACTGTACTTGGTCAGTGCTGTTCTGATTGCCTTGTGTGCAATGACACATCCTTTTAAGTCTTCCCAAATCGAACGTGGAAGATGAAAGCACTTCTAGTTTAGTCTTTCAGCACTCGATACAGCAGCTGACTGTGTGGGACTGACTGAGCAAAAGATTATTAAGAAACCCAGCTAAACAGAAGTAATTAAATAACATGACAAAATCCCTCTCCATTTTGAAATGACTGGAACAGTTGTACTGCTTTAAACCCATAAACTAGTCAGGACATGCACTGATACTCTGTGCTCTTTCAGTATGTTTTAAGCAGCCAAGATTGCGTAAAGAAACATTCGACAACAGCAGTTCTGAGCTGAGCTGATAGTTATAGGGAATAAACTGGTATAGTTTGGGAGAAGGTATGAAATTCTTCACATAAAATACGTTTGGAGCATTCTCACTGGCAGAACATGCCGTCTACTTGGATATAAATCTCCTGAGTAAGTCTCAATAACATCATCTTAAAGTGACTTAAATAAAGCCTACATTATATCTATTATATATATTCACCTGTGTGTGGAGGGGTCAAGTTTGTATACCATTTTGAGGACCAGTTGTCCCCCATAAGTGTAGTAAGATGATGTTTTTATCTTGTGGAGACATTTTGCTAGTCCTCATAAGGAAAATCAGGTTACTGAGGTTAAGGTTAGGTGTAGGTGCATCATTAATTAGGTACAGTTATATTATTCCAATGGATAGCCTTCACAATGAAACAAACTTTGTGTGTGTAGGGGATTTTAAGCGCAGATTTCCAAGAACTCCTTCTACAGGCACCATGTCATCTGCTGATGATCTAGATGAGAGAGAACTGCCCTCACCTTCAGACAACGGTGAGTTTCTGTTGCTCTGTGTTAGAATGTAATCACATGTTCTGAGGTGAGTTTGTATGTGTGTGTGATTGTGCATTGTGTTTAGTGTGTCCATACACGTCTGTGTACACGTGTGTTGTAGGATATATATTTTGATTGCTCATTATTATTAAACAATGTGGGAGCTCGGGTGGCACAGCAGGAATTCACTAGCCCAGCACCATAGTGACCCAGGCTTGGGTCCTGGAAGGGTCTTCCAGCCAAGTCATGCATCACATACACCTTGTTTGCCGTTTCTGAGGGAGAGGAGCAAAACACCCCACATCCACAGAACTGATTAAGAAAAAGGAAGAGTAAATTAAAACTAAAATAGGATGAAGCAGAAGCTTTGTGTTAATAAGGTGTGTGTGCGTGTGTGCGTCAGGCCTGGCGGAGATGGTGACGGAGACGGCGAACTCTCCAGGCCCTTTCAGAAACGCTCAGATGTCGAAAGCGGCTCTCACACACAAGCTGAGGAAACTCCGCGCCCCGTCTAAATGCAGAGAGTGTGACAGCCTGGTGGTGTTCCACGGAGCAGAGTGTGAGGAGGTACTTCATCATTTTCAACATTGTCATCTTGGGAGGGTAGGCCACATCATAGGGGATCATATCCTTATCATTGCACCAGTGACCTCTGCCAACCCTGTGATGGACTAACGTTCTAGTCCAGGTAGCACTTAAGCCTGCAGGATGTGTTCTCCGGGACAGGCACCAGACCCTCACAAACCTGACCAGAACAAACAGGGATAGGGGAAAAATACATAACAAAATATGTTCTCAAAATCCATCTTCTGCTAATGCGTATCAAAACAAAACTACGTAATGTTAGGGCAGAGGTTGTGTGTTTGTGTATCAATGAGTCTCTGAAGTTACAAGGTCCATGCCGGACGAACCATCTTTATAATCATGATCTAACAATACGTAATTATATAAAGGCTGACATTTTGAGTTTTGCTTCTTTGTTTTTCCCCCTTATTTAGTTTTGTTAGACGCTGTTTGTGATGTTGTGCTGTGTGTGTTCTCAGTGCTCCTTGGCCTGTCACAAAAAGTGTTTGGAAACGTTAGCGATTCAGTGCGGCCATAAGAAGCTGCAGGGTCGGCTGCACTTGTTCGGCGTCGAGTTTGCGCAGGTGGCTAAAAACAGCGCCGATGGCATTCCCTTCATCATTAAGAAGTGTACATCGGAGATCGAGAGCCGCGCCATCAACATCAAGGTTACTGAGTGATTCATTGTATTGATTTAGGAGGTTTAACATCAGGAGATGTAAACCCTTCCTTCTTCCTATAGCATGCTATCAGACGTTGGTGAGGGAGGCACAGCTTTAACTTCCTTTGCGGTATTTTTAGGGGATTTACCGAATAAACGGAGCAAAATCTCGAGTGGAGAAACTCTGCCAAGCGTTTGAGAACGGTAAAGATCTGGTTGAGCTGTCAGACCTGTATCCACACGACATCAGCAACGTGCTCAAACTGTACCTGAGACAGGTAAATGCAGAACAGCCTAAATGCCTGAGCTCTAAATGCATCACAGGATCCTGTTTATCACATACGTGCTACAATTTATGCCAAATGATGGAGTCCCCACTCTTAGTGATGGTCACCTAGCTTTTTACCTCGTAGTAAATAAATAAATAACAGAACTGTTTTGTTTAATAGCTGTATATATTGAATGTCATTTGGTCAGATGAAACTATAATAGAACTTTTTGGTAAAAACTCAACTCGCCGTGTTTGGAGGAGGAAGAAGAATTCTTAGTTGCGCCATACCTACTGTGAAGCAGGGGGTGAAAACCTCATGGTTTGGGGCTGTTTTTCTGCAGAGGGGCAGGGCCGACTGATCCGTGTTAGGGAAGAATGAACGGGGCCATGTATCGTGAGATCTTAAGCCAAAAACTCCTTCCATCAGTGAGAGCATTGAAGATGGAACATGGCTGGGTCTTCCAGCATGGACAATGATCCCAAACACAACCGCTCGGGCAACGAAGGAGTGGCTCCGTAAAAAGCATTTTAAGGTCCTGGAGTGGCCTAGCCAGTCTCCAGACCTCAACCTTATGGAAAATTTGTGGAGGGAGTTTGAAAGTCCATGTTGCACTGCTCTAGAGGAGATCTGCATGGAGGAATGGGCCAAAATACCAGCTACAGTTTGTGCAAGCCTGGTGAAGCCCTTACAGAAATGTTTGACCTCTGTCATTGCCAACAAAGGTTATGTTACAAAGTATTGAGTTGAACCAAATTTTTTTGACCAAATACTTATTTTCCACCATAATTTTACAATTCAATTCTTGTGATTTCCCTGGATATTTTTTCTCATTTTGTCTCTCATAGTTGAGTGTTAGCTATGATGAAAAATTACAAGACCTCTCTTATCTTTCTAAGTGGGAGAACTTGCACAATCAGTGACTGACTAAATACTTTTTTTGCCCCACTGTATATATCTCATTCATGTATACAGACAGAAATCAGTACATACAGAAATGATGACATCACTGTTATCATTCGTTGTGTGTGTAGCTGCCGGAGCCTCTGATCCTGGTACAGATATTTATAACGAGTTTTTATACGGGTTTGGCTAAAGAAGCTCAGAGCCTCGTGGTGGAGGATTCGGATTCGCCTCATATCAGTATTGAGCTTAACCGAGTCATCTTCAAATAAGAGACCTACTGAGACAGCTTCCATCTGCTCACTACCACACCCTGCACTTCCTCATCACTCACCTGCAAAGGTAAACAGAACATTAATGGTACTAGTGCTAATAGTAATAATAATGATAACAATAATCCTATTGTTAATGGTAGCAGTGGTAATAATAATAACTACAGTAATAGTAAATATAATAATAATAATAATAGTAACAGTAATTGGAATGGTAATCTTATAGTATTAATAATAATGGTCATGTGAATACTAGTAATAATAGTGACAGCAATAGTAATGATAATAAGAGGAATAGCACAATAGTAGCAGTAAGAATAATAATAATATTATTAGAAGTGTTAGTTGTAATAATGTTAATAATAATTAAAGGTAATAAATAAGAAGGCGAAAGTGAAAAGCAAGTGGTTATTGTCACGACCACTTTTCCTCACTACATTTCCCAGCGCTCATCACTTCCGCCGATTTCCCCATAGAGTACAGGAGAGTACCGTCCTGGGTATCGCTTGCTTCTTGGAAGTGAAAATTCCAAGTACCTGAGTTGTAGGATGTTATAAGTACAAGTGTAAGCTGTAACCCTGACCCGTGTTTCCAGGGTGACGGAGCATGCAGAGGAGAACAAGATGACGGCGAGTAATTTGGGAATCATTTTTGGCCCGACGCTCATCAAGCCTCGGCAGGCGGAGGCGGACGTGTCCCTCTCGTCTCTAGTGGACTATCCGTACCAGGCTCTGATGGTGGAGCTGTTCATTCGACACCGTCACATGATTTTTGACTCGCCTTTAAGCCCTGCCTCATCGTCCAAGCCTCCGCTGAGCCGCCACACACAGTCTCTCCTGGACATCAAAGAGGTGAGGTTCAGACATTATAGCGTGCTCTGTGAGCAGACGAGCACAGCCTGCTCTGTTACCGGTGTTTCCTCTGGGGAATATAACTGGAATGTAAACAGTAGGACAGCAGCATCCATTGGCACAGAGAAGGGTCCAGGTATAGGGCTGGGAAAATGAAGCCAATCCATATACAAATAGTTTTAAGATGTCCGACTCCTTTATATGTTGGATGTTTTTTTATTTTGAATGCAGTAGTTTAGTGACAAATACATATCAATTTAGTACAATTATATCTGTTAATTTGTTGTTTTGTTTACGAAGTTAATAAAGTAATGTTTAAGTCAGTACTGATGCCTTTCTCCAGTGGTATCAGGTCGATATCGGGTATCGACCGATATGCAAAGCTTATGTATTGGTATCGGTATTTGAACAGAATAAGTCGGATCGGTGCATCCCTAGTCTGGGGCAGGGAACAGACCGAAAGTCTGGTGTGTGGGGAACACACTCAGGTACCAGGGTCCTGTGTCGCCAGGGGCCTCTTAGTAACTGTGTACTCAGGGTTGGGGGCCAGGTCACATGATATAGATTAGGGTGTCCCGTCACATTGATGCTCAAGACGTAGGAAAACCTAGCGTGTGTGTGTTTGCATGTTGTGAATATTTGTTCTGATGTGTATGTGTGTTGCAGAGCTCTAAACCTCATAAGAGATACTCGTGTGTGATTTCGTCCTCACACTCGGTGGATGAAGGGAAGGACGCGCTCTTGAGGAGTGGACATGAGGCGAAAGAGGACACAGCCAGTCAGTGTGAGTATAAATCACAGTAATAATTAGTCCGTCCTTATCTGTATTAGAAATAAACCTGGGTTCGGATTCATGTAGTGTCTTAAGAAAGAACATTTTCGTAAATTTGACTTTTTCTTAACTTCATTCTTTAGAAAAAAGTTGCAAAACATTGTTATTGTTCAAATAACTTCCAATAACTTTTATTTATCTTGTTTCTTCTTAATTCTTTTCTTAAGAACAGTTCTTTTTTTTTCTTGTTAGTCTTTTCTAAATACATGTATATATGGAAAAAATATTCTAAACATGAACTTGCCTAACTAAAGAACGAAGGGTGTCTAGGAGTCTAGTGTCCAGTTGCTTATAGGACATTCATTCCCTCGGCATCCAGTTGCTTGTTATGCTCCTCATACTGGCTACCAACAATAAGCAGGGGCCGGAGACGTGAAAGATTCTTAAGAAAGAAAATCTTCTTAAATGTGTGTTTTTACTTAACTTCATTTTTTGGGGAAAAAAGTTACGAAAGTTTGTTATTCTTCAAATAACTTCTTAAGAATTTACCAAACTTTACGCTGTTTAGGTATTTTAAATAACATCCTTGTCTTTTGCTTTCCGTTGTCACCCCACAATTATCGTATTTTCCAAGAGGGAATTTTCTTCTGTAGGCTATTTCGTGCCCCATCACCTGTATTAATTGTTTGCTAATTTTTTGTGAGCGCTTGGTTTGGTGTTTTCCTTCAAGTTTGCTTTCCTCTGTGTAGATTAAACGAAATAGCCGAAATAATGGTAAATACAAATTCAAAATGAGTCTGGCGCCATATATTGTAAGCTGTAAAGAAAGCAATGTTGAAGAGGCCTAATCTTCTTAAGATAAACCTTAAGATAAATCCTCCTCGATTCTTTTCCGTCTCTTTTTAGTTGATCGTACCGATGGCGTTAATGGAGTTACTTCATCGTTAACACTCAGTCGCGCAAATACGAACGCCCCCCTGGTGAAGCTCCGCCCGCAGCGTACCCACTTCCTGTCCCGCCCTGTCAGCTTACCCGTGGACCGCCTGCTCATTGAGCGCAGCGTGGCAGACCGTGAGACCACCAGCCCCATCGCTGAGAGTCCCGAGTCGGAGAAGGCCGAGAGTCGTAGCTACCGGAGCCCGTTTGTTCACACGCACACGCTCAGGCGCACCTGGGAACGACAGTACCGCCACTACGACGTCACGCCGCGCACCGCCATGATCGTCGCCAACCTTCCTCCCTCAGGAGCAGTGGGCGGAACCAAAACGGACACATCCAGAGCGACCACACCCACTACAGAAGCGCCGGTGGCTTCGAGCAGCATTAGTGTTTTATCTCAGAACGCTCCGTACACCGTGACCGTCCGGCCCTTCCGGACTCTACGCCGAGACAGCAGCACGAGCGACAAGGAAGCACCCATCGCTTTCAGAGCGCCGCGGACTCTCCAGCCTCCACCCGGGACCTTCTACAGCCCGCACCACATCCAGCTCAGATCAGCAGAGGCGGAGAAGAGCTCCAGCGTCTCCCCTCCAACCACCGTCACTACACTGTCTGTGACTATCGCGGCTCCGCTCGCCACGCTGACGCTATCGAACACCTCTGCCGGACTAACCGTCACCCCTACGGCGTCCCTCTCTACAGGAAGTGACATGCACCGCCAGGACGGAGCGCCCTCGGGGTCCGAATCTGATGAACTGAGTCCGACTGAACTGAGACCCTTTTATCAGAGGCAGAGGAACAGCCAGCCCTCACTCGAGCACAGAGCGGGTCACTTTGTCTAAAACACACACACACACACGTTTGTCTCTCTATCATTGTGAGGACTTTCCATTGACATGATGATTACTGGAGCTAATTAATGCTACACCTACCCCAAACCTTAACCTCATTAACCTGAGGCAAATGTTTTGACTCATTTGGTTTTTCAAATGAAAGTTACAGTTTTTGTTAAAAAAAAAGGGTTGTTTTTCCTTGTGGGGACCAGCAGAAAATTTATCATCATCTACAATACACACAAGCATACAAGCAAGTATAGAGAGGGTTACTTTGTCTAAAAAAAACAACACGCGCGGCACGCAGGGGAGACGCAGTATAGAGAGGGTCACTTCATCTAAAATACACACACACACACACACACACACACACGAGTATAGAGGGGTCACTTCATCTAAATACACACACACACACACGAGTATAGAGAGGGTCACTTTCATCTAAAATTACACACACACACACACGAGTATAGAGAGGGTCACTTCATCTAAAATACACACACACACACACACACACCACACACACCACACACCTCAGTATAGAGAGGGTCACTTATCTAAAAACACACACACATCACACACAACACAAACCACACACCGCGAGGTATACAGACCACGCGACACACAATCACGAGTATAGAGAGGGTTCACTTCATCTAAAATATATCACACACACACACACGAGTATAGAGAGGGTCACTTCATCTAAAAATACACACACAACACACACACCCACACGAGTATGAGATGAGGGTCACTTTCATCTACAATACACACACACACACACACACACGAGTATAGAGAGGGTCACTTCATCTAAAATACACACACACAAACACACCACACACACACACGAGTATAGAGAGGGTCACTTCATCTAAATCATACACACACACACACGAACACACCACACGAGTGATAGAGAGGTCACCATCTAAAATATACACACACACACACACACAAACAAGTCATAAGAGAGGGTACACACACCATCTACAAATATCACACACACACACCACGACACAACATACACAAGTATAGAGAGGGTCACTCACATTCCATCTAAAAATACACACCACAGCAACACACACAGGCCCCCACACCCACCCCCACACCCGAGTATAGAAGAGGGTCACTTCATCTAAAATACCACACACACACACACACACACACACCCACACGAGTATAGAGAGGGTCACTTCATCTAAAATACACACACACACACACCCACCACACAAGTATGTGTAGAGAGGGTCCCCATCTAACATATACACACACACACACACACACAAGTATATAGCGGAGCACTTCATCTAAAATACACACACAAGTGTAACAATTGAGTATTGAGAGGCTTACTTCATCGAAACACGCGCGCACACACCACACACGAACATACCCCACCGAGTATTGGGAGTTGTCCTAGAATTTACACACACAAGCACAGAGAGAAACACTTTGTGTAAAATACACACACACACCACACACACACGACACACACACACACCACACACACACACACGAGTATAGAGTCAAGGGTCACTTCATCTAAAACACACACACAGAAGTATAGAGAGGTCACTTCATCTAAAACACACACACACACCACAACACACACACACATGGCACACACACACGAGTATAGAGAGGGTCACTTCATCTAAAACACACACACACACACACACACACACACACACACACACACACGAGTATAGAGAGGGTCACTTCATCTAAAACACACACAAGTATAGAGAGGGTCACTTCATCTAAAACACACACACACACACACACACAAATGTACAATTGAGTATTGAGAGGCTTACTTCATCTAAATAGCGCGCACACACACACACACAAACATACCACCGAGTATTGGGAGGGTCAGTTTGCAGTTTGGCAGACACACATGCAGCACAAAGAGGGTGACTTGTTTAACAATACACAGTGACAAGATCTTTAGTGGAACTGGGATTTGAACCCACAACCTTCCAGTCGGTATCCTACTGCTTCAGCCACGGAGCCGTTAACGTCCCCAAGTGAATCGCTGAGATTTATCCCCAGCAATGATTTGTTTCACTCTAGCATTGGAGAGTGTGTTTCAGAAGATGACCAGCAGTTTCACTAAAAGCCGTGAATAAATCATAAAGGTCAGCCCGAGGTAACAGTGGAGAGGGAAAACCTTCTAGAGACACATGAGGACCTCCTGCTCCTCCTGTGGGTGAGACCAGGATTAAGGCTGATTGTGAAACACAATATAAAGACATGGGGCAGCATTGTGTAGAGGATTAAAGCTGCTGAGTGTAGCGGGTTGTGAATGAGATTCAGGTTTAGTTGAACTGGAACTACAGCACATCTTGGACAGTGGGTGTGTCCGGATGTCCAGGTCAGGTGATGGCTGTTGGCTGCAGCAGGTAGAACAGGCACTCCACATCAAGCAGGTTAGAGTTTGGTAAATTAAAGGTCATACCTGCTTTCAGGTAGAACAGGATGGCTTAACAATGCTCAAATGGTCTGAACTCTCTGTCGTGGAACCAAAGTGTCGTGTACCATAAATAATGAGACGTGTCAGGATCTACGTGAAGTGTCCTGCTCGAGTGTTAAAGTGTGAGCGTGTGTGTGTCCTGCTCTAGGCGTGTTATTTATGGACCGTGCTGTTGCGTGTTAGACGACTTCTCATCAGAAGGAGAGATGTTAGGGACGGAGAATCATGGGCTGTCACTCTACATACATGTTGCGTCATTAGTTTCTCTAATGCCAAATCTAAAATGTCTTAAATTAATATTGTACTTTAATGTTTAAGAGGTGTGTGTACAGGTAAACCTTTGTACAGATGGAGTTTTATGCAGTTTAAATCCCTGCAATGCACTTAATTAGAAACCTGTTCATATGTAAAGTGTAAAAGGATGTCTTGTGTGTATCGTAGCTGTCCGCCTGTACGATGTTATTATTGTGACATTGTAAATTCTGAAATATTGACAGCACAAAAGATTGGACAGTGTTTCGGATTAAATATCTTGATAAGCCTTTTTTAGACATACTGCATCTCTAAATTATTGAATAACCATTTAAACAGGGCTGCAGATCAGTGGTGGGATGTGGATATAAAACAATCTGCAGCGTTCGGGATGCCAATCTGAGCCAATCACGCTGCATCAGGTGTACTTTAATACAGAGCTGCTCGGTTCCTTTGTTTAAGCTTTACACTGTATGTTGGATTTGAATAAGAATGGGTTTCCACTGCTCTGGAGGCCAAAAGCAATGATTTACACAACAACAACAGTCGAGCTTAAGGTCATTAACATTAACAGCTCATTAATTAATTCTGAGTTTGATGCCTGAGTCAGTTTAAAAAAAAAAAAAAAAAAAAAGAAAACAAAAACTTCGGGACTTTGGAGTAACGTAAGACTGGGAAGGTTGTGAAATGTTGCACAATCACCTGTAGATGAGCATGGCACGAGTAACGTGTGATGAGTTTGGTAACAGAGGTATGAAAGGCTTCCATGAAAGGCTGGTTGGTCATGGGCAGGGATGCGTTCAGGCTTGTTACTTTGTGAAAGACTGTGAGCGAATGCAGCAGTTTTTAAACAATGTTTCCCAACACAGTGCAACAGAATTGAGGGATTTCACCGTCTACTCTCCATAATATTGTTCAAATATTCAGAGAATCTGGAGAAATGTTGGTGTGTCAACAACAAGGCCGAAAACCAATACTGAATTTGCTTAGATGGCACAGCGTTATTACTCACGTACGTCTATTAACAATACAACCACATGGGCTCAGGAATGCTTCAGAAAACACATCTACAAATACATTCTAAACCCTACAGAAAGCAGAAGCCACATATATATATATAAACAATATCCAGAAACGCCAGTGGCTCGAGCCCATATAGACTGACAAATAGTAGAAACTGCTGTGGCCTGACAAATCACCTTCCAATTTTTCCTTTTTTAAACGATGCACATAGGGTCTGAGGAGAAAAAAGACGATCACAAGTGCCCAAGTGTTACCACAGCAAAAGTCTGCTTCTGTCATGGTATGGGGAGTGTGTCTTTGATGGCATCATGAATGTGGAAGACCATGGAAACACTTTGGAGAAATATGCTGTAGGAGATGACTTTTTCAGGGTCAAAGTCACATTCTGCTTGTGTTAGAACAGAGTGGCTTCGTAGTGAGAGTGTGGGTGCTGAAAAAGCCTGTCTGCAGTTCAAAACACATTATGAAACACAAGAACGGCAACAGAGACCTCGGACTATTGAGCAGCTAAAGTCTTCTATTAAGCATGATTGAGAAAAGGTTTGCTTTCGAAATTACAGCTGATTTACTAAAATCGGTAGATATGCTTTTGGGTGTCACATCAGCTAGGTTTGAGTCTTGGCCTGGTTGCTGCCAGTGTGGAGTTTGCATGTTCTCACTGTGTCTGTGTGGGTTTCCTCTGGGTAGTTTTTTTTTTTTCTTCCCACAACGTCCAAAATTGTACCCGCTCCCACCACCCTGGATTGGATTAAGGCAGGATGGAATGTGAGTGAGTCAAGTTGATAAGGTAAAAAAGGTAAACCATGAAATCACTTATAAAATATAAAGTGTATATATTAATGTATTTACTTTTGATCAGCCCTAGTGAGTTTGATGTCTGAGTGTACTAAAATGGAGTACTGAGTAAGTTTGGGTTTGGAACACCACCCATTAAGGAGACATTTAGTTTAATATTTTAAATTGTTTGTCTGAGCTCTAAATGACCTGAACATCTCTTATAGGATTTTAGTTGATAATTACAGATAATCTTCAAACATAGCAATTCGATGTAGGAAAACACACTTCTAGTAGAATTTGTTTTTGGTAACGGTTAAACCGTAGAAATTAAGTCATCTCCTTTATCAGCTTGTTTACATGAGCCTTCATTCAATATTTGTATGTACAAAACAAGCGATTAAATCGCAACACCATGTTTTCCATTAATTTAATATATCCATGAACTCACAACGGGATATGTGCTTAAATAAACAGATTCTGTGTCTCTCAGGATTATAGCAGATTAACTCAATCAGATTACAGATCACATGGTTCAGAGCGCCAGCTTTAGTGCTGCACTCGGACTCATGAATAACTACTTTTTATTTTATACTTATAAAAAGATTCTGAACTCTTTCTGAGCAGAGGTAAGACAAAAAAATCATTTCTTCAAAGTACTGGATTTATTTTGTTGTATATAAGCTTTAATTGATAGATTGGTAATACGTGTATGTATTAATTATTAATCTGTTTAATTTGCACAAGTTATTAATTCGGAGATAAGTCTTATCTTCTAGAACCATGAGAAATTTAAACCATCACACTACTTTACAAAGCTAGTCTGTAAGTTATTAAGCAATACAGTAATTAAGATCACATGAGTGACTGTTGGACTATGACAATAAACGTAGTAGAAATAAAAACAAGTCATTCATGAATGTAATAATATCCCATGCTCTGTGTTTGTTTGTGTGTGCTAGTAAGTTAGTTTTGTTACCCACACTAACCCCAAAAGGGGTTAAACAGGGCAGAAATGAATAGGACTGGACAGATTCGTCTCCTGCTCTGGAAAAACTGGACGCTACGCAAGAGACAGAAGGTGAAAACGCCAAACTATAATCTGTGGAAAAATAACATACATATGAATGTCAATGGTTAGAAAAACATTATCTGACTTTATATCAATAAGTGCTTGTATAGGTCAAATCAGTTGAAACTTGTGAACTTGGATCTTGGAAGGGGAAAAAAGGCGCCAAAGCTTGAGGTTGTGTCCCAGACCACGAGCTACTATACTTAATAGTGTGCACTAATTAGTGCTCTACTGGTTATGTATTTAGTACACATGTACACTATGTAGTGTGGTAGTGTGTAGTTTGGGATGTGCCACATTTTCGCCTCAGAGAAACACCTAGCGATTAAGTTGAGAAAGAAAGTTGTAAAATTTGATTAGTAATGTTTTTTTGTTCCTATTTTAATTAGTATTTTAAATAATACGCTCTGTATTTAGCTTGTACCACGTTATTAAAAGATAACAAGCAACCGAGCAAAGTAACAATGCTAAACGCTAGCCTTCCACAGATCCCAAGCTTAGCAAACGACGAGTATTTGTTTATTATCATTAATCATTGTTGACTATAAATCGAAGATTAATCTGTATGTTTACTGTAAGTTATTTCAATTGATTTATTAACAATATTTTTTAAATTAAAAATCTTTTATAAATGATGTCAGGTTAACTCATGTCAGGTATTCACCTATTGTTTTTGACAAAAGCCTGTAGAAGATTGTAATAATAAAAAATAGTAATGCTCCAGTTTCAGTCAGTAATGTCATTTTAATTGCTATGTTATTTTATAAAAAAACATTTGATCAGTATTAATTTACAGTGTATCATTAGTAGTGAAGGTTGATTTAAGGGCACTTATCAGGACAGGAGCATTACTCAAATAGGAATAGTATATTTTCATTCATTCATTATGTTGATTGTCTTATGAATTCTCAGATTCGGTTCCTGGTGGAGGTTCTGTGGCCTGTGCTCCTGTTTGTTGGACTTGTGTGGCTGAGACAAGCAAATCCTCTTTATCAACAACATGAATGTGAGTATTATTATCTTCCGACTATGCTGATGTGTAGGGCTGGGTGTCTTTTTCAATACCCTTAGACTCCATTTACCCGTTGATCTTCCTTGTGTAATATGTAAATCAGCTCATAGCACTGGACATTACGGAGCATGCATCTTGGAGCAATTACCTCCTGAAGTGGTTGCGCAATTAGGTTTAAAATGGACATAAAACTTATCTTGGGTGCAATTACACCAGAGCTAGCCACAGTGCCACCCTAAACCGGCTTTAAACCTCACCCCTTTTATGTATAATATAACAATGTGAATTGACTGTTTGTCTCGATCACTTCAGGTCACTTTCCCAACAAAGCGATGCCTTCTGCAGGGATTTTGCCATGGCTTCAGGGAGTATTCTGTAACGTTAACAATCCCTGCTTCCGTCACGCGACTCCAGGAGAATCTCCAGGCATCGTGTCCAACTACAACAACTCCATGTAAGTGTTTCCAACTCCTGTCTTGTTTTGTGTCTCTGATCCAGACCTAATGGCAGCATACTTCTTTGAAATGTTTCAAATACACCCAGAGAGCATTTTGTCCTGGGATTTTCACACACCACAGTTTGTAGCGTAAAGCAAAAACCTCAGTTCTGTGGCTTGTTTATGGGAGAGGTCGACACGTAATGGGGAGAATGGTCCGAGATGACAGAAAGGCTACGGCAACTCGGATAACCGTTTCAGCCTTGAGGTGGATGGGCTATAACAGCAGGAGATCACATTGGGTTACACCTCAGACTGCTGGAGGTGGTGTAATGGTGTGGGGAACATGTTCTGGAGACACCATGGACCCCTTAATACCAATCGCTTTATTGCAACAGAATATTTGAGTATTGTTGCTGACCACGTGCACCCCTTCATGGCAGCAATTTACTAGAGTGGCCAGATTTTCGATACTGTGTGTACGGTACTGTAGTGTCGGCGTGGATGAGGAACCATCCATGATTTCTCTGTTCCCTCAGACTGGCCCGGTTCTACGCTGACTCTCAGGAGTTGTTGTTTGCTGACACAGAGTTCCAGCAGTTGGGTCGCCTCTGGCAAGAAGCATCTGAGTTCAGCAACTTCATGGACACGCTGAGAAAAGATCCGGCCCGAGTCACAGGTACAAACCACACAACAGTGTCACATTCAGTCTGATCACACATACATATGAGATGTCCTCAGTGTCTCAGGTCATTTCTGTATTCCTTCCAGGCGCTTTCACACCAAACAGTTCTAGGGACTAATTTGGGAACTCACCCCCGCAGAGCTTCCCTGAGAACATTCTTTCTAGGGACCTATCTCTTCTGTCACATATAGGCTCAGTAAACCTTGCAAAATACTTACTAAATACTTGCAAAAATTAAACAATGTTCCGTGCACTTGGTAGCAGCTTCTTTTTGCTTTTATTCCCAGTTAAAAGAAGCACGTTATAATGCTGGAAACAAGGTTTCATCTTCTCATAAATGGCCCCGCTCTCACTGAATGTTCTCTCAGCATCTCTTTGTTTTAGTCACTCAGTAGTCCCAGTTTATGAGCTGCAAGTTGTAATGCAGGAAAGCAAAGTTTCTCTGCATTTGCAGCACTGTTTTTGAATATCGGCCGATGGTGAGTATCTCAAAATGGTGTTAATCGGCCGACCACTAGTTAACACTGTATAAACATGCAACAGTTTTTGCTGTTGTTGGAAGACTTGAGCTGCTTCTGGGGTGAGAAGACTGACATTGCTGTCTTTTTTTTGTGCCCGTCTATGAGCTCATCAAGTTTTCAAATATGAAGTCCATGTCAAGTTTTCAAAATCTCAACTTTTGACTCAAAAATTCACAGTAGCTGTTTGATTTATGATCGAAGATGTATTATATTCAAGACGAATTTTCACTAGGGGTCTCAGACCTATGCTGAAGATAAGCGTGTGATTGTTTTCTCTCCACAAACCCCGCGCTTTGTCTCTCTCAGGTCGAGGACTGAAGATCGAAGACATTCTGAAGGACGACGAGACTCTCACGTCATTTTTACTGAGGGATGTCGCTCTGTCGGACTCTGTGGTGAATCAGCTCACCAGCGCTCAGATCCGAGTCGAGCAGGTAACAGACCTGAGATTGACTCTATATCTTGTCTGAACACACACACATCTTATCTACCTGCAAATGACACTGATATATATAATCACACTTCTATCCCTCCCTCTGTTTGTCTGTAGTTTGTGTTTGGTGTACCGGATCTGACCCTGCAGGAGATCGGGTGCAGTCAGGTTCTGCTGGAGCGCTTCATCATCTTCCAGAGTCGGCGTGGGGTTCACGCTGTGCGCAACGCCATGTGTGCCCTCACGCCTCAGAGACTGCAGAAGATCGAGGATAAACTGTACGCCAACATCGACTTCTTCAAGCTCTTTAGACTGGTGAGTGTCCCCCCCCACACACACACACTAGTTACTGCTAGAAGTAAAATCCGAGCTTTCACATTTGTTTAACATCTGTAAGCCTGCTGTCAGTTACTGTGGACCTTTTTTCGGAACAACAGTAAGCGTCCTTTTATTTACAGAAGCACTCCTAAAGTTTAATCTCCTGAATGAGACTCTGTGTTCAATTCTGTTTTACAACCGGTTGCCAAGACAGAGTTTACTTTTCTCTGAGGAGCAGATACTAATGGTCTCAAATGACTTGCTCCGCCCTATGTAGTGACTATGGTGAACATGAAATGTCAGAACCTCCACCCAATTATTACCCAATTATCAGTGTGATGTGATAGTTTACATTTATATTTTCAGTGAACTGTGTGGAATATCGCAGTATATCACATTGTATCGCGATATAACCGTGCATATCGTATCTTGAAGTCCTTTCCGATACCCACTCCTAGTCTACACCTGTTTTTTCAAGTGAAATCGGGCTTCTGCCGGCCTCTGTTTCCTTTGCATTCGCTCCACCTTCATGTGGTAGAGCACAGGGGGTCCTCTGGCTCACCAGGTTACTGACAGCTGCGCAGGATTTGCACTTGTTTCGATTGACGCTTGTTAGAACCTTGTTCTGTGTCTTTGAGCTGGGTGTTTGATCTTTGAGTTGGATCCCGAGCCTGTCATGGGATGTACGGGGCGTGAGAAAATGTGAAGGACACTCTAGAAAATCATTGTAATAGTAATATCAATGAGAAAGTAACAAGACTCACAAGCTAAAATGTTCAGGACAGACCTCTCTCTCTCTCTCTCTCTCTCTCTCTCTCTCTCTCGCTCTCGTAAGGTAGATATTATTAGCATGGTGACTATATGTGACCCAGTTCTGTAATCAGATTAACACACACACGGTCCAGATGGAGCCATTTCTTCTGAGTGTGTTGATTGCACTATTTCCAAATCCAATAGCAACATCGAGGAAAGGTTACACACAGACCTACAGGCAAAAATAGAATCAGCTCTTCGTGTCTGACTATGTCAGGAGTATTAGGAACTGCTGTAATGGCGAGCGCTTGAGCAAGGCTGGTGTTAATACGTTAGCTGTTGTGTGACACTTCAGCACTCTGTAACACAGACAGCCAGCTTTACTGCTTTACTGGCTGTAGAGACAGGAACACTGAGATTAATACAGATTACTACTTAATACAGCGGCACAAACACAGCCACACATGAGAAACCCTCTGCTTTCACTAACGGCTCACAATTCAGTTCTGCTTTAAACAGTTCAAGCTTTAAACTGTGCTTATTATAAAGTTCGGTGCTGACCCATGCTGATGACGAGGATGCGTTGGATATCAGTTGTGCTTCAACGCTACTACTTAGTGCACTGAATAGTCTCACTAAACAGTCTGGGCTTCAGGTTAGGTCTGTGACTGGAGCACGATGAAGAAGCAGAGTGTAACGGGACTGGAGTTCGATCTGCACACACCAAACTGAGGCTGTTAATCCGACTAGCCTTTATGGCAGGGCTTATCAGAGCTCGCCACAGGTGTGGCAGTCAGGCTCTGGAGATGGTACAAATGGTACACAAGCGCACATTCCTAATCAGAGGAAATGCGCAGTTAACCTCCGTGAGGGGAAAAGGAAAGTCAAAACGGATAGCCAGGAGCAAACTCAAAACAGCTGCCACTACACTCGTATCTTCTTATGAATTTGTTCACAATGTCTAAAAAAATGGTTCAGTTCATTATGGGTGGAAAGCAAATAGATGACACGGTTAACAGACATTTCAGCTCTCTGAGCAAATTTCGCTTGACTGCCTTACTCCTCAACAGCGATCTTTGCAGAAACGTACATGCGTGATGCACGCCTGCTTTAGCACAGAGTCTCACAAAGGTAGCTCTTGATAGCGCTGTCCTTAAGGAAGTTTATATAACAGATACAATTTCATTCACCACAAGTTCCATCTCAGTGACTTTTGGATGCCGATGCATCTCTAAATAAAGCAGTGATTCCAAAGAATGCCCCGGGCTGCTGTTTCCTTAATCCTTTTCATAACGCGACTGGTTTCCCTGTCTGACTCATCACTGTTCATGCTGTTGCTGTTAGCTCAGTGTAATCTATGACCTGCTGTGTACTCTCCAAATATCTGTTCACCTGTTCTGCTGGATGCCTGTGTCAAACAATAATGAAAGTCCATAACAAATTTCATATAGATTTTATTGTTGTTGGTTTTTGTTACCCATTTTTATTAACTCTTGACCCATTCAAGGGTCATGAGCCAGAGTTTTACTTCGGAACATGTTAGGAAATTGGAAGTGCTTAAAACCGATGCGTTGTCCTGAATTAATAACTAGTGTTACCATGACAATCTCATCAGCATCAGAGCCGTGAGGCTGCACTGAGGACACGGGTATAGAGTGTTGTATTTGTAAGTGTATCATGAGGTTGCTTAGGGCACAGAAGGCACGGAAAGAAATTCAGCATTAATCTAGTTAATGGCAGGCATGCGGTTCTCTCATCACGTGAGCAGAGCGACTCACCTGCTGATCCAGTCTAGCACCAATCATTTGAAATGCCAGTTATGAATTAACACTACATAAATATCGATAGCAGCACTGTTTGACCAGAAGTGTGTCAGTATTTTTGTACTGATCTGTCAGGAACCGGTGCCAACTTAGTACTGGTTCTCGATACCCAGACCTAGTGCACAGCGTAAAACTGAATTCAGGATTCTTTTGCATTACCTCAGTTACAATATTTTCTTTCTCTCTTTCTCTAGTTACCAATGGTGTTGGATAATCACTCCACGGGAATAGATCTGCATTTCTGGGGCCGAGTTTTCTCAGCTGTGTCTGATAAACTTCAGCAGGTACAAACCTTTCGGCTCATGAGCATACTGGAATTGTTTTTCACTATAAACAACTATAACAACAGCTATATAGCTACAGTGGTTCTTGAAGGTTTGTGAACCCTGTAGAATTTTCTGTATTTCTGCATAAATATGACCTAAAACATCATCAGATTTTCACACAAGTCCTAAAAGTAGATAAAAGAGAACCCGGTTAAACAAATGAGACAAAAATATTGTAATTGGTCATTTATTTATTGAGGAAAATTATGCAATATTAGTGAGTGGCAAAAGGATGTGAACCTTTGCTTTCAGTATCTGGTGCAATTAAACGTTTCCTGTAGCTGTTGATCAGTCCTGCACACCGGCTTGGAGGAATTTTAGCCAATTCCTCCGTACAGAACAGCTTCAGCTCTGGGATGTTGGTGGGTTTCCTCACAGTAGCTGCTCGCTTCAGGTCCTTCCACAACATTTCCATTGGATTAAGGTCAGGACTTTGACTTGGCCATTCCAAAACATGAACTTTATTCTTCTGTAACCATTCTTTGGTAGAACGACTTGTGTGCTTAGGGTCGTTGTCTTGCTGCATGACCCACCTTCTCTTGAGATTCAGTTCATGGACAGATGTCCTGACATTTTC